>OY998150.1:1729537-1933419 GCA_963921925.1 Sphagnum tenellum | reverse complement strand
CGCTGCGTTTGAAGCTAGTCAGCAGAGTATGATCGGATGTCTGGAAACAGAAGTAGGTTGTTATGTGAGCCTGAGAGCTTAGTACCAGAAGTTTGATGAATGAGGTGCAGTTGATCTGTCAGATTTTGAAACTGTGAACTTGCGATAGCTGAGTGCTAGGTAAACTGAACAATGTCATTACGGATGCATTCGAGGTAGAATGATATGTCTCTGTATATTTATGTGAATAAAATCTGAGCTTTGCAGCCATAGCCAGAGTTGTGTTTTTTTGAGAGACAGATGCACAATTGAATTTGAGTGAGAAGCTGTGAATTATATGAGATTCTGTGTCTTAGTATCGTGAAGGCGTTTGTTGAGCATTGAGGGATGAGCGAACTTTGAGATCACGATTGAGGTCGAAACTCTGAGTCATGGTCTGCAAAAGTGCTTGCTGTGCATCTAGGGTGTCTGTTGTTTGATGGCACCCTCTCTTTTTGGTATCAGAGCGGGTTCCGTTGTTTAGAAACCTTGGCAGAACCTGTGGAAGTTTAGGTAGAATGATGAGTTGAGGGTCATGTCTTCAATCTAGTGGTGAGGGAATTCTTGTAGAGCAAGTTATGCAGGAAATTTGAGAGCAACGGATAATTAGAAGGTTCGATTTTTGGACTGTGCAGAACGGACCTCAAAGGGGAGCAGTAATTCTGTGTTTTCTCGGCTTTGGTGTGGTTAGGCTTGTGGGTATAGATCCTGACCAGGCTCGAGTAGGAAATATCGCTGTGGAAGTAGCCCACAGCGGGTTCTACACCAGTGCACGGGTTTGGCTGAAGGTCGTCGATGGAGCAAGGGGGTGGACATGGACCTCAGAACTATAGACCAATTTTTACTTCACTTCCTACCTTGCGTAGGGTGGATCCTCAATTTGCAAAAAGGCAATGCAGTGTGCCAAGATTGGGGGACATTTGGATCCCTAGGTCGGAGGTATCACCCAACCATTTTGTGAGATTATATATACCCGGTGTGGAAGACTTGTTCCAGGAGGGAGATCGCCTGCTTCGGGTGGAGCATAGCGGATCTAGATCCTGCCTCATCAGCTTGACAATTTGGCGAAGCCAGGAAGGAGGATGGAGGTTCCAGAAGCATTCGACGGATGAACAACGCTTCTCTACCTTCCCATCAAACTTTGAACCTCTGAAACATGTGGCTGAGGGAGCCCAGTCAGAATTCGATATGTAGTTAGATCTCTGTTTTGTTTGTGAGGTCAGAGTAGAACTGCAGAAATTGATGAATTGCTAAGTTTAATGAGGTCCATTTTTGTTTGAAAACTCTGTGTTAGTAAAAGACCTCGAAATTTTTGTCTGTTTTCATTCCTCACCTGCAAGATGACTAGTCCACAGGGCATGGACGAATTATTTTGGGGACGTGACCATGAAGATGTCAATGATTGGGCGGAAACGCTCAGCATGGCTGCGGAGGTGAGAGACCTAAATGCTGACAAGTTGTTTAAGATCGCCAAGCTCAACTTGAGGGGCCGGGCCAAAGAATGGTTCAAGCGGCTGCAGCCAGCGCCGGCCGATTGGCCGGAATTGAGATTAATGATTGTGCAGAAGTATGGCAATGTGGACACTGATGACATTCGAATGAGGCTCGATGTCATCAAGCAGGAACCCAAGGAGCGGGTTCAAAAATATTTTGAGCGATTGGATAAATTGTTTCAGCGGGGCAAAATTCCCGATGCTGAACAGAGGAGGCGATTTCTGGGTAAGTTGAGACCAGAAATTAGAAAGATATGTGTTGTTAGGACGTACGCTGACATAGAAAAAATGGTGGGTGCTGCCACAGAGCTCGAAAGGGTGCTGGGTGAGCTCGGAGAAACTCCATTCGAACCTCTAAAAGAGGAACATGAGGAAGGAGTTGCAGAGACAATGATGGAGAAGCAAGTTAATGCTTTCAATGATACGCTTATTAATTTCATGAAGGGGAATGTGTCGAAACGTGTCACATCATCCTCTTCCAACATGTCTCCAATATGCCAAATATGCAAGGGAGGAGACCACACCGTCATAGCATGTCCGAGGCTTAATGAACCCCGGCCCAAATGTGCCAAATGTGGGATGCCGCATAGGACAGAGAATTGTGGTGTGAAGGGTTTTTTGTGTGCAGGATTAGGGCATTCGGAGGACAGATACTGGAAGAAACCGAGGGATGGGAAGACGCACCCCGGATTAGCTAACTTCCTGGAGGTAATGTTGGATGATGAGGAAGAGACCCTGCACCAACTTAACAAGCTGTGTGGGAGTGAGAACCTGTTCTCCTACACTCGGGTACCAAGGAGAAGAATGCATGTGGATGTAACATCAGCAGCGTCTGGACCAACTTCTGATGCTACAATTGAAGGTTCAGGAGCTAATCGGGAAGAATCTGTCAGATCAAAAATTTTGTCCCATTTTATTAAGGGAAGATATCACTAACACCCATGGAGACGGTGATGATGATACCAAGGCAACTAGAACACCTAGAGAGTCTTGTGAAGGTGGCTCAAAAGAAGAAGGATGCGGAGGCCGCGAACAATCAGGTGTCGATGGTGTCAGCCGTTCCAACCCTCAGGCGCTTATGCATCAACAAGACGCACAGGAGCAAAACGCTCCACCTTTCGGTAGAAATAAACCATTATCTGATTGAGGGCCTAGTGGATACTGGAGCATCCATGTCTGTCATGGTAGTTTCAGTAGTCCGGGAGCTAGGTCTGATGCATTTAGTGTTTAGATCGGAGACATACAAGACGACCTCAGGTGTCGTTACACAGGCACTCGGCCGGATTGAGGAGGTGCCAATTAAGGTCGGAGGAGTGCAATGTAGTATGACCTTCATGGTCGTGGACACACATAGCTATGACATTTTGCTAGGACCTGATCTGTTGATCAAAATTGGTGCAATTGTTGACATTGAGCAGGGTTTGATCCAAGTCAGACATGGTCCTGGGACTGATGTGGAAGTCCTACCACTGACTATGGTGAACTTGGTTCAGAGATCAGACTCAAAGACTAATGGCCGTGATGGCGATGATACTCAGGAGCATACACCTGGAAACTCGGAAGCAGAGGATGGATTGTCGCTCTGGTGCAAGTATGGCACTAATGAACAAAAGATGGTGCAGGAATCGGAGTCTGAGTCTGACTCAAGCGAAGACTCCGATGAAGGGACTCAATCGGTGGGTCCTAATGGGGGTGTATCTGAGTTTGGAGATACCGAGTTTGAGGAGTTGGTTAAGAAGGAGGGACTGCAGCAGATTCTGCAACTGACAATGCAGAATAAGGCAGACGATTTCATGAAGGAGGAGCTTACTAATGCTGATGACTACGCTGACTAGATCCAATGGGCTGCTGATGAGGAGCAACGTATGCAGAGCCTCTCAGAAGAAGCAAAAGTTTCTAATTGTTAAAGTGTTTTTCTGTTTTTCTTTTATAGTTTTTCCCCTTTCAAAAAAATATATTTTTTTCTTTTTTTTGTTTCATTTTATTTATTTATTTATTAATAACGCGATCAATGGCTGGTGCGGGGAGACGGAGGATCCAGCGAGCGTGTGTCTCTCTGCCACCACGACCCGCACCTAGCCCTGGAACATTTCAGGCCAGGTGCGGCTCATTTTGAAACCTCGTTTCTATCATCTTGGGGTTGCAGATCGACCTCGCAGAAACTGTTAACGGGTCGGAATGGACAGGTTCAAACAAACTCACTGAAAGACAGACAAGTGAATTAATATATAAGATTATTATTATTCTGTTTTTGGTCAAAAACAACCTTAGGGTTTTAGGATTGATAACCTACTTCGCTGAAATTTCAATCATCCAAGTAAGTTAAATCTGTGCTACTACAGATTCAACAGATGGAGATTACTGACCCTGGCGGCGATGTCAAGGAGCAAATCACTAAAAACCCCAAGGAGGATACACGGTGGGGGGAGATTTGTCAGAAGATTCAGATTGATCCGCATCTGGAAAAGGGGATGGAACAGCAGCTGTGGAGCGTCCTGGAGCAATACCAAGATGTATTCGCCTGGAATAAAGGGGAGCTCGGATGTTGCACAATTGGAGAGCATATGATCGACACACAGGGGTTCCCACCTTGTAGGGTAGCCCCTGGTCGATTGTCATATTGGGAAGAAGCAGAGGTAAATAGGCAGATGAATGTGTTGGTCGAGTTGGGGAAAATGAAGCCAAGTAACTCAGCCTACGCCTGTTGTGTAACTCTACTTGTGAAGAAGGATGGAAGTAGGCAATTTTGTGGGGACTATCGACCCCTCAACCTGCAAACTCGAAGGGATTCATTCCCTATGCCCCTTATAGATGATGTGATATCTCAACTAGGAAGGTCAACGTGGTTCATTGCACTTGATTTGCAATCAGGATTCTGGCAGATTAGGATGGCTCCAAGAGACATAGGGAAGACAGCGCTTGTTACTAAGAGCGGACTGTTTGAATGGATTGTCATGCCATTCGGACTGAAAAATGCGACGAATACTTTCACGCGGACCATGACCAAAGTCTTCAAGGATTTGGGGGACTCATTCCTGAAGATCTTCGTTGATGACCTCAATGTCCATAGTGAAATGTGGCAGGATCATCTTCAACATCTGGGAGCTGTACTCTCTAGACTCAGGGAAGTGAACCTGAAATTGAACCTGAGCAAGTGCTATTTTGTTGCAGGAAGTATTGTATTCCTAGGACATGTAGTCAGCAAGGAAGGGACTAGGCCTGACCCTAGTAAGATTAATGTAGTGCGGCAACTTCCGACGCCTACAACAGTCACCAATGTCAGATCCTTCCTAGGACTGACAGGGTACTACCGCAAATATATCAAGGGGTATTCGAAGATGGCTGGTCCTTTGTTTGAACTTACTAAGAAGGATGTAGTGTTTGTCTGGAATCAGGAATGCCAGAGGGCGTTTGATGATTTGAAGAAGGCACTTGTGCAAGCTCCAGTGCTGGTGAGACCGAATTTTCAGGAGCCATTCTATCTGGATGTGGACTAGTCGACCAAGGGTGTTAGCGCCGTCCTATCACAAAAGGAGGGTAGATTCGAAAAGGTCATAGCTTACGCCAGCAAGGCCTTGACAGATGTACAGAGAAAATTCCACCCCATGGAAGGATAATGCTATGCTTTGATCTCAGGAATTTTACATTTCAGGCAATACCTGCACCGAACTCACTTCACGTTGCGGACGGACCACAAGCCGTTCGAATGGCTGGCGACTGTGTCAAACGCGCATGGAAGGAGAGGAAGATGGATTGATATGTTGCAGGACTTCAGCTTTAAGATAGTCCACCGACCGGGAATGAGGCATGCAAATGCTGATGCCTTGAGTCGGAATCCGGTGGGACAAGCTGTGGATGATGAAGACTTCCATCAGGAAATCTAGGATGATCCGGACACATAGCGTGGAATGGTCGAGACAGTTGAGAGAGTATTGGCTGTTCGACATGGCTAGCGTTTGGAATGGTTTGGGAACAGGAGGCAGTTGAGGGGACTGACTGAACATCGCGGGAGTTGTTTCGAAGTCAACCATTGGCGCAACTCGAATCCTCACCACCTGTTTATGATTGACATTGTGACTGCGACTGATGTAATGGAGGAGGCCACCCCAAGCACAGAACGGGTGGGTATTGCTGAAGATGAAGAACTGGAGGTTGCTGATGGTGAGCAGCGGCCTCGGAAAGGCCAAGTCAGGTACTATAACAGACAACAGCAGCTAGAGTTGGTTCTGGCTGCTCAAGAATTGTTTGAGGTCGGAGGATGCGAGATCAACCTAACGGTTGTGGGAGAAGAGGACAAGTGTGGAGTCGAGATGAAAGGCCCTGACATCTGGCAGGATACGACTTGTCTGATGCTCTTGAGAGAAGGAATGCTGCCAAAAATGATTGAGGTGGAGGAAGGCAAGAGGGCCAGGAAGCGAGCAAAGCGCTACTGTTGGAAAAAGCAGAAGCTCTTCTTCAAAGACTTGTATGTACCTAGTCCTGAGGAAAGGAGGTCACTAGTGGTACAGATGCATGAGGACTTGGGACATTCTGGCGAACAGAGGCTCTTAGCTGAGATCTGTAAGAGGTATTTTTGGCACTGTCGAACTGAAGACGTTAAATCGGTGGTCAGAAGTTGCCAGCAATGTCAGCTGGTCAAGAGTGAAGGAAGTATCTGCTCAGGGGATGAGAGGCTCAAGAGCATCCCTGTCTGTGATTTGTTTTACAGGGTGGCAATGGATACTGCGGGACCACTGCCTGAAACCAAGGCAAGAAACAAGTATATCCTAGTGGTTATCGGTCACTACTCCAAATGGTGTGAAGCAAAGGCATGGCTGATCATGGTGCCAGGACGGCAGCTAAGTTTCTAGAGGATGATTTGATCTGTAGATATGGAGTGCCTAGTTTCATACTTACTGACAATGGAGGTGAGTGGGGTGCAGAGTTTGAAGCCATGTGCAAGGACTATGCTATACAACAACAGCGCACTGCACCACAATGGCCCCAGTGCAACGGGATGGTGGAACGTATGATTAAGACCATCAAGCATGGTATCACGGTTCTAGCTACGAATCCTGCGACTGTTGACTGCTGGGATGAACACCTGGCGAAGGTTTTGTTTGGGTACGGGTGTGGGGTACAAGCGAGCACAAAATTCTCACCGTTCATGATTCTGACTGGTCGGTCACCGCATATCAGAGTTGACAACTCTCTGAGTGCTCTGACTAGTGTCATTGATGATGGAGTTGATATTGAGCACACTGCAGCATAGTTCGTAGACAAGGTAAAGCTCATAGCAAGCATACATGAGAGCGTCTTGCTCAACATAGAGCAAGCACAAAAGAAACAGAGAAGTACATATGCGAGCAAGAAGGGCAAGCACCTGTTTGAAGGTCTCATCGCAAGAGAGACCATGGTAAAAATGAAAAGACCAGGTAAGAAGCGCGCTTTGGCCGCGAGCTGGGAAGGCCCATACCGATTTGTTGGGCATGTGGATGGGAAAGGCGACTATGACTTTGAAGAAGGCTGTCGCCTGTGTATCGTCCAGGATGCTGATGGAAGATAGTGGGAAAGATCTCGGAGGGACCTGCAGATTTACCACATGCAACCAGATTGAACAGAGCTGAGGGACTCAGCTTTTAAAGAAGGGAGGGGTTACATATGTAACCTGAAATTAGGTTACATCAACTAATGGAGGCCACTGATCAGAGAAGTTAGGTTGTGTGTTAATTGAGCCGTTTGTTTCCATGGCGGCTGTCTTTCCATTACTACTGCATGGGAAGCTTTGCTGATTTGGGAGTTAGGTGTTGTATTGAGAGGTTTGCATGGCGGCTACACTGAATGGGTATGGGAGCTGAATGGCGGCTCCGAATTATGACTAAGGTCGGTGCTGTAATTATGGAAAATGGCAGTTTGGAGCGTGAAGAAGAAGGCAAGGAGACTAGGAGGAGGATTCAAGGAGGAATAAGGGGGAATTCGAGAGAGACAGGAAGGCAGGACAGAGGTAGGAGAGTGGTCTGAGTGAGTACAGGAAGAGAGGAGAAAGATAGAAAGGAGGTACATTTTTGTTGTTGGTTAGCTGATCGATTTTCCGCTGCGCTTGAGGCTAGTCAGTAAAGTATGAACAGATGTCTGGAAATAGAAGTAGGTTGTTATGTGAGCCTGAGAGCTTAGTACCAGAAGTTTGATGAATGAGGTGCAGTTGATCTGTTAGATTTTGAAACTGTGAACCTGCGATAGCTGAGTGCTGGGTGAACTGAATAATGTCATTATGGATGCATTCGAGGCAGAATGATATGTCTTTGCATATTTTTGTGAATAAAATCTGAGCTTTGCAGCCATAGCCGGAGTTGTGTTTTTTTGAGAGACAGATGCACAATTGAATCTGAGTGAGAAACTGTGAATTATATGAGATTCTGTGTCTTAGTATCGTGAAGGCGTTTGTTGAGCATTGAGGGACGAGCGAACTTTGAGATCACGATTGAGGTCGGAACTCTGAGTCATGGTCTGCAAAAGTGCTTGCTGTGCATCTAGGGTGTCTGTTGTTTGATGGCGCCCTCTCTTTTTTGGTTACACTTTGACCTATTGAATAAATTCATTCATAAGTAGCAACCACTCAAAGTACAAAAATGTCATAAAGATGGATAACCATTCTAATACATTTTAAACATATACTTACAATGTAAAAATAGGTAACAAATAAGGAGAAGGTTTATTTGTATTTCATTACAAGTTCATCTACTACATTCACATGTGCACAAGTAGGGACATTAAATCATGTACCAAGATGCCCATACATTATGTTAAGAATTACTAGAATCCAATTGTAGATATTAGATCAATAATCGGCAAGTGTAAGTCCAAGGGATGGGGCCATTAGTACTCCAAGGTCTTCAATAATATTTAGGTTTCACCAATATCATGTACATTCAATTATTGAAATGCTATTAACTTATGCCATCATCCTACAATCATGTGAAAAACTTCAATTATATTGGAATTTAAAGTGTAGATCCATGGATTAACAAAGTTGTGACTCCAAAAGACTTGGACATCCTACTTGCAATTTTGAAATTACAAGTTCAAGGCTTTAAAGCAAAAGGTTTAAGGAAGCATTAAAAAATAATTTACAATTTGACATAGGAAGTAAAGCTTCAACAAAGCTTGTCGCTGCACTTGTAAGAGATTTATTAGCTTGTTCAATCTTTGAGTTATTCAACAACATACTAATTTGGTTCAAACCCCAAGTGGTGAGCCATTCTTGTGTGAAGGTTTGCTCACACCTTGGTGTTGCACACTTTGTTGATTTACTTTGCCAAATATACACATATGCAAAATGGGTGATAAGTACACCTTCACAATGTCAACATAATATTGTTGCAAGAAAAAAACAACCCACATATTGGGCTAGGAGTAATAAAGAATGCTCCAATTGTATTAGTAGCCTTAAATCTTATGTCAGGACGAACAAACATCTAATGAAGAAGACTTTAAATAAAGCTTTTCTCCAAAGTCTTGCACATTCCATTGTGCTCAACTCAAAGCATGGTTAATCCTTTTTTTTTTTTGCCTCTTTTGAACACATAGTCTTTTAATTTGACTATTAGTAATCCAAGAACAACTTGGTGAGGTTTGGGTGCCATTTGAAGCCACTAACTTGGAATGAAAAACTTTCTACAAAACATTTACTTACAAGCAATATCGAGCTTTGTCTTTACAATAACAATAACAAAATTTGTCTTTCAAAAACAAAAAATTCATGTTCAGACTTCCATTAATTGCAACAAAACTTTGTAAGCCCCTAAACCCAATAATATTGTTAGAAAAAAACTTATTAGTTTGATTCATAACATTGAACTATTTATTAGAAATCCCACCATCGCTGAAAGTTTTAGAAAATCCTGCCATCACTAATAATGACACATTAAACCTAAAAATTTAGGTTTTAGTTGTTGTTTCCGAATGCCATCAAAACCTTAGCAAAATAGTTTATCTACTGTTGCACTACAAAAAAAGAAGAAACTTGCACAAAACTTGTGCATTCTTCCGTTCAACTTAAGGTGAAATAGGGTTCTAGCTACCTATTAGTGATAGGGAAATTTAATATATGGGAACTTGAAATTTCCCTGTCCATAAATAGTGCTAAAAATTATTTTTTGTCTGTTGTTCTAAATAAAATATGGTAGAAAGTATGTACAAAATATCATGCTTTCACCCTTTCCCTCACTAGATGATTCAACAAATAGATGTTAACAATATTTTGTCTCAAATTTGATCCTAACCACTAGGTTAAAAAAAGTCCAAAATTGATAGTTTAATTTATAATTAATTAAATACATGTTCAATGAGATGCAACTAGGGTGAAATTGCAATGCCATGTCAAGTTGTTTACAATTGGTGGTGTCATATATGACCTTTCCAAATCAATTAATTTTTTTTTTATCATAAATGTTGGCTGCAATTGAAAAATCAATTATAAATTGATAATTTTTCACATAGTGATAATCAATAGTAGAAGTTGTAAAAATATTTATAGTTCATATTTTCAATGAATTTCTTCTAAAAATTCTAAATTTCTTTTCAATGATTGGATTTTGTAGAAAATAATTTGTGTATACAAAAAATTGTGTGTTTTGACATTGTTATACATGACACCTTAATCATACCTTATCATTAAGTTGTTGGATATAGTTGTTTGAGTTCAAATTACATAAAAACTTGCTTATTTACAATTACCTCATGCCATCAACAAATTCAATTCACATAGAAACTTTTTGTTATTAGGATGTAATTTGTAAAAGGACAATTTCAAGTTGCTGGTTAAATTACCCATGTTATAAGAGTGAAAGCATAATTAAGCGGACACTTCACAATCCTTCTTAGGCTAAATGTAAAATAGCCATAAATAAAAACTTGACTAGCAAATTTAGAAACATTTTTTACTTTGATGATCAATATTTAATAATTGAAAAACCATATGTTTAATATGCATTGAACAAATATATATTTAAAAATGAAAGTTATATTTTTAATTGTCAAGAGAATATTATACTACAGACCTTTCAAACAAATGTACTTGTACGAGAAATTTTAATGAATTAAAAAAATCTTCAACTTGATAGTGCCCCAATATGTATTACATATTCTCTAAAAATTTCAAACACTCTAACTACAATGTGACAAAATTCTATTGTGAAAATGCAGTTTTGGACATTAAATTCATCAACATATAGTTTGAAACATGTTTGAGAATTAGTTTTATCATTACTAAATTTTCTTTTATTATACTCAAACTAGTACAAATTACCATGGATCATATTATTATGATTTTCAAATGACAAGTACTTTAAGAAAATTACCTAAGACCTCATGCGCTTTTTGTTTCTTGTAACTAAGTCCTTCAGTGAAATTAAAGTCAATGATTGAGAAGCAAAAAAACACCCCCACAGAGACTAGAGCAAGAGTACTATACTGTGTTTTCGGCCACAAAAGAGGACATAGGTAGTGAAGTTACCTATTGTTGAACTTGTGAGCAGCACAAGGAAGAGCTAAGTTCATATAAATTTCCCTTTTTTCCACTTAGGGTCCCTGACAAAAAACTCACTTCTTTCATATGTCTAGTTGCTTGGCTGCTAAATGGGTAGGTAGAATTTGGAGTTGATCTTGACTTTCTCATGACTTAAGAATGAGACAAAGAAGCATTTCCACACCAACTTAAGCTGGACAAGTTCGGTAAGTGGGGCCAGACTGAAGCAGGACCCCACAGGCACATGGAGTATGGATATAGCCTATTTTGTGTATATAGTCCAAGATTTCTTCATCTTTAATGATGTTAAGTCTTTGTTAAATGAAAATCTAGGTGGCATCCTAGGTGGCCCCAAATGTTAAACGTGTGATGGCTTAATGTTAAGTGAATGCTAGCTTAATATACAATCTTCATGATAAATAAGTTAAGTCCTAAACGACTAGCAAGGTGTTAGGGGACTCAAAACTTGAGTTCCTAACACCAAGTATGAATGCACCTTTAAATTCCTGTCCCACGACTAACAGTGCCATTTGGTTAGCTATGTACTGACCATCCCACACATGGATCTAGCGACCTACCTACTAGCTAGCCAATAATGGTCTAACCCTACCAATGACTTACCCACTATGTACCTATGGGTAGTTAGTGGAAGATGTTGAATATCCTCTCTAATGAGCTTTCTGGGGGGTGTTTAGAATGGTGTCAAAAGAGGAGAATCAGGTGTGTGACACTTTCTGTGAAGCCTTGTGGTTTTGCACATGTTTTGATTGATGTAGGCTTATTTAGCTCAATTAAATTATATAGCACATCTTTCTTTTAGTTCTCAAAATGATGCTATGACTAGTAGAATTCTTGGCTCTCTTTTGGGAGGTTGAATTCTGCTGTGGGATTGCAAAACAAGTATGATGAAAAAAATCAATTTCTTGGTTTTGTTGCAGAACAAGCAAAACTGTGCAATTTTTGCACCCTATGCCAAAAAACAAGCTCATGCAAAACTACACAGGGCAGAAGGAAAAAAACAAGTACAGATAAAGCGTGAGACAGAGCTTGTAAGAGGAGGGTGTTTAGAGTCTTGCATACTTGCCTCTAAGTTAGTTAGGCAGCTAGTGTGAGTTTGAAGTAGGAGGGATTACACTACAGGTTACTGAGGTGGAACCTTGAGAACTCAAGCAGTTGTGGGTGCTTGTTTTCCAAATGATGGTGTATGCTGGTTGGTGCTGGGTGAGAGATAACATCCTGGTTATAGGTGGGCCCTCATGTCCTAGACATGCCAGGCTCCAGCCTGCTGCAGCAGTCATGGGCTCAGCTTGCAGTTCTCCCCCCTTCCCTTGCATGGCCTAGACCCAGAGCTTTAGACAGCCATAGTGGGTTAGTCTGAGTAGAATCATAACGAGAACCGCGTTCTTGCACCAGTAGTCTCCGGCCACGGATTGATGGACACGGATTGCGGCTGACAAATGCAAGAGAAGTGAAGCCAACAATACTTTATCAGATAATACCGACTGCGCTACTGCATACTTACATCTTGAGACTGATCATGAAACCGCGTTCTTGACTGAGCTCGGATGTTTGATTACAAGCAGTTACTACTACTTGGGGTGAAAAGGTTGAGAGTTGATACTAGCATCTTCGGCTGGCCTAATAATTGTCAGGTAAAGCCTGAGGCGGCAGGCTTTATTGGAATAGGGGCCTGATAATTGTAAGGTAAAGCCTGAGGCGGCAGGCTTTACTGGATTAGGGGCCTGATACGGGTAAAGTGTATATGAATAGTGCCTATTTCAATTTTGACAAAGTTGGAATTTAGGTAATAGTAGAAAAATTTGTGAAGCCATTTGGCGAGTCTCGGAGAATTAGAATGACAACTCTTGGCAAGAAAAAGTCATGGCCGGTCATTTAAGCTTCTTGAAAGATTAAACACAAGCAAATTCTACAAGTTCTTAAAATTCAAGATAGAACTTGGAATCACATGAATAATTACAATGCATAAAAAACAAATTGACAAATCATGTGAGGGAGTTGAACCCTTGTCCCAAAGGACATTGCACCCAATGGTAACACATGGTCTTGACTTGCAAATCACACATCAATTTAGGGATGCAAAGAAAATTAGATGGAACTCAAGAAAGAAGGAGAAGTTTTCCTCAAAGTTAAAATTGTTCATCATCATGGAAACTTAGGGTTGTTTGTTCCAGTGAACCAAATTAATGAATGTTTTCATGAATGTTGCTTGCTTGCTAAACCCTAAACCTAACTAAACCCTAAATTAACTAACTACTAACTAAACACTAACTAAATGACTAAACCACTAAAGACTAAACCCTACTGACTACTGACCTATTGACACCTTAATTAACTCAAAACTTTGAAGCCTCGACCCTAATTTTTAAAAATACCTTGCTAGGGTTTCAATAAAATTAAAATACATATTTGATTAGGGTTTCAAAGGCCTGGTTTTCACATCAAATGAAACCTTGCAGTTGGGTTTCATTAAAGGCATCACTCAATGTGATACCCTGAGGATTCAAAGAGAAAACCGGTTTGAAACCCTTAACCCAAAAAACCCAGTTAAATTGCTTTAAAATATTCTAAATATTTATGAACATAATCTTGACAAACTCAAGCAGGGCCCCAGAGTTCAAATCTATAATTTTTGGGGCCTAGTATGGCCATTAAAATGGGTTTTGGGGTTTCTACCATGATCCCACTGTGGCGGTCAATTCACCCTGGCCCTTGAAAACCTGAAACACCCCCACACCCCCGCCTTGGAAAAGCCCACGCATAAATTGATCGGGACTGAACCGGGTCCCCACTATAGGGCTCGTCAACACGGCACTAAGAACCGTCACTTTGCCTGGAGTCTCAGGAGTCTGTGGGAGAACTAGCGTGTAGAAACGGAAGATTCTCTATTCCGCTTCCACTGGCTAGTTCTTGTCTGCCTCAGACGCCTTTGGCATTTGTGGTGCCTTCCAGTTAGTAAAACTTGGTTGCAGAGGGTGGCACGCACCTTTGAAGTGCGGGTACCACAAATTAAGAACAGCTGCATGTCTAGAAATGTAGGGGAGCCGAGCATAGGCCTCGGCACTATGTCCCAAGGGGATACAAAAGTTCCCCCGGGCAGCACAGCAGGAAATCAGCCTCACTACCACCCCAGCCAGGTAGTTAGCAGTTCATGCTACCAACCAGCCAGGTGGTAGTGACGGTGGCCTGCCCGGCAAACTGGTGTATTCCCCACCTGGCTGGGTGGTAGTGAGGCTGTCCTGCCCGGAGATCTGCTCTATCCCCGACCTCGCTGGGTCGTAGCAAAGCTGCCCTGGCCGGTGGGCCGCCGTATCCTGCACCTCGCTGTTGTAGTAGTGAGGCGGGCATGCTTGGAAAACCACTGTATCCCACAGTTCGATGGGTGGTAATTAGGCGGCCCTGCTCGGAAAACTACTGCATCCCGCACTTGGCTGGGTGGCAGTGACGCTGCCGTGCTCGGAAAACTCCTGTATCCGGCACCTAGCCGGGTGGTAGGGAGGCTGCCCTCTTCGGGAAAACTGCTGTATCCCACACTTGGCTGCATGGTAGCGGGGCTCCCCTGCCTTGAAAAGTACTGTATCGCGCACTTGACTGGGTGGTAGTGAGGCTGCCCTGCTCGGAAAACTACTGTATCCGGCACCTGGCTCGGTGGTAGTGAGGCTGCCCTGCTCAGAAAACTACTGTGTTCCGCAACTGCCTGGGTGGTAGTGAGGGTGCCCTGCCTGGGCGAACTGCTGTATTCTCTTGGGACATAGTGGTGAGGCCTGAGCCTAGTGTAGTGCAGGGGCAGCTCTAAATCTTCTCCTTGGCCTAGTGGCTAGGACTCTGTTAATCTCCGACTTAGGAGCTAGCTGACTTGCTCTGTTGGACTTGTCTAGACAAGTACGCGCAGTAAATGAGTCAGCTGCTGCTATTTGCTGCTGCAGTTATATAGTCTTTCGTTCCTGGGATCTATCATCCCACTAGAGGGAGAGGACAGACAATGGTGTTATATCAACTTGCCGACGATTCTGTGTCCTATGTATAGCAACTGCTATTATGTATTATTTCTGACATTGTGAAATTGTGCTTTATTATCACTCCCTCCAAGCGGTAAGTGCGACAAATTTCCTACTGTTGGACAGAGCTCGATTTGGGGGGGGGGGGGGTATAATTTAGCGTCTTCAGTTTTCACTTGCTTCGTTGCGTTTTCTTCCAAGGTCAAGAGCTGTGCTGGATACCTTAATATAGAAGCAGGAGTGGTAGATTACAATATGCTATAGCTTTTAGATTGCAGTCTGAAGGAGCTTAATTGAGCTCCCGAGTTGCGCGGCCGACGCAATGCACGCCAGCAAGAAGCGTGGAGCAGCTTACCGACCGCCGGTATGTAGGGGTGAAGGAAATCATATTTGGTGACGCGGTAGAGAAGAATCGAACCCCTTCCTGGTTTCCATCGATTTCCGCTCACTAGCTAGCAATATTCTAACATAGAATAGCTCTCTAGCTAGCTGCAGCTACCCACAATAGATACACAGCTGATGATCCGACAAGCTTGTGGCTCCTGCAGTGCCCATCGGACTCGTGGGTTTCTTTCTTCTTCTTCTTCTTCTCCCTGTTTCCTTTATTGCATCGCGTGAGCAGATGGAATGCTTCTAGCCTTAGAAGCATTCTGCGCACTGGCAGGTAGTCATGATATTATACTAGATGTGAGACCTCTCGACTTGTGAGTGAGCTCGTTGACAATCATCAGCTCAGCTTTCCGAGACCGATCCGAATGATAGAGATTATATATTTGCAAGCTTGAAGAGGATGATGAGTTCGTGACGATGTTGCAGGAGCTTGCTGGAACAGTCGAATGACTGGTCTGGCAGCCAGCCATCATTTATGGAAACTTTGTGCAGGGTCTTGCAGTCTGAGTACTCGACGTATATATCCCCGTCTCCTCATGATGTCTTGCAGTCTATAATTAAAGCTGTTAGGGAGATTGTAACCTTGAAGAGTAGTAGTCGCAGCTTTTGACACAGTCTACAAAACATTACTCTCGTGTAGATGCAACTGACTTGGACAGAATGTTTGAACCCACGGGACAGCGCAGGGACAATATAACGGGCCGGAAATCCTTCAGTGAACTAAATGGAGTGCGCAGTAGATCTGCACTGATACGCATCTGAAGAAAGTCATGGGTTACCATCAGAAGTTGCAGCCGGAGAGGAATATGATGTCGCCATTGCGGATGTTTGATGTAGCAGTCGTTGTCATGGCGCTGCTGTCATGCGTTTCTGTTCCCTTGACACTAGTACAAGCCCAATCAGGTGCGAACAGTTTATAGCAAAGCTGTGTGCTTGATCGATTCGGTGATCTTGCTCTAGTTCTCATGCTGAATGTCTCACACGCACAGTGTGATTTGTACAGGGTTTATCAGTATCGACTGCGGATTAAGCGCTGCAGCGTACGCGGACGCCAACAACATCGCATGGGTGCCAGACACAGGCTACACATTCACAGGCCAAAACTTCGATCTTGTGACATCGGACACAAAAACTCTGCAGAGCTTGAGATACTTCGCGGAGGGCAGAAGCAAGGACTGTTACGTGTTGCCTGCAATTCGAAACAACACCTATATGGTTCGCGTCTATTTCTTGTACGCCGACTTTCTTGGCACTGGTGCTCCGCCCACTTTCGACCTTCAGATCGAGGCACTGTCAGTTGGCCCAATTGATTTTACAGGCTCCGCAGAGAATAGTTCACTAGACTTTGAGGTCTACTTGTCCGCCACCAAAGACACTATTTATGTTTGTCTTGCGCGCATCACTGGCGACCCTTTCATATCTTCTGTGGAGTTGAGGCCTCTTGAAACCGCCAACATGTATAAGATTGTGCAACAAGGCTCCTACTTGTTGAATCGTTATCATGCCAATTTCGGCGGCTCCACACCTCTCATAAGGTACATCTAGCTAGAAGGACTCCTCCCAATCTCCTTGAAACAGCGGCAAGAGCTGGTCTGAAGCACCATTTTGTCACTCTATAACACCTGTCAGTAGTGCTAAGCATTCTCTCATTCATCACCCTAGTCAACCTGTAGCCCAAGACGCTGGTGCGAGTGAAACATTTGAAAGGACATCTTTCCAGTAGGCTGCTGTGATCACAACAGCAGCTTTTCATTATGTTTTCTCAACTAGCTAGCTGTGTTCTACTAAGTCATCTCAAAACTCTACTCGTCAAGCATTGGTCAATTGCGAGAGTTAAAAAATGAAACCATATAACACTTACATCTGACCTGGTTTCATGAGAACATGTGTTAACAGAATTCTGAACATCATTAATTAGATATTATTTTCAATTGTCTTGCAACTCTCCAATGCAAACGCATTGTCAGTGCAGGAAGAAATTAGGTCCTATGTTGGTGGCTTAATTTCAAGTTTTCATGAGGTTGCTGCGATCGCTCGCTGCACAGTGTGTGTAGCCGTCCGTGATCATAAGAACAGCCTAATGGAAAGAGACCCTTAATTAGCACGAACATGAAAGCTCACAAAGTTGTATATACATAAATATGTATTGCAGGTACCCGTATGATATATATGATCGTCAGTGGCAAACCGATATACCGCAAGTGAATCCAATCTCGAGCTTCGCGATCAACACGACGACTCCAGTGAATGTATTCGGTCCGTGGGATCAGGTACCGGAGCTAGTGATGCAGAGTGCAGAGTCGTGGCCAGGAGGACAAGGTCTGAACCTGACGTTACCCTATCTGACGTCCGACAATAGCAACTACTACGTGGCGTTTTACTTCGCAGAAATCGATCCGCTAGCGCAGAACCAGACGCGAGTGTTCGACATGGTTCTAAACCAGGGGCCGTCCGAAGACTACTACTTCAACATCTCCGTTGTGTCGCTGGCTGGTGGGATGTACATGGCGTGGGAGGCGGTGGGTACCAACGTCACCTTCAATAGCAGCAGTGGAAGCATTCGGTTGATTCCTCATGCGGATTCTCAACTGGGTCCCATTTTGAATGCTCTTGAGCTTTTTCATTTGATGCCACCTCCACCCGATCTAACATTTCTGTCAGATGGTAAGTAACTTACTTCCTTCAGCCCATCCCCCTTTGATCTAGTTCAACAACTTCCTTCATCATACGTACTTTTAACTTGCATTCACACTCGGTGTTAAGAACTCTAGTGTTGAGTTCCCTAGCATCATGCTAGTCATTTACAACTTAAACCTAGTTACCATGAAGATTTTATGTTAAGCTAACATTCACTTAACATTAAGCTATCAACTATTTAACATGGCATGCCACCTAGGATGCCACCTAGATTTTCATTTAACACTTACTTAACATCAAGTGTGAATGCACCATAGTAAGGTCCATTTTAGATGGGGCCCAGAGTCCAACTTCCTAGGAACCAATTTGAACTCATTTCAAAGCAAATTGAATCCTTGAGTTGGTCCCTAACTTGCATCTTGGTTCCTCAAATCATGAGCTCTCCTTTTGAGCTCCTTTTTAAAAAAAATAGGGTTTGAACCAATTGATTTTCCCTCCAAAATGGTGCCATGTAGGTTTGGCCTTGATTTGCCACGTTTTGGTCTTGGACCCTCATATAAAAGTGATACGTCCAATTTATGGCTCTCATCCAATACGATTGCTATATTTCATTGGACCTTGGATCCTTGTCTAAAGTGGCCCTAATTTAATCCTTCTTATTGTGCTGATCCTAACCTTACTAATCCTTCAAAACCAAAAGAGAAAAAGAAAAAAAAATTGTCTTTTCCAGGCAAGGGAAATGAGTTGAGTTTAACAACTTGGGTGCTGCAACTTCCAAAGTTATGTACTCTGTTTGAGAGTTGCAAAATTCAACTTGCTAAATCCAAAGCATTTCACTAGGTTGGAAAGGACACTTTTTTTTTTCTATCAATGGCTTGTGTTGGACCGCAAGTCTAGATCTAAACCATACATTTGTAGTTATAAAAATTTAAATAAAAAATTCGTGATAATAATAAGAAAGAAATTTCTAATTGTGAGATTTAGATGCTCAAGATTTCAGATTTCCAACCTTGAAATTGATACGGTAAAATTTGCAAATTATGTGAAAGTAAGGCTCCTTGAATTCTACAAGTGTTGAATTTTGGCTTTGATCAATCATCAGGAAAGTTATGGCCTGTAGGCTGGCTGTTGTTCTTGTCCTCATTAGACAGGTAGTATAGTGGGTGAAAAGCTGGATAGCTTGCTTCAGCCCATTGTCAGGCTCAAGGTACTGAATACCTTGTCCATAGTTGTTTGAACTAAATTCAGCAAAGCTTGTGGTAAGACAAATTTTTGCAACTAAGAATATAATGTCCATGCTTCAAATAGATTGGTCAAGGTTGTTAGGTCCCAATTTTGAAATGAAAAATTAAGTTTGGTTTGTTGTTATAGCCTTATAGGACTTGACTCATGACCATGACAAATTAGTGCAGGGATTTAAATTGGTTGCCAATTATAAACTATTTATAACAAAGATAATTCCAAGTGTATATGACATCTAACTTATATTATGTTGTTTGGTGTTGGATTGGTGGGTTGGGTGTTTAGCGCTTGCGATTGAAAGTGTGAAGGCAGCTTTTAATGTTACTTCTTGGCTTGGAGATCCATGTGTCCCCACTCCTTATGATTGGATTATATGCACCAATGACACAACTCCTAGGGTTGAGGCTTTGTAAGTGAAACAAATTATCCACCGCCTTCTTTCCTAATGATATGGTCCATGACTAGTCATTTAATTTCTCTACAAAAATTCTTTGTCACATATTTGAAAAACTTTAAAGAATTGAGAGTTTTCATGAGAGAACTGACAAAGAACCAATGATTTTCTGACCAGTTGTTTGATATCCTCATAATATTTTTGAGAACTGTGATTATAGACCAAAACCTTTTAGACCTTCTACCACTACAATAGTTAACTACTTTAACTATTTTTTTTCATCCTCGGGTTGTGACAACCTCTAAGTTAACTATGCCTATAAGGTCCAGCCTCTGACCACCATTGTAATTAACTAACTGAAAAACATGTTGAACAAGAAGCTGAAGCACCACTAAAGTTAACTAGCCTCGGCGAACGCCTTTTATTGACCTTATAATTAGCAGCAACTCGTGCGACAAATGCACATCTGAGATAATTGTCTTGTGTGCATTCGCTTGGTTGCTTCTTCTTGATTGAGAAAGAGATCACGCATGAATCAAAACATTGCACGACTAGAAATCCTGCAAACATCAGAACAGTAAACGTGCGCATATATGCACCACTATAATTAACTAACTATAGTGAGTTCAATGTTCATGCATCAATATAGTTAACTAGCTTCGGCAGAAAATCAATATGGCACACCCCTGCTCACCATTTAGTGTAGTTAGTGGAGTTTTAGTGCCAAAATTTTTTTAGTGGTAGAAGGTCGGAAACCTTTTCTTCGGATCTTTGGAGAACCAGTGGGTAAGTGGGTATATATTCATGTTAATAATCAATGGACCTCATTCGGAAAGCCACCCAACATTACTTGTCACAAGGATGGGATAATACTTAGGAGTTTGTGTTTTCACTCAATAATATGTCATATTTGCATCATAGGTTGTGTTTTGGAGGGTGTCATATTTGTCAAAAGAGTTTAGAAGTTGGTTTGAAATTCAAAACTAGTTAACCATATTAGTTAAATCTTGTAGTTATGATATATTTATGTGTTAAGTAAAGATGACATGAATACTAGGTCTAAATTCATTAATCAACAATTGAAACTTGATTCACAGTTGTTGAAAGCCCAGGACTACTTGATTGGTATGCTCTAAAAATGAACATAACTATTGAGTTCAAGTTTTCAATTAAATGTTTTCTCTTATTCAACGTAAATCCATTTGGTTTAGCCAACATCACCTGTTCGAGTACACATGAACCCATTGAACAACCCAAATAGCCTAACATCATGGAACTAGAATAGGAAAAAAGGTTTAGGACTTCAATTGAGTACAATACAGTTTGTGTTAAATTATAGTTGTGATTCAAATCTTTAATCCTTTATGTTAGGTTTAGACAATGCATGTGATTTAATGGGTAATTTTGTAAGCATGTCACTCATGACAACTACAAATTGAGTTTTTTTAACATTGTGGATGGCAGGAAGCTTTCCAATTATAATTTGACAGGTAGTATACCTGCAGGTGCCCTAAGTAATCTAACAGCACTTACTGAACTGTAAGCAATTTTTTGACTTTCTCTCATTTCTTCAAATAAAAGAATGGAAGAATTGTGTGCTAGTCTAGTTATGTGGATTCTCCACACCTTAGGAGTTATATTTGAAATTTGCAAAATTTGTTGATATTTGAAATCATAGTGGCTTGCTGTTTTACAAAAACATTGCCTTAAAAAAGATGAAAATTTTGGTTTTTCAAACAATGTTTCCATTTTTCAATTTAGGGCCTCCAAAAATCTATTGCCACTTTGTTGTTATTTCAAGAAAAAATTGGATGCTCTTTGAAAAACTATTGTCAATAAATGCTAAATCTAGCTTGGGATGGTCATTGCCTAGTAGTACTTCAATTTTTTATTTAATTATTTATTTTTTGGTTGGCACATGTCTAAGACATTTGTTGCTTGATTTGATGATTTTGTAGCATTTAACTGTGGTGGATGTTGGAGTTGTGTTGGGATACAATAATTCAAAAAGAAACTTTGTTATAAAATACCAAAGAATAACAAATATTGTTTCATTTTACCAATTTTACTTAATTTTCATTTACATATGGGCCCAACATTATGAATGTTGTGTAACAGGTGGCTAGACCACAATTCATTGGAGGGACCCATCCCAGACTTAAGTGCTTTGAAAAATCTTCAATCAATGTAAGTATTTCCCAACTCCTTTTATTTTTTAATCTAGTTATCTTTTATTTGTATAGAATAATCTAATTTTTGCATCGGTGAAATGGATGGATAGTTGTATTTTCTCATTATCAAACAAACCATTTCATGAACTTGCATAGAGGAAATTCAAGTTTTCCTTGAGAAGGTCCCACATGGAATCCTCAAAAAGTTTCTTGTGTTGAATGGTAGTTAAATATTTTAACAATTGTCATCACAGGTTGGCCCAAACAATATATTGAACAAAGTTTTTCAATGGACATATTAAATGGATCTAAAGCTTGGTCACCATTAATTTCTACAAACAAGACTTGTTTATAACCAAGCCACTGTCAGAAAATTGGCAATTGATCACCTTGGTTTTGTTCTAATTTGGCCATTTCATTCAATGTCACAAATTCATTTAGCTTATGCATTATCATTAAATTGGCCTTTCACATGTGCAGACAATTACAAAATAATAATATTACAGGTGAAATTCCTGTTTGGCTTGCATCGTTACCATCTTTGCAAGAATTGTAAGTAGATTTATAAACAGTTCTCTTATGCGTTTATTTTTGTGCATTTATGCTTCATGATTTTCATTTTTGCTTTCACAGAAGTCAAGCTGGTAACTAAGTCTTACGGTGGCCGATGTTGATAAATCTTTTGCCTTTGATGCGATGACAGACTTTTGTCAAATAACAATTTGAGTGGGATGATACCTTCAGCTTTGTTGAATGACAAAAGCTTGACCCTTGAGTAAGTCGTATCACCTACTATATACTCTTACAAAATTATCATTGTATGTACCTGCCAACTAGACTTCACACAACATCACTCTCTGACCCACCAAATGTTTCAATTTTTGGATTATTATTAACATGCCAAGACATCGACAAAATTTTTGTAAAAATCAATGACACAAATTTTCATGTTTTCAAATGTTTGGTTCAAAGTTTGCAATGCACAACTAGTATTTGACCTAATTTCTTGGATTAATACATTTTAATTTGTGCCTGTTTTTTTTGTGACAATATTGTAGGTATTTTGGAAACCCAAAATTATGCAATGCAACTTTGGGATGCCCTTCACCACCATCACCAAGTCCGATAAGTAATAGTACACTTCACAGCGCCAATGTATCTGCCATTGTTGGAGGTGTGGTGGGGGGTCTGTTTGTGGCAGCTGGTTTGACTCTTGTGTTAATTTATGTTTTCTGCTACAAACGTCCAACCACATCAGGAGGAGGGGGAGGATCAGGTTTGTGGGTCTATTCATCTTAGCTTTCTATGTTTTCAAATTTATTTTTTATTCTAGGGTGAAAATTTCTTCTCCATTTTCTTTAAGGAAAAGACGTTGGATGTTGTCACATTAGTTCATTTGAAAATTTGCTAAAACAAATACAATTGTGACCACTAGTGTTTAATGTTCTACCACATTGAGAAGACCTTAAAAACTAAATTAGATTTGTTGCTTGTGATATTGTGAAACAAACCGTTGAGATGAAACATGTTTTGATATTAGTTTAAAACATCTTATTTAAATAACAATGAGTTCACACATAACAAACTTGAGCTCAGTTTGAATTGGTTTCATCTTGGTCAATTACTTAATATGTATGTTGTTTATTTAGTATATGTTATTTTCATATATGAACTGTAGTTTTGGAGGATCTAACATTTAATTCTTTGATCGTTTGTATAGTTTTGGGTAAAGGGCACGAACATCCCGGTGTGGCAAATGTTGCACAAGAGTACTCTTTGGCGGAGGTGACTGCTATGACCAACAATTTCAAACAAACCCTTGGAGTAGGTGGTTTCGGAACAGTGTGTTATGGAAAGCTGCCTAATGGACAAGAGGTGGCTGTCAAAAGGGCATCTCCTGATTCACACCAAGGGGCTAAAGAATTTAACAACGAGGTAAATTATTATCTCACACCAATTAATAGTTGTTGTTCACAAACTACAATGATGTTTCGCCACAATTAATTTGATTTGCACAAATTAGTTATTTGTATGTTCATTTCATTATAATAGTCAAATACTTATTGTGGATATTAACATCTTAAATCCTAAACCATAACCAAATTGATACATTCAAAATTGGAACTCGACCAAAGTAAAGTTCTTTTGAAAAAGTTTCACCACAAGATGACCACAAATGCGGAATTTCACCACAAAAAGAAAGTGCTATGATTGAGGCAAAGGATATTTTTGGTTAAAATGGCCCAACTTGCCATATTTCAAGGAAAATAAAAATAAAAATTCAGACCATTATAGCTTCAAGTATGTCACTAGGACATAATAGGGTTCCAAATAATCTCTACTTTCCTCTATGACAAGTATCCAAATTTGGCTAAATCCTTGTGCAAACAATTGCCAATCCACCTTAGCTTACAAATTTGGGGAAATAAAAAAACCTTGGTCTTAACTAAAATCCATTTTTTCAACATTTTGTAGGTTGATCTTCTATCTCGAGTGCACCACAAGAACTTGGTGGCTTTAGTTGGATATTGCCAAGAAGGCAAGGAACAAATATTAATATATGAATATGTGCCATGTGGAACTGTACAAGAAGCACTTTATGGTAATACCACACAAAAAATTCTAAAAGTGGTGGTTTAATGCTAATCATGCTTGTACAAACATAATTGATTGTAGTTTGATAAATTGATAAATAAATATGTATTATTTATTCAATCAGTTACTTCATGTGTATAACATGGATCACCCCTTTTTTTTGCACATTTTATTTATATATATTTTACCCACATATGTTGTGTTCTAAACTAAACTTTATGTCTCAGGTACTTCAAAGGCCCACAACAACCCCCTTAGTTGGAGGACTCGACTTGACATTGCTCTTAATGCTGCTGAAGGTTGGGAATTGTATTTTCTTACAGCATGCTTCCAATCATTGTGTGGGGTTTTTTCTAGGTTTTGATGTGTATACCTAATACGATTTGTGTATAAACTAAGGATCCCAGAGAAAGTGTTATGGTCGTAAGCTCCCTATGTTAGGGGGAGGGGAGCAGGGGGGCCAAAGGGAAGGTGCACCATTGAAGGGGTTATGGTTGAAGATCCTCATGCCTTAGGGGTAGTAACCTCAAGAGTATAGGGCTTAGAACCATAATACCTGAATTGGGTCAACCTTAACTATATAAAAACCTATTGAAACTGGTAGAAAATAGGAAAAGTCGGTGGTTGTGGGACCTTCAAATCATAATAGCCCCCAAATAGGGGCCTTACAAAGCATAAGTTGGTGGTGCTCCCAATGAAACAAAATCCCCCCTCCCAACAGTTGGACTAAATAATAGAGGCAAAACAACATATTTTAACATCAGAAATGAGCATAAATACATCAATTGTAATTGAATCTGAATTATATCGTTAATTCAGTTAATGACAAGAATTGACCAATAATAAAGATGATTAACTCGTAAGATATTAACTTGTTAGGTATATTCTGAATCCAAATTTTGTTTTGTGTAGGATTGGAGTATTTACACACAGGCTGTGTGCCTTCCATCATCCATCGCGATGTAAAGAGTAGCAACATTCTTCTTTCTGCAAATATGACGGCTAAGCTTGCTGATTTTGGACTTTCCAAAGCAGTTGTGAATGAAAATGTTTCTCATGTTTCCACCGCGGTCAAGGGCACAATCGGATATCTTGACCCTGAGTATGTGTTCTAACAAGATTATCATTAGTTTCCCAAAGTCTACTTATTATTGAAAAACCATAAGTTGTGCCTCAATTTATGTAATACATGCTTGCAAAAAGTCTACATATATTTTGAAAACCATAAGTTGTGAATGGAAAACAGACATTGTATTAAATTTTAATATCTCCTTGAAAAACATTTAAAGTCCTTTATTTTGTTGGCCTTGCCTACCAAGGCAAGGATATTGTGTTTAGATTCATTCTAGATTACAGTAGCTTAGGGGATTTTGGCCCCTAAGTAATAATAGGTTTATTTTTATATGAGGATTTTTGAAAGATGATATTTTGGGTTGTGTTGAAACCTGAGATTAGTTATAGAGTTATAATATCTTGAAGGGTTTTGGTTTCGTTTAGAGGATTTCTTGAAGCTTAGGTATATTTCTGCATGGTGAAATATTTGAGTTTCCATAATTCTTCTTTTTGCCTTCAGATACTTTTTAATGTAAACGGCAAGGTCACAGTGTGACACACACCTTGTTGGTCCAGTTTTGGAAAGATGTATTTGAAACAAAATGATGGTTGCATTTGGACATTTTGGTTTCTGAAACAAAAGGGTGGATCTTTGTCTTTGTTGTCCTGGGACTAACTTTGATGTTTTACTTATTGTTTAGGTATTTCACCAGGCAAAAATTGACAGACAAGAGTGACGTCTTCAGCTTTGGGATTGTATTGTTGGAACTGATATGTGGACGGCAATCCATAGACAGAACATTGTCTGATAGAATGACATGGAACATTGGCGAATGGGTAAGTTGCAAAATTGCTTTACAATTAAAACTATTATGTTTGTTATACTGAATCTCCAAGTTTTCAGCTTACTTGTAGTACCTGGTATCTCACCCAATGTCACTTGCCTTCAACAGATTTGTAAATAAATATCAAGGGAACAACAAAAGGGCTGACTTGATCTATAATTGTGTATTGTATAATCAATGTAATTTGCATAGAAGTCAATGTTGGTCACGTACTCCGTAATTTACGTTAATTGGGTGTTGTATAATCAACGTTAATTTGGGTGTTGTTTAATTCATGTTAATCCAGTGTTGTATAATTGTTATTTCAGGTGAAACCACATCTAGAAGCAGGAGCAATCAACAACATAATTGACAAAGCAATGGGGGACAATTACAAGCTGGAGAGCATTTGGAAAGTAGTTGAAATTGCAGTTGTGAGCATTCAACAATTTGGTGCAAACAGGCCAACAATGAGACAAGTGGTGAGTGATCTGAGAGAAGCCATTGCAATGGAAACAAGCATGCAATCCTATGATGGCTCCTCTATCAGCATGCAGTCAGATCCAAGCTTTGCACCAACAATTGCTAGACCCACCACAGCAACAACAATGGCAACAAACGACAACAACAAACACCATATTCCAAGTTCCAGCCCCCATGTCCGATACATGTCCAGCCCCGGTGAAACAGACAAGTTGCAAACCAATCTCCCCAGCTCAAGCAGCCCAGATATCATGGACATGCCATATGCAAAGTAGACACCGAAAAAGAAAAGAAACAAAAACAATCTCAAGAAGAAGTCAAAGGAGAAGAAAGAGGAAGACGAGAAGAACAAGATAGTCATGTTCTTGTAGAGAAACCAAATTTCACAAACAAAATGCAATGTGGCATAGTGGATTTTTTCTTTTTTTCCTCCCGACCACCAAAAGAAGGGACAGCTACAAAGGTGTGGAGCTATGGCATTGAGAATGTTCTTAGTAGTGAAGATGGAGTAATAGCAAAGATTCTACAGGCAGAGGTACTTACTACTACTAGTCTGTGATCATGTGGTATTAGTTTTGTTTCAATTTGAGGAAAAAAAAATTTTTGTTGGTCATGGAGGATAAATAAATCACAGCTAATTGTGGGGTTTCGACAAAGTTTGTAGCTCTAATGAGATCAGTCATGGATGGACTCAGGGAAGAAGTCCGTTTGAGATTTTTTGGTGTCTAGGGTGATGATGATGATCTCTACTGCTAGTTGGAGAGTTTACAAGAGCTCAGAATACAGTAGAGAGAGTTCACAAGAGATCAGAAGCTTTCTGCTGGAGTCTAAACGATTGAGTAGGATCACGATAATAGATAGTGGGTTAGCAAAAAAGCGTAGAAAAAAGAGCTAAGAGAAAAGGGTTTTAGAGATGTTGTTGACATTTATATTATTGACAGCTGCAGAAGAGCAGATGCTGTTGTCAAGATGTGAAATGGAAGTTTTGGAATCGTCAAATTAGTGTATATACTACTACAACACTTGCATTTGGAAAGGGACTTTGAAGATCTGCAATGATTAATAGACAATGTTTTGAAGAAGATGCAATTCCTGTTGTGTTGGGTTTAAGTTTTGGGTTGACATTCTTGTACCTTGAAGAAGGAAGGAAGAGTATCCGTCATCTCTGTCTTTGTCTCTTTGTGTCTGTGTCTGTGTCTCTTTGTCTCTCTTTTGATGTAGCTATGTCATTCCGAGAAAATGAGAAATCGGTCGCCAAATCGTTGTCTCACGTGAAGATTTGCACCCAACAGCATTGCAAAATCAAAACAAACGATGGCTTCACGCTGGTCCTCGTTCCTGCATTACTTCTCAGCACTAGAGGTTCGTCTCCTGCCGCTAGTCTTCTGCTTCTTCTTCTTGGTCCTATTCCCATACCCATCATTTGTAACCATCCGACCCACTTACTTTCAATCTTCAACAATGTGAAGAAACTTGAAGGTTTTGGATACCCGCCGATTTGGGATTAGGGTTCAGAGCTTCTTGGGATGATGATGACGACGACGATGATTCCTCCCAAGCTCTGAAACCCCCACAGATTGCTCTTGCGGGCATTAGGTTTTGGGGTTTCTACAGTTTGACAAACTATGTCCAAAACACCCTTTGAAGAAGAAGACAAAGATCTCATGGTAAACACTAGTCTCTGATGAGTGTACTAAACACCTGGCACCTGTCCGAGACAGTACAAAAGAAAATGCAGCCACTTCAAGGTGCAACATGCAGATTCTATGTGTTTTGTCATCCCTTGCTGCTGCTGATCACAGGAAGCTTGATGTTCTTCCTGAGAAGAAAATGGAGTACAGGATTGAATGAATGGGTACTTCTGAAGCTTGGGTTGTGGAGATTTCTCTTCTTAATGGTTGAAGATAGATTTCATTGGTAACCCCTGCCAATTGTCTGTATGTGTTTAATCCAGAAGCAGCATGTCACTGCACTTCAGCAAAAGTTAAATTCTGACTCCATGAAGAGGGTTGGGCAATGTGGGGGCCAGGTTCTTGAGGACCAGTGGCAATTCAGGTGGGCTATGCACCAGGTGCTGGGAGGGGAGTATTTGCTGTTTGGGATATTCCTGTTGGTGATCTCATTCATACTGCAGATCCAGTTGTTGCACATCCAGCACTTGCCTCCCCGCAAAAGGTTGGTTCAATTTCTTCACCATAACTTTGCCTCGCTGCAGTGTCATTACTCATACTTCTTGTGATGTTGTTGGGTTTAGGGTTTAGGGTTGACTTCATGTCTGTTATGTTGTCATGACTTTAGACTTGTTCCTCTTGCTTCTTGGCAATTGTAGGCTTGCTACCATTGCTTGCAAGGGATCAAAAAGTGACAGAATACCAGAAGACTTCTTCCCGTCACAATGGGATCTGCAAACATTGGCAGGACCTCGAGCAAATTGAGTCCAGTTGATGAGACTGGACATGCTGGCATGTTTTGCAGTATGAGCTGTGAAGATTCAGCAGCCAAGGTTATATTCAAAATTCTTCCTGTAGAGCTGAAAGACTTTCTCTTCCTTCTTTGAGTGCAGGAGAAAGTATGGAAGTAATTATATGAGAGAGCTATTGGGCACACCACCAGCACACTCAGATTGAGCTCTGTTTGTCACGATGCAGGTCTTCTACAGCATCGAGAAGCAAGCAGATTGGTCACAACTGCATGCATACTGCAGGTAAAAAGAAAATTCAAACAAGAAAGACATAGTCTTCCAGCTCTGTGAGCAAGACTGATCTGATGCCCATCAAGAGTCATGCATGATCCAGGGAGTTTTCTTGACTTTTGTGCAAGGGAATGCTTTTTTTGGGCTAAAGATCAGTTTCTTTGGATTTGTGCTCATACTGCTGGGGGCTTTTGACTGTGTTCTAATCCTCTGCTACACATGGGGTTATGCAATTCAGCTGCTGTGTTGCATTATAAAACTGGCAGAACCAACAGTATACAATCTGCAGGACCACCAGATGATTTGCAGGAGCATGGCATCCAAGATGCCTAACCGGGTGTTGCTGCCACTGGTGGTGGTGACAGCACACATGGTCTCCGGTTTCCTTCGGTAGCAAAACGCCTTGCTTGCATGGTGGCCTCCTCTGCAACATCAGAACATGTGCTGGACATCCTTACTCACGTGAACCTTTCACAGGGTATTATTCCTGATGAAGTGAGTCTTTCTCCACCCCCTTCTCTTCTTCCCAAAATATAAACTATAATTGACATGGGGACACTATTGGCATCAGGTCTTCTTCTGGTGCCTGCTGTAAGTCATGGGTGTGTTGGTTAATTGAGTTGCACATTTTTTGTTTGCTGTCACCAGGGGGCATTCAATTCCTTGGCTGCTATTGACTCAGTGGTGAAAAATGCAGTGGAAAAATGAGAGGAGACTCGTTCTTGAAGCTTTGACATCGACAACTGTCACCCCACAGAGCTTGGAGTGTATCCTCTTGTAGAGCTCAAACCTTTTCCTTTCTGTTAGTCTCTACCAAAGTACTCTGAAGTCATTTGATCTGAGGTTATGACATATATTCTTATCAAGAAGATTTTGTAGAGTGAGCTCCACAAAGATCCATATCATGATTGTTACATTGAGAGCAAAACAATATTGTTAGTATTTCCCAATTCTCTCGTTGACTAGAATGCCTCAGTTTTGACAGAGGATTGCTATGCTGACATTACAGCACGACTTCATTTGAATGCTTTTCATCTGGAGAGGACAGATGAGCTGGATGCAGAAGATTTGCTTGCAGCAGCAACTGTGTCAATCACAGGAGACAGCATTCTTGGTTCAGCAATTTACATACTGCCTTCCATGTATAACCATGACAGTGGTAGGCCCCCCCATAAATTCCTTCTCAGAATCTCAAGTTTACATCAATGACACACTCAGACATTGTCCTTTTGAAACTGCAAAGCTTTAAAATCAGGTTGATTGCTGGTTCATGGTGAAGTCTTGCAGTTAGCCAGCAATGGGTCGTTGAAGAAAGTTGAGCATTGTGCAATTTGTGCTGTGTCCAACTTGCTTCTAGATCCTTGACTGACAGATCCGAATGTGAACATTCTTTGGCCCAATAATGTAACTGCAAATGTGCTAGCTCATTGAGATATTACAGCAGGTATGTATCTCTGATTTATATGCAACGCAAAAAAATTTGTCTCAAGTTGTGTAAATCCTCATCCTGTGGCAAATCACAAGTTTAGGGTTCAGGGTTAGGGTTCAAATACCAAAATGTTCTTTGTTTTGAAGTGCACTAGTAGTATTGTCATTTATATGATATGATCTTATTAGACACAGTCTTAGAGCACAGGGTTTGAATTTTGTCAATTCACGAAGAATCATGTTGCACTTATGCTTGCAGTGAAGAGCTTCACATTACATATATAGATGCAAATATGCCATGTAATGCACGTCACTCAGTGCTACAGCAAGCATATGGGTTTGTGTGTGAGTGTGAACATTGCAGGGAAGAAGATTGATACCTGGGCAACAAGAACAAAGCTTGGACGGTGTGCTGAGGTATATTTTTCATTTGTGACAATGGAGGTGTGGGCAAGAGTTGTTTTCGGGCAGATTTATAGCTGCCCTTGTTGTTGGAATGTTCACAAAAAACTTCTGATATTTAGGGTTAAGGGTTATGTTTGTGCTTATTTTCTTTCAGCTACATCAAAATTCTTGATCTTCTTTCTCTAGTTTTTTTTCCAAATCTTGAGTGGTTGAAGCATTTTGAAATTTCGACTTTGCTAGTCCTGAGTTCCTCCTCAAATTGTTGGTTATCATAATATTGCAAATTTTTTTGATGGTGTTGGAAATTCTCTGTAAAGGAATTGCAACCTCACACATCCTGTCCAAGATGATAGATACACCACCCACTTTGCCCAAAGTTTCTATGGCAACTCCGTTTTCTTTCTCCCCTAGAAATGCCGAGAAATCTATTTCAGCTCAAAAGAAGATAACTTAAATTGTTATGGATGTCTAAGGTAGCAAGTTTGCTTCTCAGTTTGGACGTGTCTGGGTGTCTGAATCTGCATACAAAATATGGAAGAGAAGTCATGCCAACAATCATTTATCAGATAATTCCTACTACACTACTGCGTACTTACGCCTTGAGACCGATCATGAAACTGCGCTGTTGACTGAGCTCAGATGTCTGATTACAAGCAGTTATTTACTAGTACTTGGTGGTGAAAAGGTTGAGAGTTGAGACTAGCATCTTTTGCTGTCTAATAATTGTAGGGTAAAGCCTGAGGCCACAGGCCTTACTGGAATAATGACCTGGTAAGGGTGAAGTTTATGTGAATAGTGGCAATTTCAATTTTGTCAAAGTCTGAATTTAGGTTGCAGTAGAAAAACTTGTGAAGCCATTTGGTGAGTCTTGCAAGATTAGAAGCACAAATTTTCGCAAAAGAAGTCATGGCCACTGATTGTAGTTTCTTGAATTACAAGTTATAATTTAAGGATTAAACACAAGCAATTTTTACTAGTCCATTAATTCAAGATGGAACCTGAAATCACATGAACAAATTACAATGCATAAAAGACAAATTGACAAATCATGTGAGGGAGTTGAACCCTTGTTCCAAAGGGCACTACACCCAATGATAGCACATGATCCTGACTTGCAAATCACACATTAGTTTATGGATAGAAAGAAAATCAAATGGGATTGAAGAAGGAAGGAGAAATTCACTCAAAACTCAAACTCGTAGTCATCATGGAAATTGAGGGTTGTTTGTTCCAATGAGCCATTGAAGCTTCTTTGTTCCAACGAGCCAGCAAGGTTACACTACATCAAGCTAGAAAACCCCTTCTTGTTTTTTCATCAATCTAAAGAAAAATATCAACAATGTACAACAATTGTGCAAACATACACACCGTCAAATCCATATGCTCATAAAGCTAATTTTGCAATTTTGGTTTCATGAATGTCAAGGTTGAGAATTTCTTTTATCCTCAAGATCCTATAATATTCACATTAACAATTGATGGGATCCAAGTTTGTGTTGACCCAGTTTTTTGGGCTGATAATAAAAGCCTTTCAAAATGGCCATATGAATAGGAAAGGTATATTCACATGAAGATTTCAACTAGTATTCTGGATACACCAACCTGCAAACATCCATCACTTCTTGGGTAGCAAGTTGTTTCTCAAGTTCATCATTGACCTTAGCTACTACTTTAAAACATTATCTTTGCACATTATTGGAAAGTAACACAAATAATAAACATGTAGAATATTGTTTCAAGACAATGATAATGCAACATGATGGAACTATCAACAATTTTGAAGCTTGAGTTCTCCAAACTAGTATTCAAATGAGGTGCCCATTCATGCACCACCACATTTAATGTCCCATTCATCAAGTTTTGATACCCATTGAACACATTGTTCATGTAAACATTTTAGGGGTCAAGGTACCAACAGTAAAAATCTACTTAACACAACTTGATTGGAGGAAAAAAATCACATACAAAACACTACCAAAATTGGGAAATTTTAATCAATTCATTCAACCACTGAAGCATGGACATGTTACAAGAAAACCCCAACATTACCTCCAAGTCAGACCAATTATAAATTATGAACAACTTGGTTGATAGTGTTGACATCTTGATGCATTTTTAGTTGGGAATAAAATTGAAATCCAGCATGTTTTGATATTCTTCAAAATTGACTTAAATTCACTTATCCATGTTTCCATAATGTTGTCCAATTGAATAAACTCTTAAATTTTCTTGGAATATGAGAAAAATATGCATACAAACTTTAGTCTTTATTTTTTCCCACAATGCTTAGCTTGGAAAAAGTTTGGACCACCAAATTGGTGTGATGGTTCATACAATGCACATTGATTAAGAATGGTGCATTTTGATCTTTTAATTGAACCATCACACTTGTTTTGACACTTTAAAAACATTCACCCCATCAACTCCAAATGTGATCAATTTTTGGATGCAATTGTATTTTAATTCAAATCACCAAAGTAGACCATGGCATCCACTAAAATGCACATTATATTATTTAAAATGGTCCCATCAACCATCCACTGCAAGGATAACAACAATGGAGTTTGTTGCCAATCTTCAACAACATAAACATGAATGGAAACCTAATTGTTAACCATAAGTTGTTACTTCATCATAAAAAAAGGAAATGAATTGAGGACCTTCAACTATAAATTTGGCATAACTTCACATTATAAAGGTGTTGAACAAAAGGGTGGGTCTAGTTGTTACAAGAAGATGTAAGGGTGTAAGCAAAATATTTTGTACATATTTGTTAGGTTTTTTTTTCTACTTGAAAAAAAATAGAAATAGTATTTTCAACTTCTAACCTTATTTTAACATTTCAAAACAAATGAAATGAATTATTTTTTAATGGGCATTTCTAGCTTCTTCTAGCTTCTCAAAGAAATTTGTGTCATATCATTTGGACTTGAAAAAGTACCCCAAAAGTATCCCCAACAATTACATCATTTTTTAGGGGTTGGGAATGATTTTAGTTATGAAAAAAAATCCATTAACCAAAAAGGTTATATTGGAATATTCACAACATCAATATTGAGGTGCATGAAAGAAAAACCAAATATTTATAAAAACATTTCACCTACTTTCAAACTAGTGGGTACCCGCGACCTTCGGTCACTGTGAGGCGCCCCTGCATTGTTTACGCCATATTTTTTATTTTTAAGATGTTATAGCCTGAGTAGGACCGTCATCATTTAATGCTAATTAATGCTCGAGATCCTCGCCAATAGACCTACTTGAGAAATTTGCCCCAAATTTTTTATAAAAAAAACCCTGGTATTAACCAATGTGGGGAAAAGGGCGGTGGGGGGGGTATTACATACCCGTCAGTTCTGTGTATTTGAAAAATTCAGAACCATCAGTTCCGGGTATAATTAGCAGAATCAAATATGGGTATGGAAGAACATACCTGCCTACACAACGAACCTGCCAGAAAAGGGCGGAAAAAAAAAAAAAAAAAAAAAAAACCCCTAGTATTAACCCTGGGCAGCCCGTCGGAAAAGGGCGGAAAAAAAAAACGTTGGTATTAACCCTGGGCAGCCCGCCGAAAAAGGGCGGGAAAAAAAAACCCCTGGTATTAACCTTGGGCAGCCCGCCGGAAAAGGGTGGGAAAAAAAAACCAGCCCGCCGGAAAAGGGCGGGAAAAAAAAACCCTGGTATTAACCCTGGGCAGCGCCATTTACAAAGGCCGGTTCTGCCTCGAGAATTCCGTCCATTTTTTCCGCGCATTAAGATACCTTCATGGATGCATTCTGAACTGCACTCTCCGGCAGTTAATCATCCAGGTGCAGTAATATACAGAGGCTGGTTCTGCCACAAAAAATGCAGAATCGGCAGCATAACTGTGACGTCACAGACAGACAACGCAATTAATATATAAGATACTTGAACTTTATTTTTCATATTGCCACAAATTTTAGGTCTCAGTCAAGTACTTGCAAGTAATTTTTAAAATATGAATATAACAATTTAACTTTTGAAGTTCATGCAAACAAGAATCAAGAAATAATGTACCCAATAATAATAATAAAATCCCATAAACTCATCTACTTGTTAGTCCTTTTGTTTAAAGATTGGGTTGTATTTTGTTATTTACACTACTTTTTGCGTATACTTTACCATGCTTTCACTTGTAACATTGATTGATTCAATTTAAGAAAAAAACTTATGGAATTTAAAGTTCTGAAGAGGTTGTTAAAGGGGAAGTTCAATGAAAAGGACTAAATACTAAAAATAATGGATAACAAGAAAAAATGAACATTACACCTTAAACTTTAAACTTGAATAAATTGAATGATAAATATTCAATGAAAAACAAGGATTTGATTGAATAAAATGTAAAAATGACAATTGTAAAAGAACTTACCTTTGCATTATGTAATCATTACTTTGTAAAACCTAAGAGCTTTTCTCAATGAAAAAGACCAAGCTAGTGTGCACAGTACTAAAAAGGATTGAGTTAATGAACACATTGAAAAGGTTAAATAATGAAAAAAGGGACAACAAGAACAAATGAACATTAAACCTTAAACCCTAAACAATAAACTTGAATAAATTAAATGAATATGTTCAAAAGAAAATAAAGATACTTAACTTGATTCAATGCAATGCAAAAATGACAACTTTAAAAGTTTAATTATGCATTGTGTAGTTATTTTGTAAGAGCTTGGAACTTTGTTGGATGAAATAAGTGGAGTTAGCAAATAATGGGTAATGAAAACAAGGGACAACAAGAATAAGCAAACACTAAATCCTAAACCCTAAACTTGAATGAATTAAATGAGACACATTCAATAGAAAGCAAGGATACCCAACTTGATGTAATTTAATTTAAAATGACAACTATATTACATTTGCATTGTGTAGTTGTTTGTAAGACCTTGAAGCTTTGCTCAATGAAATGAACTGAATTAATGAATAATGAAAACAAGGGACAAGAAAAGGAAATGATCACTAATCCTTTAACCCTAAACTTGATGTTGAATTGAATGAATGATGTTGAAAAGAAAACAAGGATATTTGAGTTGATTAAATGTAATGCAAAAATGATAAAAGATTGTGAAAGCTAACTTTTGGCACAATTACTTTATAAAAGCTTATACCTTCTTAATGTTTTGGAAGTTATAAATTGCAACCTATCCGAATTCCTTAAACCCCATCCCAAATTAATGGATTATACACAACAATGAGCACACAAGTGTCATTGATAATGCACATCACGTAGTGCACACATGAATCTAGATTTTGTTCATGTTAAGTCTTGAGTTTCAACATGATTTAGAATTTAAAGGTAGGCATTGGGAAGTTACAAGTTCTTGCTTGTCAATAAGATGCAATAACAAATTCATTTTCAACAATCAAAAAATCAAAATTTGCTTTTGATTTGTTGCTTGGACAATCCTTTGAACAATGCACATTGAATGCATCTTAAAGTCTAACAATGACACAAATTAGCAATGGTGATTTCAATTACATAGCTAGTGATGGTGAAAGTGGCCACTTTGTACATAGTAATAAATAATGAACCTTATATAAAGTTCATTGTTGTTTTGGTGAAGGACGAGAATGATAAATATGTCTTGGTGACATGTGTCAAGTGGCACATGATATGATGGTGCCATCTGACAACCAAAGAAGTTTCAAGCTTGTCATGTCTAATGGTACACATCAAGGTTTAGGATAAATCATAAGTGAAAAAAAATTCTAGGTATGTAGCCTTTTGGTGATTTTACTTTAATTTGTGTTTTAATTTTTAAGCATAAAAGCCTAAAAGATAGATTCCAGGTCAAAATTTGGCAATATTTTGCCACCAATTTGTTTTTGGTGTGGACCCATGGTCAAGCTTGTGACCAAGGGCGTTATCAAGCATAAATACATCCATAGATATTTATCTTTCAATTATTTTTCATGATAGCTAGTAAAACTATATGGCCATGTATCAAATGTGAAAAAATTTAAAAACAAAAATGAACATTATGAAAAAATGAAATGTCCATATAAATGCAGATAATATATTTCAAAATGCCTACCCTTGGTGGAGGGAAAAAATTGACCTTTAACATTCCCTCCACCTATACTAGGAAAATTGGAATCTAATAGTGTAAAGGTAGGGCTTTTAAGTAGTTGGAAAACTAGTAGTGCAAAGTTTTTTTTACTATGAAACTCAACAAATACCAGCTAGATATCCACCGTGTATCAAAACAAAAAAATAAAGTAAAAACTACATCATGTTTTATGTCATGCAATAGCCTTAAGCTAGGGCATTACCCTATTCTAAATTCCTTATTCCTTAAGCCCACTTTACACTAGGAGTTAGGGCCAATGTTCATGATGCACCCCAAGCTCCTTGATAGACTCAATTACAAATCCAAGGTGAAAACAACAGAAGGATAAGGAATTATAGTACGCTTGTAGCATTTCGAAGGTAGAGGGGCATGCTGGAGCTCCAGGATAGGAGTAGGACGAATTACAAGTGAGTCAATTATTCACATGGACCTATACAAACCAAACAACAAGTTTGTTAGTGCATAATTGAAGCACCTTTAGTGCATGGACAAGCCATGAGCAAACACGGATTCACAAGATTCACCATAGCTTAAACTTGGGGGAAGCCACCACCTTCCCCCTTATAGTATTCTTTGTGTTTGGCCACGAGGCCAACACCCAAATGTCATTTTGTTTTGGGATTCCCAAAAACATTCCCGAAATGGGGACTCTTGTGACTTTGGAGGCCCATAATTTTTTATGCAGACCTTTGATTGAAATGAGGCCTAAAGCAAAGTTGTAGACCTTGTCAAGAGCTTTCCAACAATATGTTGCACGCCACTTGCACACATGCAAATCAGGGTGATTACTAACTTTTAGTGGTTGGGAGTCAAATTGATAGTTTGATTCCTAACCCTTCTTTTGGCCATAACTTGTGTTTTGACTATCCAAATGGGTCATGCGAGCCCATTTTAGACATCTAAGTTCCAAGGGCTTTTAAATGATGCAAGGAAATTTTCAATCTAATAATTTTTAACCCATGTAATCACTCTCTGAAGATTCAGGAATTTTTCGAGACTCCAACTCCCACATTGGGAATTCACTTGGGAGTGTGTAGGTTCATTCCCTCACACGTTCCTACACTCTTGGAGCATGAAATGTGACTCCTAGGCTTCACCCTTGGCTCGCACCTTTGCAAACCCCTGCCTTGGTCATAAGCCTAAGGTTAAGGTTATGATGGTTCAACCCAAAATCCAACATTCTTATAGGTGCAAAAGTGGAAATTAGCCCCAAGAGCTTTACACTAAAAGTCAAGGTTGAAATAGAAAAAGATAGGTGCCCCATCCATAAAAAAAAATTATACAAACTTCTAATTACTAGGAGGGGTCGTGAAAAAAATCTTATGTTCAAAAATAATGCAAAGACTTTCCTAAAACTTATTGTGTTCAAAAATGTCAAAAGTTATTATTAAAAGTTTTAGAAAACAGTTGGAACAGGTTAGACATCAACCTATTTAGGAACATGCACAAGAACAAGATGAACATCAAGTGCAACCTATGGGAAATGAACCTATGAATGCACTAAACATGGATGCAACACAAAGGGGAGAAATCAATGAACAACATCAAAATGTAACAAATTGGTTGTGTAGAGAAACCTAGTAGCATTTTCAACCACTCATCAAGAAACATCACGAATGATAACCCAACCAAAGGTAGTGAATGTTTATCATGATGACAATCATGAACTTGTTCAGCCATTTGATGAAGTTGTATTTGTATGACAACCATGGCAATCTACAACCCATATTACAATCTACCTAGAACTAGTGCATATATACTAATTACAACATTTGCCAATTTTCAAAACCAAACACCACACACCAATATTCATTTGGTACCCATTAATTTGGAGGTGGAATGACTTCTCAACAAGTTCGAGTGGCTTTGTCACATTGACCAAAGACTATCTAATCAATCAATTTCCATACCACATGTTGAACCTATTAAACCTAGAGCAACACCCATAGTTGTTCAATAGGGAGTCATTTATCCACAATGCACCTAGCCAACAAGATCAATATTTGGTCCAAGAGAACAATTATAAGTATTGGATCATAGATCGGTTTCAAGAGGAAACCAAGGTGTTGGAACTATGACATGTTCAAATTGTCATAAAATGGGACACATGTTCAATCATTACCCATTTGCTGATGATAGGTTAAGGCAATTACTCTAGGAGGAAATGAATGAATACTCGTTAACCTATTCTTCCAACCACTACAATAGTCCTAATGTGTCAGTATTAAGGACTCAAGCCATGAATCCTAATATAGGTCATATGGTAATACATGTTAACTATTAAACAACCTATTCACAACCTATTACACCAATTGTATTAGGTAAAACCAATATGTTACCTACTTCAACATACCCAATGTGGTATAATGTCATACCCCCTTTTGTGCCTTTAGGTCCTAATTTGTATCCAACATATCCAATTGGAACAAAAGGACTTGATTTCTCCATCTTTAAGAATTATATAGGTTATGTACCTAGGAATGTGTACCCAATATTTGAACAACCTATTATACCACCAACATATATACCATATTTTGTTGGAAATTAGTTTCTTACAGTGGTTGAACCAATGACCAATAGGGATAAACAACCTATTCAACATGTTACTACACTATTTCCAATCACTATACATGTTACTGGTTTATCAACTCACATACCTAGAGGTGTTGATCACCCGAGGGGGACACTACTCAAAAAAAATAGAAAATACGCAAATAAAAATATAAGGTGCAATATATTGATTATGAGGTAAAAATTATAAGTTAATTAGTTTCAAAATAGGGTGATAAATATTTTGAAAACCATATTATAATAAATATAGGGTATGTGTAAATCTATAATATTAGAAATTTTTCATTAAAAAATAACATGGTGCATTGTAAAATAAAGGTATTAGTTATTAGTAGGTTCAATTATTATGAAATAATTTTAATTAACTATCTTTTTTTTGTATATGATGCTTATAGGGTCAATAAATTAATTGAGGCAAAGTTGGGTTTAACACATTTAAATGAACATGGAGAAAAACTTTTTAAAATACAGTAACTAAAAAAATAATCAGGGGCCCTATTATCATGGTGTTATTAAACTAGTTTATAAAATCACATGGTAATTTTAAATTTAAATATGATGTAATTGATAGTAATTGGGTGGATGTAGATTCTATTATATCTATTATCACCATAAACTATGATAAGGAAAAATACATTTATTGATTAAATTATCTTGATGCAAATTCTTTAGATGAATTTATGACTAATAAAAAAATTAATTGTAATTCTTTCCATTTCAATTACATTTCATGCTTTCATTTTTGCTTTAATCTCCAAAATTTTCTAGTTTCAAAATCTGTAAATCTAAAATGTTTAAGTGATATAGGGTACTATAATTGGATTTTAAGAAAATTATAAACAAATATAGGGTGGTTAAAGTATGTGCATAATAGAAAATTAGATAATAATAGGGTGGGGGAAAATATAAATCCAAAATCTAATACACCCCCCCCCGCCCCCCCCCACCTGCGGGTCTAATCACCAACCACCAAATGGAGGACAACTTAGAGATTCACCTGGAGGAAATTCACCTAGAGGAGATTTGTTTGGAAAGCCACCTTTCAATGAACTTGTTGAACCTTTTGGATGGTTAGCACCTTATCTGCACATGTTCATACCACCACGGTATTAACCACTTATTATGCAATTTTTGTTAGAACTAACCACAAAGCTACCGTACAAGAAGTGATAATATCCAACCTATGTCAAAGACACTGATCTTGATGCTCACATCAGAATGTTCAAAAAGGCCATTAAAACTAAAGGTGAAACATTAAAATCTAACATTGTCAACCTATTTGGTTTTACTCTCATGGATAGTATTTCTGAATGGAGAAAAAACTACATTCAAGAGTAGCCAAATTACATTTTTGAAGAGTTGGAGCAAGCATTTTGCAAGTGATTTAGAACAGTGAAGAGCAATGAGGAGGTTTACATGCAGTTGTGAAACATACAACAACAAATGATCGAATGTGTTGAAGTTTATTATGAATGCCTATTGAAATTAACTAATTGTCTACAGGTTAAAGTAACAGATGTTTTTCTCACCATTGTTTTCAAGACAATTGTATTACCTTACCTAAAATTATCAATTACAAGTATGAAGAAAAACACCTTAATTAAACACAAGAAAGTTGCTGTAGTATGTGAAGAGAGTGGACTTGTTAGTATGAGTTACAATGCTCTACTAACCACACTGGAAGCTAATGCATGAATTAAACCTATAATACCTACAATACATGATAGCCAAATCAACATTAACCCATACCAATTGTGGTAAAACTGGTCATTCAATGGAAATTTGTCATAACAGAAAAAAAGAGGTACCAATTGAGCCAACCACTACAGTTAAGTTTACAAAACTTATAGTAGGAACCAAAACCCAACCTATTAAATTAGGAAAAATACACTAGAAGAAATGTTGTCCATTCTAACCATATTTTTGCAACTACTATGTGACTAATGTCCAAATCAACTAATTTTATGATTAACAATGTGTTAATCCTACATGTTTAGGTAGTTACAACTTGTTGTAGTCGCATATGCAACTATAAGAAAGGTTGAACCAAATTGTAATTGTAGATGCAACTACAATTTATGAATAATATGATTTTCATTGAAAATGTAGATGAAAAGTGAACAATGTCATCCAATTTTTATTACATTCATCGATGGATGATAACGTGGTTGTTTTTGCAACTACAAATGAAAGGTTTTTCAATTGCAATAGTATATTCTACCACATAAACAAAGAAACATAGACCACATATGGTAAATTTTGCTATTTCAATTGGACTATTATCCCTTCAATGTACCCATCCATGGGTCTTTTTTATAATTATGCATGGGTCTTCCACAATATAATATCTAGTAGCTAATAATTTGCTAGAAAAGCCTATTATAACCTAGTTGGTAAACTAAGTTAACTAAACTTAATAGGTTATGTTAAACTAAATAGGCTTATTTACATTGGTAGCCTAGCCTAGCTTGCATACTTAATTAATTGGCCTAAATTATCTATAGGTAGTAGGTAGGTTTATTAGTTTATTGTGTGAATATGTGATCATGTTTTCATATTAACTAATTAATTAGGTTAGGTACCTAATCAATTAATTAATTAAGCTAGGTAGTATGTAATAAGTAGGATAAGCACTAGTGGTAGTAGGTAGGTAGGTAATATGTTAAGCAAGAGGTATTTTATTTTGTGGATATGTCGTATTTTTTATGTTAATTGATTAATTAACTAGCTATGTTGAACAATTACACTAGTAGAAAAAACCCCCTTTTGTAACTACGTTTTCAACTACTATTCAACTACAAACAAAGTTGAAAACTACACATATAGTTGCAAATTTTTTTTCAATTGTGAAATATTTTTTGGAATTGCTAACCAATAATGTTGAAAAGTACAAGTCGAGACTGAAATTACAGTAAAAAAGTATGCCACATGTCAACACCGCAACAATAGCCACTACTTGCCAATTTAGTTGAAAATTGCTCTACCAATATAATCAAAGGATGTTGTCAACTACATTTAACTAATGGATGAATTTCATTTGTGAACTAAGCATGACATCAGCCAAAAATATAATTACAATTTCAACTAGGTTGCAACTATGTAAGTTGAACATTTTGATTATGTTGTAACTATGTAAATCAAACATTTGACTAGTGATTTGGTGACACGTGACACACTCATAATGTTGACACATGGGACATTCGTAAAATGTGGGGTCAACAAATAATTAAATGACACATGGAATGTTCATAAATTTTGGGGTCAACAAATAATTAAATGACACATGGCACATCCACATCAATAGTTTCTATCACATAACAGTTAAACATAGGTTAGGTCTAAACTTAGGCACCTAGGTTAAACTTAAACATACACCATTTAATTTAGGCTTAGGTTAGGGCTAAATCTAGGCACCTATGTTAGGCCTATCCCTAAACCACATGGTAAGTAATAAATGAAATCCTATTTCATTTGGTTTAGCCTTTAGGGTTGAACCTTTTTGGTTGGCTAATCCCAAATGGCTATTAAATTTTCATGTTTAGTGTGTTTTCTAACAATTTTAGTGCATTCCTATATGTAGTTTGCATTCATGCAATGGAAACCAAACATTATGGGATAAAGATTTTAATTGTGACTTAAGGTAAATACACCTATCACCGAACATTTAACGATATTGGATCATTATAACTTTCTTGTCCATGGTCGATTCCTTTTGAAACTTGAAACAATTTTGTAGTCCTCCACCTAACATATCTAAATATGTAAAAAAACGTTACAATTTAATGGAAAATGAGCAAGATGTGCCCTTTCAAAGTGAAGGGGGTTGTGCTTTGGATTTTTTCATAAATGTTCAGTATGATTTTGAAGCTTAAGTTTTTCAATTATATATTTTTTAATTTCTCACTTTCAACAAGTTTTATAGATTTAGAGATAGCGCATTTGTAGCCTTTGAATGAAAAATGAGAAAAATATACTTGATAAAAGTAAAAAGGGTCTAGAGACAAAATTTGATGCGCTCCCAACCTCTTTGGTAGATTCAAATGTGAGTTTAAAGTGAAAACAACAAAAGAGTATGGAGTTGGGGCATGTTCCCTGGTTCCCAGTACTTTGAGGTAGAGGGGCGTGCTCGAGCTGAGGCATGGGGACTAGGAAGATTGATAAGCAATTCACTTACTCACATGGACCTACACAAATCAAACAACAAGTTGGTTAGTGCGTAGTTATAGCACTTTAGTGCACAAATGAACCATGGGCACACATGAACTCACAAGACTCACCACGTCCTGCACTTGGGGGAAACACCACCTTCCCCCTTATAGTATACTTTGTGCCTAGACATGGGACCAACACTCAAATGTCATTTTGTCCCGAATTGGGACTCCTACAACTTTAGAGGTCCATAATTTTGTGTGTAGAGCTTTGATTGAGTTGAGGTCTCAAGCAAAGTTGTATCCCTTATTGAGAACTTTCCAATGGTATGTGGCACGCCACCTACACGTAAGGAAATTGGCCGATTCCCGACTTTTAATGGTTGGGAGTCAAACTGCCAATTTGACTCCCGGCCTTCTATTGGCCATAACTTGTGTTTCAAGAACTCAAATGGGTCATGCCAGCCTATTTTAGACATTAACGTTTCAAGAGCTTTTCAATCATATAAAGAATTCATCAATCCATTGAGTTTTGACCCCTGTAATGGCCTTATGAAGATTTGAAAGTCCATTGGGATTCCAACTCCCAAAGTGGGAATTCCCTTGGGAGTGTGAGGGTTCATTCCCTCACACTCTCCTTCATTCCTGGGAGTATGACATGTGAGTTTCGAGCTCACTCTTGGCCCACACCTTTGTAAGCCCTTGCCTTGGTCGCAAGCCCAAGGTTAGGGTTGTAACAAAATTTGACACCAAATATCATTCTTTCTTTTCTTCCATTCTCTACTTTGCTCTTTTACTTTTGAGGTTCAAAGAACATTTGTATCTTTCTATTGATTCATGTACATTAGCCATTGTATAATTCATGTCAATCTAGTCTTGTATAATTTTTATTTAAGGTGAAACCACATTTAGAAGCAGGGTTAATCAACAACATAATTGACAAAGCAATGGGGGACAATTACAAGCTGGAGAACATTTGGAAAGTAGCGGAAATTGCACTTATGAGCATTCAATCACTTGGTGTAAACAGGTCAACAATGAGACAAGTGGCGAGTGATCTGAGAGAAGCCATTGCAATGGAAACAAGCATGCAATCCTATGATGGCTCCTCTATCAGCATGTAATCAGATCCAAGCTTTGCACCAACAATTGCTAGACCCACCACAGCAACAACAATGGCAACAAAAAATAACAACGACCACCATATTCCAAGTTCCAGCCCCCATGTCCGATACATGTCCAACCTCGGTGAAACAGACAAGTTGCAAACCAATCTCCCCAGCTCAAGCAGCCCATATATCATGGACATGCCATATGCAAAGTAGACACCGAAAAAGAAAAGAAACAAAAACAATCTCAAGAAAAAATCAAAGGAGAAGAATGAGGAAGAGGAGACGAACAAGATAGTCATGTTCTTGTAGAGAAACCAAATTTCACAAATAAAATGCAATGTGGCATAGTGGATTTTTTCCTTTTTTTCTCCCTACCACCAAAAAAATGAACAGCTACAAAGGTGTGGAGCTATGGCATTGAGAATCTTCTTAGTAGTGAAGTTGGAGTAGTAGCAAAGGTTTTAAAGGAAGAAATACTTACTACTACTAGTCTGGGATCATCTGGTTTTAGTTTTGTTCCAATTTGAGAAAATAATTTTTTTTGCTGGTTATGGAAGATAAATAAATCACAACTAATTGTGGGATTTCGATGGATCATGCATGGAGTTGACAAAGTTTGTAGCTCTAATGAGATCAGTCATGGGTGGACTTAGGGAAGAAGTTTGTTTGAGATTTTTGTGTGTCTAGGATGATGATAATGATCTCTCCTTCTAGTTAGAGAGTTTATAAGAGCTTAGAATACAGTAGAGAGAGTTCACGAGAGATGAGAAGTTTTCAACTGGAATTTAAAGGATTGACCAGGATCACAATAATAGATGGAGGGTTTGCAAAAACTTTGGGACAAGTGCTAATGTACATCTTTTGTTTGTGATAATCGAGGTGTGGGCAAGAGTTGTTTCTGGGTAGATTTATAGCTGCCCTTGTAGTTGGAATGTTCACAAAAAACCTCTGCTATGTACGATTTAGGGTGATGTTTCTACTTTTTTTTTTTGACCTACACAAAAAAATTTGATATTTTTTCTCTAGGTTTTTCCCAACTCTGGAAAGTTTGACTTTGCTAGTCCTTCGTTCCTCCTCAAATTGTGGGTTGTCCTAATATTGCAAATTTCGTTTGATGGTGTTGGAAATTCTCTGTAATGGAATTGCAACCTCACACATCATGTCCAAGATGATAGATACACCACCCACTTTGCCCAAAGTTTTTATGGCAACTCCATTTTCTTTCTCCCCTAAAAATGTCAAGAAATTTATTTTAGCTCAAAAGAAGATGACTTAATTGTCATGGATGTCTACAATAGCAAATTTGGTTGTCGGTTTGGACATGTTTGGTGCCGAAATCTACATACAAAATCTGGAATAGAAGTGATGCCAATAATAATTTATCAGATAATTCCTACTACGCAACTGCATGTTTACACCTTAAGATTGATCATGAAATCGTGCTATTGACTGAGCTCAGATGTCTAATTATGAGCAGTTATTTACTAATACTTGGTGGTAAAAAGGTTGAGAGTTGAAACTAACATCTTTTGATGTCTAATAATTATAGGGTAAAGCCTGAGGGCACATGCCTTACTGGAATAATGACCTGGTTAGGGTGAAGTTTATGTGAATAGTGGCAATTTCAGTTTTGTCAAAGTCTGAATTTAGGTTGCAGTAGAAAAACTTGTGAAGCCATGTGGTGAGTCTTACAAGATTAGAAGGCAAATCCTTGTGAGAAAAGTCATAACCAATGATTTAAATTTCTTGAATTACAACTTACAACTTAAGGATTAAACATAGCAATTTTTATTAATCCATAAAATTCAAGATGGAACCTGAAATCACACGAACAAATTTTAATGCATAAATAACAAATTGGCAAATCATGTGAGGGAGTTGAACCCTTGTCCCAAAGGATGTAACACCCTATTGTAGCACATGATCCTGACTTGCAAATCATACATTAGTTTATGGATAGAAAGAAAATCAAATGGGATTAAAGAAGGAAGGAGAAATTCAGTCGAAGTTCAAAGTCGTCATCATGGAAATTGAGGGTTGTTTGTTCTAGTGAGCCATTGAAGTTTCTTTGTTTCAATGAGCCACTAAAGTTACATTACATTAAGCTAGAAAACCCCTACTTGTTTTTTCATCAATCTTAAGAAAAATATCAACAATATACAACAATTGTGCAAACATTCATACCATCAAATCCATATGCTCATAAAGCTGATATTGCAATTTTCTTTTCATGAATGTCAAGGTTGAAAATTTATTTTATCTTCCAAATCTTATAATTTAGGACCACAACCATTTTTGTCATTGTCATGAACTCAAAGTTGACCACATAACAATTCATTGGAACAAATTTTCTTTTAAAGTTTAGACATTGGATTGAGAACCATGGGTTGGTCCATAGTCCATTGAGCATTGGTGCGAGGCAACTTTTTTTCCTTTTACTTCCAGTTTTACAAAGTGACTATGCTTGAAAACACAAATGCTACCAGCGAAAGAAAAATGTGAGTGTATTTCTAGGTATTAGATTGCGTTCATAGTTGAAGCTAAATACCTTGCCTCCTATGCATCATTCACGACTTAACATTGATATACATATTTTTTAGATTCACACCTTCCAAATCCTAGAACCTTGTATTAAATTGTCATCCCTTTAAACAAACTTTTATGGACTCAACACCTTTTCAAACTTGGCTGCAACCAATAATCACTTGAAATACTGTTTCTAACACATAGGTTGTTAAAATCCAGCTTGCCTTAGCTCTTTAGAAAGCTAACTACTAGGCGCACCTTGCTACTAAATCTCAAGATCTGCAGCTAAATAAATGAAACGTTATGCTATGAAACCTGAAAGGGTTCTACGAAGGTAGTTGGTTCGACTTGACTGTAGACCACCAGTCACTTGGAATATTGTTTCTAACACATAAGTTATTCAAATTTGGCTTGCCTTAGCTCATTAGAAAACTAACTACCAGGCGTACCTTCCCACCAAATCTCAAGATCTGCGGCAAAATAACTGAGAAGTTATGCTATGAAACCCGAGAGGGTTCATGAGATTTCTCTAAGGTTCCAACCTCCCACTATTATCACTACTCACCTCCATTCCTCCAAAACTATTCCAAGATTTCCATTCTACTCTCCTTCCTCTTCCCACTACCAAGGCTGATCATTATTTTCCTCCTCAAGAAGCTTGTAAAAACAAGTATTCTCAAGATTGAATTGAAAATTATGTCCGAGGAAAAAAAATACCCCCCATCATGCGAGTCCGCCTTTTAAAGAAAAGGAGAAGGAAGGTGAAGGTAGATCCAAAGCTTGGTGGCCAATGGAAGGAAAGAAAAGGAGAAGGTTTTTTGCTTGGTGGCCAATGGAAGGAGAAGGAGAAGGTTCTTTGCTTAGTGGTTAATGGAAGGAGAAGGAGAAGGTTCTTTGCTTGGTGGCCAATGGAAGGAGAAGGAGAAGGTTCTTTGCTTGGTGGCCAATGGAAGGAGAAGGAGAAGGTTCTTTGCTTGGTGGCCAATGGAAGGAGAAGGAGAAGGTTCTTTGCTTGGTGGCCAATGGAAGGAGAAGGAGAAGGTTCTTTGCTTGGTGGCCAATGGAAGGAGAAGGAGAAGGAGAAGGTTCTTTTCTACCTCTTCTCACTTTCCCCCCAATAAAATTTACTTAAACCTTCATTTTTTATCCTTTGACATTAAAGTTTTACTTTACCATGGTCCTAGGCCATTATTTATGCATTCCCTCCCTTTCCTTGGCCTATAAATTACGATCACGCATCTTGATGTCACATGTCCCCCCCACCTTATTCTCAATTTGATTTTGTCGAAGATCTTTCCTCTTTCCTTGAAATTATGGCGTCGTGCATAGTCACATCTTATGGGCCCCAAGTTGCACAAGCGAATGAAGAACTGCCTTCAAAGTCATTTTTAAATTTGACCCTAACGTAACATCCTTGTGACGAAAAACTCGAACCTCGAGAGGTGCGCGCTCATCTTGAAGTTGAACCCCTTCGAACCTGGTACTATCGTATTTCGCGGAACTCCCGCACCTTGGTGATTTTGTTACAAATCGACCTTATTTCTGGAGACAAACCTGAAACTGTCTGTGAAAGTTGTTATGAAACCGAAGACATTTTTATCTTCGCTTGGTCTTCAGCCCTCGACGTTGGACATTATCGTTGGTTGCAGGGTCCGATTTGTCGACTGCCTTTTAATACTAAGGCAAACTACCTAGTTCATACCATTCGACACATTCTGGATTTCCTGCAGTTATGAACTATCACTATGGCATAGCCCATGACTTAACATGTACTTGTAGCTCCTTGTTGAGCTTACTCATAATCTAAATAAATGTTTTAGTCCTTGTGAAACTCCTATTATCATTAGCACACTATCACATTGTCTATTTAATCATTAAATTGCTTCGAATCAATCCTACATTCCTACGGATTGAAGATGTTTTAACTCTATTGGGCTTTTAATTAACCCCTTCTCACCTACTTCATAAATTCTTAACATTCTTGCTATTCATTAAATACTAGAACAAGACCAATGTTTTGTTGCACACCATGAGTTTTGGTGTTTGCTTTCCTCCCCCCAACCTTTTAGAGATTTCTCACCCCTAATTACACCATTGAGGTTCTAAAATTACGCTTTACCAATTTTTTGCTAAAGAAAATAACTAACCCAACCAATATCGTATTTTAGAAAATAAAACAACCCCACACCATGTGTGCATTCATCAACCCCTATTTTAACACAAAGTTGTTAAACCCCCCTAATAACCTCACCACACTCGAATACCCCTAACACAATTCTTAAAAATTGAGACTATTGAGCATGGCCATGTCAGTATGGCTCACAATTAGACATCGTTGTGATCCTAAAAAAATAAGATTGTAAGTCACATCAACAATTGATGGGATTTAAGTTTATGTTGATCCAAATTTTTTGGGTTCATAGTAAAAACCTTTCAAAATGACCATATGAATAGGAAAGGTCTATTCAAATGAAGATTTCAACTAGTATTCTCAATACACCAACCCACAAACATCCATCACTTCTTGGGTAGGAAGTTGTTTGTCAAATTCAGCATTGTCTTTAGCTACTATTTTAAAACATTATCTCTGCACATTGTTAATGGTTTGTTTGAAAGTAGCACAAATAATAAACATATATAATGATGTTTCAAGACATGATAATGCAACATTATGGATCTAATAACAATTCTAAAGCTTGGGTTCTCCAATCTAGTTTTCAAATGAGGTGCCCATTCATGCACCACCACATTTAATGTCCCATTCATCAAGTTTTGATACCCATTGAACACATTGTTCATGTAAACATTTTAAGGGTCAAGGTACCAACAATAAACCTACTTAACACCACTTGATTGGAGGAACAAAATCACATACAAAACACTACCAATATTGGGAGATTTTAATCAATTCATTCAATCCTTCAAGCATGGACATGATACAAGAAAACCCCAACATTACCTCCAAGTCATGAAACAATTATAGATTATGGACAATGTGGTTGATAGTGCTAACATTTTGATGCATTCTCAAAACTAAGGCATGACCTTTAAATAAATTTTTTTAGTTGGAAGGAACATTGAAATCTAGTAAATTTTGATGTTTTTCAAAATTCATTAATCCATGTTTCCTTAATCTTGGCCAATTGAATAAACTTTTAAATTTTCTTTGTACTATGAGAAAAGTATGCATACAAACTTTAGTTCATCCTTAGTTTTTCCCACAATGCTTAACTTGGAAAATGTGTAGACCACCAAATTAGTGTGGTGGTTCATATAATGCACATTGATTAAGAATGGCACATTTTGATCTATTAACTAAATTATCACACTTGTTTTCACACTTTAAAAACATTCACCCCATCAATTCCAAATGTGATCAATTTTTGGATGGAATTGTATCTTAATTCAAATAAATAAAATACACCATGGCATTTACTAGATGCACATTATATTATTTAAAATGGCCCCATCAATCATTCGCTACAAGGATAACAACAATGGAGTTTGTTACCAATCTTTAACAACATAAACATGAATGGAAACCCATAATTATTAACCATAAGTTGTTACTTCATCATAAGAAAAGGAAATGAATTGAGGACCTTCAACTAGAAATTTGGGTTAAATTTACAATAATATGAAGGTGTTCAACAAAAGGGGGGGTTTAGTTGTTACAAGAAGATGTAAGGGTGCAAACAAAATACTTTGTACATACTTGTTAGGTTTTTTTTTCTATTTGAAAATAAGAAAAAAAAAATATTTTACACTTTTAAGTATTTTTTAGCATTTCAGAAAAAATGAATTTTTATTTTATTTATGAGCATTTTAAACTTCTTCTAGAAATTTGTGTCATATCATTTACACTCGAAAAACTACCCAAAAATATCCCCAACAATTACATCATTTTTTAGGGGTTGCGGATGATTTTAATTATGAAAAAAAAATCATTAACCCAAAAAGATTATATTAGAATGTTCACCACATCAATATTGAGGTGCATGAAAAAAACCAAATATTTGTAAAAGCATTTCACCTACTTTCAAGTACTTCAATTTTATTTTTCAAACTACCACAAATTTTAGGTCTAATCCAATTTTCTAAATGAGTATAACAATTTAACTTTTGAAGTTCATGCAAACAAGAGTCACGAAATAATGTACCCAAAAATAATATTATTATCCCATAAAATCATTTACTTGTTAGTCCTTTTGTTTAGAGATTGAACTTTATTTTGTTGTTTACACTACTTTTTGTATATATTTTACCATGCTTTCACTTGTAACATTGATGGATTTAGTTTTTTAAAAAAACCAATGGAACTTAAAGTTTTGGGGAGTTTGCAAAGGGGCAAGTTGAATGAAAAAGAATAAATAGTGAAAACAAGGGATAATAAGAACAAATGAACATTAAACCTTAAACCTTAAACTTCAACGAATTGAATGAAAGCTGCTCAATAGAAAGTAAAGATGTTCAATTTGACTCAATACAATGCAAAAATGACAAGTTTAAAAGTTTATTTATGCATTGCATAGTTATTTTTGGAACTTTGCTGGATGAAATAAGTGGAGTTAGCGAATAGTGAGTAATGAAAACAAGCAACAACAAGAACAAACAAACATTAAATCCTAAACCTTAAACATGAATGAACTAAATGAGACACATTCAATAGAAAGCAAGGATACTCAACTTGATGTAATTTATTTTTAAAATGACAACTACATTACCTTTGGATTATGTAGTTGTTGCTTTGTAACACCTTGAAGCTTTGCTCAATGAAATGGACTAAATTAATGAATAGTGATTAATGAAAACAAGGGACAAGAAAAGGAAATGATCACTAAAGCTTTAACCTTAAACTTGATATTGAATTAACTGAAAGGTGTTTAGTAAAAGAATAGGGATATAATTTGATTTGATTAAATGTAATGCAAAAATGACAAAGGATAATGTTTGGCACAATTGATTTAAAAAACTTATAGGTCCTTTTTGATGTTTTGCAAGTTATAAATTGCAACTTATCATAATTCCCTAAACCCCATCCCCAATTGATTATCGCAACCTTAGCCTTGGGCTCACAACCAAGGCAAGGGGTTGCAAGGTTGCGGGCCAAGAGAGAAGCCCAGGAGTGCAAGAGAGTGTGAGGGAATAGGCCCTCACACTCCCAAGGGAACTCCCACTTTGGGAATTGGAGTCCCAGTGGACTCTCGAATGTTTAAAGAATGATTGTAAGGGTCAAAACCTAGTGGATTGAGGAGTTCCCTTATATCATTGAAAATATATTGAAATGTAGATGTCTAAAATGGTCTCTCATCACCCATTTGGACATCTAAAACACAAGTTATGGCCAAAACAAAGGTCGGGAGTCAAATTGGCATTTTCACTCTCGACCCCTAAAAGTAAAAAATCGACCCAATTTACTTATGTGAAGGTGGCATGCAACATACCGTTGGAAAGCTCGTGACAAGGATATAACTTTGCTTTAGACCTCATCTTAATTCAAGGTTTTCATGCGAAGCTATGGGCCCCCAAAGTTGCGGGAGTCTCAACTTTGGCGATTTCGAAACTCCCACTTTTCGGGACTTGGGAGTCCTAGGACAAAATGCCATTTGGATGTGGGCCTCGTGGAGAGGCGTAGAGTATATAATAAGGGGGAAGGTGGTGGCTTCCCCTAAGTTTGGGCCGTGGTGAATCTTGTGAGTCCGAGTTGCGCGTGGTATGTCCTAGCACCAAAAGTGCTCAAACTATGCATTAACCACTTTGTGTTGGTTTTGTGCAGGCCCATGTGAGGAAGTGAAGCTTGTATATTCTTCCTAGTCCCATCCAGGAGCTCTAGCACACCCCTCTACCCCTCCCAAGTGTTGCAAGCCAGGTAGCGTGCCTCGATTCCTTCCTCTTCCACTGTTTTCTGTTTAGGATTCACATTTGAGTCCCTCAAGGAGTTGGGAGTGTGTCATTGATGGAGTTTACACAACATTGAGCACACAAGCGTTATTAACAACACACATCACATAATTCACACATGAATCCAAATTTTGTTCATGTTAAATCCTAAGTTTCAACATGATTCAAAGTTTGAAAATAGGCATTGGGAATTGACAAGTTCTTGCTTATCAATTAGATGTAGTAACAAATTAATTTTCAACAATAAAAAAATCAAGATTTTCTTTCAATTTGTTGCTTGAACCATCTTTTGCATGATGCACATTGAATGCATCTTAAGTTCTAACAATGACACAAATTAGTAATGGTGATTTCAATTACATAGCCAATGATGGTGAGAGTGGCCACTTTGTATGTAGTAATAAATAGTGAACCCTATGTAAAGCTCATTGTTGTTTAGGTGAAGGATGAAAATGATAAATATTGGTGACATGTGTCAAATGGCACATGATATGATGGTGCCATCTGACGGCCAAAGAAGTTTCAAGCTTGTCATGTGTAGTGATAGGCATTAAGGTTTTAAAGAAATCATAGGTGAAAAACATTTCTAGGTATGTAGCCTTTTGGTGATTTTACTTTTATTTTTCCTTAGTTTTTATGGATAAAAGTCAAAAAGATAGATTCTAGGTTAAAATTTGTCAACATTTTGCCACCAATTTGTTTGTGGTGTGGGCCAATTATGGTCAAGCTTGTGACCAAGGGCATTATCAAGCATAAAGACTTGCATAGATGTTTATCTTTTAATTTATTTTTCATGGTAGCTAGTATAAACATATGGCTAGGTATAAAAATATAGAATAAAAGTGTCATTATGAAAAAATAAAATGTCCATATAAGTGCAGATTATATATTTTAATATGCCTACCCTTGGTGGAGGGAAAAATTTGACCTTTAACATGCCCTCAACCTACATTAGGAAAATTGGAATTCATTACTATAGGGTTTTTAAGTAGTAGGAAAATTAGTAGTGTAGAGTTTTTCTTATTGTGAAACTCAATAGGTACTAGCTGGATGTCCACCATGTCTCACAACAAAAAAAAAGTAAAAACTCCATCAAATTTTATGTCATGCAATAGCCTTGAACCAGGGCATTACCTTGCACTAAATTCCTTATTCCTTAGGCCCAATTTACGCTAGGAGTCAGGGCTGATGTTCAACCCAAGTCCAACATTCTTATTGGTGTAAAAGTAGAAATCAGCCCAAGAGCTTCACACCAGGAGTCAAGGTTCATTTAAAATAAAATAATAATTGATTAAAATTATATATATAAACCCATGGTTATGTATAGTGCAAATTGTAGTGCAAATTGTTTTATGAATTTTATTTTTAATGAAATAAAAAATTCCAAAAGATAATTATTAACATTATTAGCTTGATGGGTAAAGAGGTTTTAGTAGACTCAAAAGTAGGCAATCCTTCTTTTGGCAATTGATTTTGCCTAATAGGATTTACAACTTATGTGTTACACCCACTAATCTAACTTTTCATGAAACTTATTTTTCAAATTCTTTACAAATGGATACCCATTTCTTATTTGTTGAAAAGATTTTTTTTATCAAGTTCTATGCAAATGGGTTCCCATATATCTTCTTTGCTCAAGAACTCTTATTCTCAAGTTTTTTACAAATTGGTACCCATGTCTTCATTTTTCAAGATCTCTATGAAATTACAAGTTGCAGATCCAACTCATGAACAAATCAAATCTATTCAAAGTTCCATAAAATCAACCCAAGTTTGAAACTCCATCAAAAACTTTTCTTTCTGAACAAATCCATTGCTAACCAACTTAATTGATTCAAATCAACTAAGTTTGGAGCTCTGGCTTGAAATCAACCTTGCCTTGGAAGCTTCATCGAAGTATTTGAATAATCATGTGTGACGGTGTTGTGTTAGATTGTATTTATATGTCTTGTTCATTTTATTTATGGTGGATGTAAGGTATCTTATATATATAAGCAAACATGGTGTCTATATGTCTGTCTGTTTGTCTGTCTGATGTAACTTCCCCAGATGTAACTGACTCCAGAGAAAAAAGAAATCAAGGGCAGTCTGATTTTTTGAGTCAAAAGATTTGGTAGACCAGAAAAAAAAATTTAGCGTATGTCTGATGTAACTTCCCAAGATGTAACTGACTCCAAAGAAAAAAGAAATCAGGGGCAGTCTGATTTTTTGAGTCAAAAGATTTGGTAGACCAGAATAAAAATATTTAGGCCTTGGACAGCCCATAATCATTTTTTTTTTTTTTTTGTATTGACCAAGACTACCTTTTTTTTCTTTTAACTACTATCCGTCCCAATTAAGGGGATGGATGAAATGTCCGTCCGGCTTGATGATGGGACGAATTTTGGGGAAGTTTTTTTTCTTTTAGCTACTGTCCGTCCCGATTAAGGGGATGGATGAAACCAAGTTTAAAGAAACCGAAGGACTTCACAGTGGCCGAAGGTCACGGGCACCCACTAGTAATGAGAATGGGAGTACTGGTAGTGTGAAGGTGATGAATCATGTTGACATGTTATTGTGGGCCACCACCCACAAAAATCTATGTGATATCACTACAACAAAATGTGTTTTAGTTCACTCTAGGTTTTAGTAGATTTTGAGTGAATTTGGACATTTTTACTTGGTGAAATTGATTAACTTGTTAATGAATGGGGACCATAGTTATGACATTCTTGGTGCGAGAATGTTATGGAAGCCCAAAGAAGCAAGAATTTTAAAAAAATTTATAGATCAACCAGTGTAATTTGGTAAACATTCGCGGGTAAAGAATGTTATGACAAGGTGCTAAATGAAGAATTTTGAAGAATTTTAATGTGCAAAATGAAGAATGTCATCACTAGGATGAGCACAAGTTGTTATGGATAATGAATTGTTTCACTAATACTTAATGAAATACAAATTTACCAAGCCATTCACTTGTTAGTTAATTAACTAATTATCATGGAAATCAATTAAAATTAAATTATTTAATATATAATATTATTGATAATTTCATGATTTTCAGCCTATGATTTATTGACATGTGTCACTACTTAAGCTAGGTTAAAAAATAATCTATGTATGTAGGCTACATAATCAACCTAAGTACCTATTCTAAAGAACTAAATAGGGGAATATTTGGTTAGCTTACCATTGTTGACCAAACATAACACTAATCATGAGGTTTGATCCCCTAACCTTTAGAATGGAGATAAACAGCCCAACCATGAAACCATCCCATTTGTTGTGATAATATGTTAGATTATATTTTATTTATCAAATACTTCATTTAAACATTACAAAAACATAAACTTTGAAAATTCATATTTTATTGAAATTTTATTCAAATGAAATTATTCAAGTTTATTTTTAAAATAATTAAAATAATGTACATAATTACATTTATTTCCTTTTGAAAATGTACAATCATTTGAACCAAAAAAAAATTGAATATCATTATTTAATAACATTGCAATGATCATTTTTTGAAAACAAAAAGCTTAATAAATGGATAAGATTTTTGTTAATATAATAATATAACATATGCTAAGTTATTTTCAATTATTATATGGCTATTTTTAATTAATTAAAATTATTTCACCTTACATTATTTATAAATATTTATGGTTATTCTCAGTTATTTTTGGTTATTTTTGGTTATTTCACCTTATGCTACTTTTGGTTATTTTAGTTTATTTCATCTTAAGTTATTTTCAACTATTGTAGTTATTTTTGGCTATTATAAATTTCTTCACTTTAAACTGGTTGTAGCTATTATAAATTAATTTTGGGTATTCTAAGTTATTTCATCTTAGGCTATTTTTATTATATGAAGATATTGTTGGTTATGTTTTGCCATTGAAGGTTATTCCACCTTATGTTATTATTGACAATTCTAGGTTATTGTAGGCTATTTCACCTTAAGTTACTTTTGTCTATTATAAATTATTTCACCCTAAATTTTTTTTGGCAATCCTAACCAATTCTAATATATGACTATTAATTATTTTTCTATTGGGGCTATTGGTGGTTATTAATGGCTATTAATACCTATTTTATTGGTGGTTATTCTATTAATGGCTATTGGTTATCATTTTAGTATTGGTTATTGGTGGCTATTTTATTAATGAGTATTAATGGTTATTATATTTATGGTGATTAATGGTTATTAATGGTTATTAATGGCTATAATTTTGGTGGTTATTGGTGGCTCTTAGTGGCTATTCTATTGGTGGATATTATATTAATGGATATTGATGGTTATTAATGGTTATTATATTAGTGGTTATTGGTGACTATTATATTAATGGTTATTGTATTAGTGACTATTGGTGGATATTTTGTTAGTGGGATGCATGTGATGCATGTGATGCGCTCCCAAGCTCCTTGTTAGACTCAGGGATGAGTATAAAGTAGGAAACATCAGAAAGGTTAGGAGCTCGAGGCACATTCCCTGGCTCTCAACACTTAAAAGGGTAGAAGGGCATGCTGGAGTTCCAGGATGGGACTAGGAAGAGTGACAAGCAATTTTATTCACTCACACGAATCTGTATCTAACTAACCACAAGTTGGTTAATATAATGTTTGAACACCTTTGGTGCTAGGACAAGCAATGGGCAACCTCGGATTCACAAGACTCACCACGGCCCGGACTTGGGGGAAGCCACCACCTTCCCCCATATAGTATTCTTTGTAGCTCTCTGCAAGGCCCACATCCAAATGGCCTTTTTCTCTTGGGGCTCCCGAAGGGGAATCCTAAAACTGCCAGGGTTGGACTCCTGCAACTTTACGGGGCTATAACTTTATGCATAGATCTATGATCGGATGAGGTCTAAACCAAAGTTGTAGCTCTCATCAAGAGCTTTCCAACGGTGTGTTGCACGCTACCTGCACGCAAGGAAATTGGGTCGATTCCTGATTTTTTGTGGTCAGGAGTCAAACTACCAATTTGACTCCTAACTTTTCTTTTTGCCATAACTTGTGTTTCAAATCTCCAAATGGGTCATGTGAGCCCATTTTAGACATCTAAACTTCAATATCTTTCCAATGATATAAATAACTTCTCAATGTGAGGTGTTTTGACCCTTACAATCATTTTTTGAAGGTTTGAGAGTCCACCAGGACTCCAACTCCCAAAATGGGAGTTCACTTGGGAGTGTGAGTCTTCATCTTCACACTTTCTCACACTCCTTTTGGCCCTTTTGCCTTGGTCACAAGCCCAAGGTTAGGGTTGTGACAATATTGATGGTTATTAATGGTTATTGTATTAGTGGCTATTGGTGGCTATTATATTAATGGTTATTGTATTAGTGGTTACTAGTGGATATTATATTAATGGTTATTGGTGAATATTGGTGGTTATTAATGGCTATTAGATTAGTGGCTAGTGGTGGATATTTTATTGGTGGATATTGGTGGTTATTATGTTATTATATTAATGACTATTGGTGACTATTCTATTAATGGCTATTGGTGGTTATTGATGGTTATTCTATTGGTGGTTACTGTATTATAAATTACTGTTTGTTATTGTATATTATATTACAACTATTGGTGATTGTTCTATAATATATTTTTTGGATATTCTATGTTATAATATCATAGGCTATTAGTAGTTATTATATTGTAAGGTATTTTAAATTTTTTTCGTAGGTTACTATTTTCTATTTTAAGTTATTTTTACCTTAGGTCATTATATTTTATTTAAAATTATATTAAGTTATCAAAGTTAGGATAAAATAATTTATAATAACATAAAATAGAATGAATTTGAATAATTTAAAGTATAACTTGAAATAACATAGGGTATAAGTTAGAATAATTGAAAGTAACTTAAAATAATATAAGGTATATCGTAAAGTAACATATATAGAATATTTGAAAAAAATAAAAATAAATCTATTTATTACAGTAAATAATAATAGTGAATTATGTTAATTAATAATGAAACATGATGTTTACATAATGATAATATAGTGAAATAACTTTCACCAAGGTGAAATTAGTAGAATGCAATGAACTTATTTCATTTTTAAAATCCCATAGTGATTTAAGCTAATGAATTGCACCCCACTTTTGTAGTAGTGTATTGACCTTGGAGGATGGTGCATTCAAGGATGTGGTACGTTACCTACACGCCCTTAAAGGTATGACATCTTGGTGGTCGACATTCATCCTAAATTCCCAAGTAGTCAAAAGATCATTATCAACAAAAAATGGTGAAAACCCACTCGCCCACATTTTTTCTCCAATCCTCCATCCCATTTTGAAAACACCCATCATCTTTCTTTCCTAAGGTTTTTTGCATCCCTTAGGGTTTTTAAATTTTGATCATTTGAATCATTTCAAGAATGCATGCAGCAAATATTTTGTTTCATTTGTTCATTCATGATTCATATATTGATATCATGCATTGAAAACACATTTGACACATAAATTTATAAGAATATGCATAATTTGTGTGACATTCATTCATTCATAAGTTTTTATTTCATCAGTCAACACATTTATTCATGTGTCAAACACGTTTTCAATGCATAATATTTGTGTGCAAAATGTACAAACCTATGAATGAATGAACTTTGCACTATTTCTATTATTGATTCATCACATGTTAAATTTGTGATGTATGAGAGAAATATGCATACATATTTTGTACCACATTAAAAAAATTTCCTACAATGTTTAGCTTGGAAAAAATTTGGACCAGCCAAATTTGTGTTGTGGTTCATATAATGCAGATTAATTAGGGATGGTGCATTTGGGTCCATTCACGATTGGGGTACTAAAAAGGATTGTTTAATTGGAAATGACTACAAAAGACAACTTTGGATTTTCATTTACTTTACATTATTATAATTATAGTGGATTATTGTACGCCAATAGATTAAAATGATGTCTTCTTAAATTAATAAAAATATTTTAAACAATTTGGATGCTTTGTAAATGTCATTTTGAGTCGTATAAATTAAAATAATTAAGTGTTTATATTGCATTTTTAAAATAATAATAAAAAGGAATAATAAAATCATATAATTGATTCAAAAAAAATTGTACAATAAAAAAATACCCCCTTTTATGAAAGTATATGTTCATTGGATGAACTTGATTAAAACCATATCATACAAAATTTTCAAAATTTTGAAATTTTGAAAAAAAAGGGTGCAAGGCGGAATATTCATTTTATAAACCATTTGATGAAAAAATTATGTTCAATGGGTTTTAAATGTTTAGCTTTAGATGCAGATCACATGTGCATAAAATATTCTTGTTAAAAAACATGTTTGGTTGTTCATTAAAACTAATTTTGGGATTTCCTGTGTCGTAACCCTAACCTTGGGTTCATGACCAAGTAAAGGCTTGCAAAGGTGCGGGCTAAGAGCGAAGCTCGAGAGTCACATTTCATGCTCCTAGGAATGTGGAAATTGTGAAAAAATGAATTCCACACACCTAAATGAACTCCCATTTTCGGTCAGAAGGCAAATTTTTAAAAGGCGATTAAAGGGGTCAAAATTCATTGGATTGAAAAGTGTTTTATATCATTGGAAAGATCTTGAAACATAGATGTCTAAAATGGGCTCGCATGATCCATTTGAGTACCATGAAACACTAGTTATGGCCAAAAGAAGCACTGAAAATCAAATTGGCAATTTGACTCCCGACCACTAAAAGTTGGATATTGCCCCAATTTCCTTGTGTGCAGGTGAGATGACACATACCGTTAGAAATATTTTGACGAGGCCTACAACTTTGCTTTATACCTCACCTCAATCAGAGGTTTACACGCAAAGTTATGGGCTTCCAAAGTTGCGAAAGTCCTAATTTCAGGAATTTCGAGACTTTCATCTAGGAGTCCCGGGACAAAATAACATTTGGGTGCTAATCATGTGGCTAAGCACAAAGTATAATATAAGGGGCAAGGTGGTGGCTTCCCCCAAGTCTAAGCCATGGTAAGTCTCGTGAGTTTGTGTCTACTCGTGGTTCATCCATGCACCAAAAATGCTTAAATTATGCACTAACCAACTTGTTTTTTGGTTTGTGTAGGCCGGTGTGAATAATTGATGCTTGTCACTCTTCCTAGTCCCATCCTAGAGCTCTAATAGGCCTCTTTACCCCCAAAGTGCTATGAGCTAAGGAACGTGCCCCAATTCTTAACTTTTTCGCTATTTTCACCTTAAATTCACATTTGAATCTATCAAGGAGATTGGGAACACGTCACATGGTATCGAAGCTTTGGTAGAGCTCGATCCTCTTGTTGGGGAGTTCTGATGGCACCGAAGAGGACCCATAAGTTAATACAAATGATCGTGGTGGCAAAATCCACCCAGGACATAAAGGTTTCCTCCAAGGCCATGAGGGAGGAGGAGCAAGAGGATTTTGAAGAACAAGAAGATTGTGACAATTATGATGACCATGAAAATGAAGAGGAGCAACCAACCTCAATCCTTTTCACTCTAGAACAATTGGAGGTTTTACTTAAAATGAATAGGCTCGATTTCACTAAATTGGTTGTGACCCTCAAAGGAGGATCATCAAAAGGTGTGGGGTTCAAGTCCGCTAAACCTGGGAATTTTGACGGGGTCCAAGCTTCGAAGGTTGTAGATGCTTGGTTTGTGAAAATGGAGGATTATTTTCATGCCGCCAAAGTTGGATGACACTTGGTTGTGGAACTTGCCTAGTCCTATGTGAGGATTATTTGCACACCTTCACCATTAAGATATGCACTCACATAAAACCCGGTTGGAAGTGGAACTACTATGTAGTTGTAGTCTAACAAGTAAGTGGTTCAAAGTACGTAATGAATTCACTATTGATCTAACGCGTTGTGTTCAAGTTGAAGATACAAAGATAAGGTGAGAGAATCGTAACTTACCATGATGGGATATGAAGGAGCCATATGTGGGTGTTCAATTCCATGTCATGCTTGATGGTTGGAACCTTCTGTTTCAATTGTCATGACATCTACAACAACCTCTTAATTTACATGCATTGAATTTTGGGAAGCTAATAATAAAGAAGACATGTGACAACATCTCATAAGTTTTTATTTTATTTCATTTTTTTGATTAAGAGTTAAGCCTTGAAACTAGAAACCACTTGCCTAGATTGAGGAAAAAAATAACCAATCCGACCCCCTTTACTTCTAACCAGTGTAGCTCCCTTATAACAAAACCGATGGTGCTGAAATTTGGGGAGAAGCTTTTACACCTTCCAAACTAAAACTCATTTAATTTTGACGCAAATCCAACAGTGAATTTGAGAGAAACAATTAATCAACCAAAAGTCCAAAGGCTTCACCATGGAAATCCTTCCTTGAAACCCTCTTCAACACCTTCTACTTCCAACACCTGCAACTCCCTCACAAAAAGTCTGATCGAGCTGAATTTTGAGGAGAGCTTTTTATACCTTTCAAACTAGGATTGATATAATTTTAACACAAATCCAACGGTGGATTTGTGAGAAACAATTAATCAACCAAAAGTCCAGAGGCTTCACCATGGAAACCCTTCATGAAACCCTCTTCAACACCCTCTACTTCCAACACCTGCAACTCCCTCACAAAAAGTTCGATTGAGCTGAATTTTGGGGAGGGCCTTCTAAGCCTTCAAAACCAAGATTGATATAATTTTGACACAAATCCAACGATGAATTTGTGAGAAAAAATCAATCAAACAAAAGTCCAGAGGCTTCGCAACAAGTACTTGCTACACAAGTTCTTTTCATGCCTAATTCTTACACACACTCTTTCTATGCTTGATTCTTGCACACATTCCTTCTATGCTTGATTTTTGCACACATACAAACAAACAACCAATCTTCCTCACACTCTTCCTCCTACTCTTTCTTGCTTTTTCACATACACACCTTCCCTCTTCCTTGGTGAGCCTCCATGACCCCTTGAGCTTTTCCCCTTGTCCAATAAGAGCTTCGAAATCCTTTTGCACCAATCAATGGCCTCGTCATCCTTCAAGGGCCAATAAGATTTTGAGAATGAATTGCCATCCAATTGAAATTAAGATGAGAATCCTTGGGCCCAATGAACCACAAGAGAGATTCCATCCTCCAATCAAAGGGGATGACAATCCTCATGACTAATGGGATTCGAGGATCCATCCTCCCCCTTATCTTGGATATCTTGATGAGGCCTTTTGAACTTGATCCTTATCTTTTCCGTCCGTTGACCCTCACATCCTACTTCTTCATCCTAATTACTTCAAGTAACTAACTACTAGGATAATTTATCGGTAGTAACAAAGAAAAGTCCTTGAGTTCTTACTTGACTACTTCAATGGTTGAAATAACATTTCCATGTACCATTTACTCCTTTGATAGTACCTACCTATTTACTTTATTATGCACTAATTAACTATGTAGTACATAGTAAATTGGAATTACAATTCGCATCACAAAAAACTCTCAAATACTTCTAGATCCACCGTTGAATTTAGGGTTTAATGAATCCATTGGATCTAGGGTGTTTGAGTTTTCATGAGGTTGCGCCGTCACTCCCACACCTTACGCCTACCCTAATTTGTTAAATAAAAAGGCCTTGACCCCTTCTAAACGCTAGTATCACCTTGTTCGTACTACTTTCTTGGTTTTTATTGATGCAGGCGCAACTAGTCATGGCGGACGACGACGCCACGCCTTTAAATCCTCCGGTCGCACCCGTACAACAAGAAAAGCTTGAAGAAGCACCGCTCGATTTGGATGTTTCTCAACGGCCGCGTGAAGAAGAATCGCCCAGGAGAGTGGTGCGCACTCGAGTTGCTCATTCGGTATGGGATCGTCGACTCTTTCCAAACCCACATGCCTTAGCAATTTACCTAGAGTTTGTTCCTGCTTGTGGAGCCGTGCGAGAAAGGTTTGAAGAGTGCCAGTGCGAAGATGATGATGTCCGTTTCCGTTGTCGAACGTGGGTTCCCGATGACGGCCATTATCGTTGGCTACGAGGCCCGATCAACCCACTTCCCCTAGAGCATCGAGCCGAGTACCCCGTTCACACCATTTGTCACATCCTAGAATTTTTACAACTGTGATCTATCCTTTTAGTTAGTTATTCAGTTGTAATTCACTTGAAGCTACTTTAGCGAAACTGTTGCTACTTAAATTTGATTTTGATTCTATTTCAAAGTCTAATAGAAGTGAAACTAAATAAAGATGTATTAGGACTACATACTAAAAATCCTACAAGTACATCATTAGTGCTTGAAGATCATTCTACAGACTAATTCAACCTTGTCATGCGAAATATCGTTAATTATGGGCTTGTATTCCCTATATATCAATAAATCACATCTAATTCTACATCCCTTTCCCCTTCTCTACAAACTAAAAAGGATAATTTTTTTAAAAGGTTTACTAGGTCCTAAACTAATTAAGCGTTTCATCCACTGAAATAAAGAATTACTTTATGCCTAGAAATATCATAAAAACTAATTCAACTTTTTAATAATCGCTACTTGAAGGTTTATAAGCATTCAAATCATTAGTACTAAGGAAATTTAAGGAACTAAAGCTTAACTAATTGTTGAGCTATAATCCATGGCTCACATCCTATTTGAAAGGCTATGCTTCCACATGATGCATGTCGCAACCTTAGCTTTGGGCTCGTGACCAAGGCAAGGGTTGACAAGGTTGCGGGCCAAGAGGGAAGCTCGAGAGTGAAGGAAAGTGTGAGGAAGTGAACCCTCACACTCCCAATGCAACTCCCACTTTAGGAGATGGATTCCCGAATTTTCAAAGGGCAATTTCAGTGGTCAAAACTCAATGGATTGAAAAATTCTTTATATCAATAAAGATCTTGGAACGTAGATGTCTAAAATGGGCTTGCATCACCTAAGTTATGGCCAAAGAAGGGCCAGGAATCAAATTGGCAGTTTGACTCCCGCCCACAAAAAATCCAAAATCAACTCGATTTACTTATGTGCAGGTGGGATGTGGCATGTCGTTGGAAAGATATTGACGAGGGCTACAACTTTGCTTTAAACCTCATCTCCATCAGAGGTCTGATCGCGAAGTTATTGGGCTCCAAAGTCACGAGAGTCCCAACTTTGGCAATTTCGGGACTCCCATTTGGGAGTCCTGAGACAAAATGACATTTGGATATGGCCCCGTGGGTAGCCACAAAGTATACTATAAGGGGGAAGGTGGTGGCTTCCCCCAAGTCTAGGCTGGTGAGTCTTGTGAATCCGAGTTGCTCATGGCTTTTCCTAGCACTAAAAATGCTCCAACTATGCATTAACCACTTTGTGTTGGGTTTGTGTAGGCCCGTGTGAGTGAGTGAAGCTTGTCAATTCTTCCTAGTCCCATTCCGGAGCTCCAGCACACCCTTCTACCCCTCTAAAGTGCTGCGAGCCAGGGAGCGTGCCTCGCCTCCTTGTTCTCTCGTTGTTTCCTGTTTGGGAGTCACATTTGAGTCCCTCAAGGAGTTAGGAGTGCGTCAATGGAGGACAATGATGCAAAAGGAAGGGAAGAATCATGGCTACACCTCAGAATTCTTCAAAAAACGCATTGAGTTAGAATTCATTCCAAAGAATTCCAACTACATCCCTAAACAATTTCAAGGCCCGAGTTTGAAACCCAAAGGAAATTTCATCAAGAAAGGGGTTCTTTTTTAAGTGGGCCAACCCAAGGGGGATGTTAGTGGGAAGCCCAAAGGAACGTGTTTCAATTGCAATGAAATGGGGCATTACGCCAAAGATTGCCCTAAACCCAAACAGGGGAATGGGGGTTCCAAGGTAATTGCCTTTATCACTAACCTAGCCCAAGGTGAATGTAATTGCCTTATTTTTTTAAAAGGGAAGGATTCTAAGCAGGAAGTGTTATGTCTTTTGGACATAAGGGCTTCTCACAACTTCATAACCCGATAAAGAATGGAGTTCCAGTTGGAGGAATTCAAGGCACCCATTGAGGTGCACTTTGTGAATGGGGTTCCCCATCCCACCACATTACAAGCAAGAGACCTCCCTCTTCAACTAAGGAATTGGAGAGGAAAGGTGGAGTTATTGGTCTCCACCTTAGGGGGAATGGAATGCATTTTAGGAATGGAGTTCATCATTCAGAACAATGTGCTCATAGAAAGGCACAATAGGTTAGTTAGTGAGGTGCTCCCAATTCCTTGAGGGATTCAAATGTGAGTCCCAACAGAAAACAACGGAAGACGAGGGAGTCGGGGCACGCTCCTTGGCTCCCAAGGGAGCTACCACCTTGGGAGTTAGAGTCTCGGTGGACTCCTGAATGTTCAAAGAGCAATTGCAAGGGTCAAAACTTAATGGATTGAAGAGTTCTTTATATCATTGGAAAAATATTGAAACTTAGATGTCTAAAATGAGCTTTCATCACCCATTTGGACATTTAAACTATAAGTTATGGCTAAAAGAAAGGCCGGGGGTCAAATTGGAACTTTTACTCCCGACCACCAAAAGTCGGGAATTGACCCGATTTACTTGTGTGTAAGTGGCATGCAACATATCATTGAAAAAAACTCTCAAGAAGGGCTATAACTTTGCTTGAGAACTCACCTCAATTAGAGGTCATCACACATAGTTATGGGGCCCCAAAGTCATGGGAGTCCCAACTTTGGAAACTTTGAGATTTGGGAGTCCTGGGACAAAATGTCATTTGGATGTGCGCCTCGTGGAGAGGCACAAAGTATACAATAAGGGGGAAGGTGGTGGCTTCCCCCAAGTCTGGGCCGTGGTGAATCTTGTGAGTCCGAATTTGCCTGTGGTTTGTCCTAGCACCAAAAATGTTATAACGAGGCACTAACCAACTTGTTGTTTGGTTTTATATAGGTTTATGTGAGTGAGTAAATGCTTGTCATTCTTCCTAGTTCCATCCCGAAGCTCTAACACGCCCTTCTAATTCAGAAAGTGCTACGGGCCAGGGAGCGTGCCCCTAATTCTTGATTCTTTCGATGTTTTCACCTTAGACGCTCATTTGAGTCTAACCAGGAGCTTGGGAGTGCATCACATGGTGTTTAGTGTGGTTGGATTCACCATTCACTTGGTGTTAGGAATTTTTTTGGAAAAAGAATACATGGGAGGTTATGGCATGTTGTGTGTGATGCGGGTGGTAGACGAGTTTGAACCAAAGGAAGCTATCAACTTTGTGAATTTTCCCAAGTGTGTTAAACAAGTTTTGGATGAATTTCCAAATGTGATGCTTGAAGAGCTATTCGATGAATTGCCCCCGAAAAGACAAGTCAACCATGCAATTGAGGTGATGCCAAAAGTGGCACCTCTTGCCAAGGCCCCATATCGAATGAATCAAAAGGAGTTGAAAGAGCTTAAGGTTAAACTCAAGGAACTCCTTGCAAAGGGATACATTAAAGGTAATAAATCACCATATGGGGCACTTGTTTTCTTTATTCATAAAAAGGATGGGATGTTAAGGATGTGTGTGGATTATAGAGCCTTTAACAAGGTGATAGTGAAGAATCAATACCCATTATGATGCGCTCCTAACTCCTTGAGGAACTCAAATGTGAATCCTAAATGAAAAATAATGGGAGAGTAAGGAGTCGGGCACGCTCCTTGGCTTGCAGCACTTTAGAGGGGTAAAGGGGTGTGTTAGAGCTCATTTTGGAAATCTACGTTCTAAGAGCTTTCCATTGATATAAAGAACTCTTCAAGCCATTGAGTTTTGACCCTGGAAATTGCCTTTTAAAGATTCGCGCTCCCAAGTCACAAGGTGAAACCCACTTGAGGGTCTCACAAAGTCAAGTTGCGAAAGTTGAGACTTGGAGGCACGCTCCCGACTTCCAACTCTAGAAAGGGGTAGAGGGTCAAGTTGGGAGCCTAGGGATTAGACTAGGAAGAGGTATTAGTTGATCAAGCTTGAATCTGCATCAAAACAAACCACAAAGTGGTTAGTTCACATTTCCGAGACACCCTTGGGTGTTGGGACAAGCCACGGGCACTTTGGACCACAAGACACACCACGGCCCAGACTCGAAGGAAGCCACCACCTTCTCACATATAGTATACTCTACGACGCTCCACTGAGGCTACATTCAAATGGCTCTTTTACCCGCGATTCCCAAATTAGAGTCCCGAAATCCACCCAAGTGTCCCGGTTCTGGACTCCCGGGACTTTGAGAGGTCATAGCTCTTCGCGTTGACCTCTGATCGTAACAAGGTTTGAATCGATGTTGTAGCCCTTGTTGAGATCTTTTCAACGACATATTGCACTCCCGAATCAGACATCAAGAACTGGTCGATTCTTGACGTTTAGTGGTCGGGAATCAAACTGCCAGTTTGACTTCCGGCCCTTCTTTTGCCCATAACTTGGGCTATAGATGTCCTAATTGAGAATGCGAGGGCATTTTCGATATCCACGTTTCAAGACCTTTCCAATGACACTAAGAACACCTCAATGTGAGGTGTTTTGCCCCTTGCTGTTGAGCTCTAAACATTCGGAAGTCCCGGAGGACTCCAAATCCCCACTTTTCCAAGTGTTGGGATTCACCCCCACACTTGGCCAAAGTAGGGTTGCGACATGATTTGTTTGATCGACTTTCGGAAGCTAAAGTGTTTAGTAGGATTGACCTACGTTCAAGGTATTACGAAATTCAAATTGTAGAAGGGGACGAAAAAAAGACCACTTGTCACACAAATTATGGCTCATACGAGTTTTTGGTGATGCCTTTTGGATTCATTAATGCACCCACCACATTTTGCACACTCCTAAACAATAGTTTCCGGGAATGGCTTGATGACTTTGTGGTCATATACATAGGTGACATTTTGGTTTATAGTAACTCTATGGAGGAACATGTGGAACATCTCCGCAAGGTGCTCCAAAGGTTGAGAAAAAACAAGTTATATGCTAAGTTCGAGAAATGTGAATTCAAGGTGACGAAAGTGGATTTCTTTGGACATAACATCACCCAAAAAGGCTTGAAGATGGATGACCACAAGGTGAAGGCAATTTTGGATTGGGAGCCACCTAGGTTGGTGTTGGCCTTAAGATCATTTTTAGGATTGGTTTCCTGTTATTGCAAGTTCATCAAGAACTTTCCAAAAATAGTCACACCTTTGACAAACCTTTTTAAGAAGTCATCCGGAACTTATGAATGGGATGCAGCGTGCAATGAGGCCTTTGAAACCTCGAAAGGTGTTTTGGTGAAAGCACCTATGTTAAAGTTCCTGATTTTGACAAAAATTTTGAAATTCACTTTAATGCTTTTGACTTTGAAATCGGAGAAACCTAGTACAAGTTGGAAGGCCGGTGGCATTTGAAAGCAAAAAATTGAATGGGACGAAATGAAGGTGGCTAACACATGAAAAGGAAATGTGGGCCGTGATACATTGTCTCAAGACTTGGGGCCATTACATAGGCTCTAAAAATGTGGTGGTGTGGACTAATAATGTCACTTTGAAATACTTTGCCACTCAACCAAAGTTGTCATCAAAACAAGTGAGATGGCAAGACACATTGGCCTTGTTCAATGTGGACATTCAACATAAGCCCGAGAAGGAAAATGTGGTGCCCGATGCGCTAAGTGGAAAACACTAACTTAAGGTGGTGTATGTGGGGGAAATAGAGCTTCAAAAGGAAGTTCGATTAACGAACCACCGTGATGGGTGGCTAAGGAAATAAAACAAAACATTGGAAAAAGGAATTAAATCACACTTCTAGTTACGAGATGGATTATTGTGGTATAAACAAAATCGGCTTGATGTTTCGGAAGGGAGGTTTAGGGATGTGCTCTTGAAGGAGTGCCATGATGGGCCGCTTACAAGCCATGGTGGTGCAAAACACACCACAACATTCCTTAAGAAGTCATACTATTGGCCTAATTTGAAAGACAATGCAAAGGAATACATGAAGACTTGCTTGATTTGCTAACAAAATTAAACATTCAATAAGAAACAAACAAGATTATTACGACCATTATCGATTCCTGAAGGGCCGTGGGAAAGTGTGTCCATGGATTTCATGATGAGTTTGCCACCATCAAGGGGATTTGATGCAATCATGGTGGTGGTGGATTGATTTAGCGAGATGGCACACTTCATTCCCACTAAGGAAAATGCCATAGCCTAAGAGACAAGAGGTTGTTCTTCACGCACATGTTCAAGCATCATAACCTCCTTACGAACATTATGTCGAATCGAGACTCAAAGTTCAGAAGCAAGTTTTAGTAAACATTGTGGAGGTGCATGGGGTCGGAGCTCAAGATGAGCACTTCATTCCAACCTCAAATGGATGGACAAACTGAGAAAATGAACTTGGTTATCAAACAATTTTTAAGGAATTATGTGGTGGTGGATCATCAAGATTAGGTGGACCATTTGGAGTTGGTTGAATTTTGCTACAATTCAGAGCATTTGACAACCAGTTCCACACCCTTTCAAATGGTGACAAGCAAGTCACCAATTGTACCTACAACTTGGGTTACACATGGGCAGCTCCCAAATGATGCAAGTGAAGAAGTGCCAATGGTCACACAACTTGATGAAAAGAGGTGATGCTTATGGGAGATGACTAAGACTAATCCTGAAAAGGCACATAAACGGTACAAGGATTTTATGGACAAGTCCCAACGAGAGGTGAATTTTGAAGAAGAAAATGAAGTGTGGTTAAACATCAAAAATTTCTGGTTGCTAGAAGGTTTGAATCATAAGTTCTTAGGCCCATATGTGAGTCCATTCAAAGTGTTGGAAAAGAAAATTTTCAACATTTACAAATTAGATCTATTGGAAAATCTTAAAGTTCATCCCACATTTCATGTTTTGTTTTTTGAGCTGGTTTCATGTGATGCCTCAAGGCTTAATCGAAAGCACAACTCAAGGCCCCCACCCAACCTCATTCATAATGAACCAGAATCTGAAGTGGAGGCTATGCTTAAGTCAAGGCAACTAAGAAAGGGAGAGCAGAAGTACTTGGTCAAATGGAAAGGGTACCACCCAATAGAGGCATCTTGGGTGAATGAGTTTAATATGGAACATGCCCAAGAAGCCATAAAAGAATTCCATAATAGACTGATAAAGAAGCAAAAGAAACATAAAATGTGATGAGAACATCACCTTTCTTTTAGTGGAGTAGGGAATTACACAATTGTACCACAATCAAGTTGTAAGTGAAATAAAGGCTAAAAACTTTCAAGAGATTGCATCATGAACATAATGGGTATTACTAAAAGAGTTATCAAGTGGCATGGACAAATGGATTTTTCTTGCGTAAGCCTAAATCAAAATCAGAATCCCACATTGGGGCTAAGAGAAAACTTGGCCCCAAAAGAGGAGGCAAGTAAGGTGAGCTTGCGGGGATTTGCACATGTTTAAAGTGCATCTCAAAGGGTTGGTTGGTAGTGGTGGCTAACGCGGGAAGTCATGACTTCATTCATGTACTATAATCGCATAGTTTGGGACTTGGGTTTTTATTAAGCCTAAACGTTGCTTCTCGTACCTTGATAGGCATATTTTTAGTTAGGCTTGATTTTTTTCTTCAAGGCACAAGGTTGGGAAAGGAGTCGTGTCAAGTAACTTAGGTCAAAATTAAACTTGGCTTGAGTTCCTCATGAAGGGAAGGATGGAATAATTGCTTCCCAAATGAAGATTTCGTCAATTAAACTAATTTAGGTCTTTTGACGAAGCAAAGGTTAAAGGTTTTTTTATGAGACCCCCTTAGACTTGCCAAGAAAGTGTTGGAAATTTGGGGACGCCTAAGTTAGCTTGAGGCAAGGTCCTACAGTAGTAGAAATCCCTTGATTTACAACTAGTGTTTACGACTGATTTTTAATCGAAAGTGATATTTTACAATTATTTTGCTAATAGTCGCCTAAAACAAGTGGCAAACGACAAATAGTCGCAAAAACCAATTACATCATAATGACGTCATCAAATGATGGATGAAGCTTAAATGTAGTATATATGATTTCATCCGATGGGGCTAGTATATACATAATGTATACAAGGCATCATTTTGCGACTATAATTTGCAACTATTTTGGTGGATCCAAACTCCAACCATGTGGAGACACATGTCAACTATTGAAATACTTCAATTACATTTCCTTAAATCCTTCTACATTTATCTAAGTCGTTGGATTCAACACATTGGGATTGTCACATGTTCAAGTTTTTCCTGATCGTGTGGGTAAAGAGTGGCCATGTTTTTTCCGATTAACTAATGGGTTGTTGCCACATGGCATGGTTTCTAGTATTTGGGAAACCAGATTGTGATCTTGAATTTTCTAAATCAAATGGCCAAGAAATGGCCATGTCTTTTGTGTTTGGCTAATCGAAATGTGCCACGTGTCTCAATATGAGCATTATGGCATTTACATACTTATTAAAAAACCTTAGATATATCCCATTCATCAAATGTAAAGAATGAAGATCTTGACACGTGTCGAATTATTATTTGATTGGAAATTTCAAATTTGCCACATCTTTTAAAGATCGAAGAATATAAACTTGCCACATGGCGATGTTAAATAATTTGTAAAATATTTTTTATTGAAAAGGAATAATAGACCCTAGTTTAACATTATGAATTGAGGTTAACATTTTAGGGTTTAATTAACAATGTTCTACGGTTAAGGTTACCATGGCTCATTAATCACACACAAAATGGACATGGAAAATGGTTTCCATTGAGCTAATAAAATCTCAGTGAGCACACTCACCTTAAGTTTTACAAAGATGAAAGAATGTTTTGTATTGAACATGGGTTCTTACCTTAATGTAATCAACAATACTTAACTTGAATAAGCCTCAGAGTGATAAATTCTCCACTAATCAAGACCCATCAATAATTCTGTGGAAGAGAGTTATGACCAGTTATGCAACTGCAATTGTATTGCATCAATAGCCAACATAGCTAATCAAGCAATGTATTCAGAAACAGGCCACTGTGTCCTAATTACATATCTAAGAACCTTAAGCAGCAGCAACAGTAATACGCCCTGCAACCTAGTCCAGATCCTGCTATCCATTGGAGGTGATGCGCCTTCACTATCAAAGAACCAGCTCACCAAGTCAGTTTCACATCATGAATTGAAAACAAAAGATATCTTCCTAAGTACTTAGATATCCTCATGATATCAACCATGTAGCAGCTAGGAAATCATCTACAGGCAGCTTGTAAGCAAAACATGGTGCAAAGACATTAAAAATGGGATGGGACCACTGAGCTATATCACCAGTCATGGAAAACCACTTACCCCTTGGGATCCTTCTCTACAATGTCCAGCCTCTCCAACTGCTTGAGACAGTCTCTGGCAATGGAACCACTGCTCTTTGCAAAATGAGATGGTCTCACACCATTACTCTTGCGTCCACCATAGATCTTGCGAAAAGCACCCACTCCAATTCCCTGTCTCAGGTAGATCTTCCTTGCCATAGATGCTTCAAATACAACCACATGCAAACCATTATTATCACTAGGTTGATTCTTGAATCTAAACAGTCAACTGAACAAAATACCCAAACATATTCAATGCCTTGCTGCTTTCAGGCATGGGACTTTGGAAACAATCAGCAAAAAACATTGACATTAAGTATGAAAGTGCTAATTCTAACAGCATACCAGCTCTAATGTAGTACCAATCCCCATCATAAGGAGCCAGCTCCTTGAACGTTGTTGTTTTGACAAGATCCGACACGCTGGAACTTCAATCTGCACCACAGCCAGACATATACCAAAGAGGCGAATGAGGTGGCCTCCATGCCATCTCAAATAGTGCACACTACGGGAAAAATGAACTGAAACACTGACACACTGCCGAGAAGATGACCTCAGAAGCAAACATTCGTTCTCGCAGCGAGAAAACCCCCTAAAGACGGCCAAACAGAGCTTCCACAATACGCATTTACAATGACATTCCAACAGATGTCAGTTCCCACGTAACAACCGTTGAGTTTCTCGAAGAAACTTCGCCATCTCCACAAAACTTCTCAAATTAACTTCCGAGATCCTCATCTTCCAGGAGAAGGGCATGTGACACTGACCTTCCCAGAGCGCTTCAGATGGGCGGCGTAGGCACATACAAATTCATGGGACAGCACATCCTTCACGATCTTTGAGGTCCCCGCCATGGCCCCAGTAGCGCTTGTCTACCTACCTGCCATGACGGTCTCCTTCGCACACTCCTCTTGGAAAGAGCTTGCGGGGAGACAGACACTGACATTTAACCCTAACCCAAATCTGCACTACCTCGCACAGGTCTCATTCACCCGATCCCAATCCGACAGTTGAAAACAGGTGATACTAGATCTGACGATGTAGTCTCGCTTTTGATCCTACGGTTGAAAATCGATTTAACATGATACGCGATCCAGCTTCAGAAGCCGAAGCTTGCACTTGGTGGCGGGCGTGACCACGAGCAAGCGAGCGGCTGCTTCAAGTCCCTTCTGCTTTCGTTGCTTCTTGCCGATGCGGATCGACGGTGCCGTAGGCTCGTACTTCTTCTCCTTCTTATTGTTAGCATCGCCTTTTCGATCCTCTGTACCTCCTTGCTTGCTCGGCAACCTGCCCGACTGTCCTTGACCCCTTGCTCCTCCTCCTCCTCCTCCTGCTCAGTCCGTTTGCTCTGTTCCAATTTTCAAACTATAATTCAGTCACAAACCTGTGAATGCAACCCCAGAACACAGAACCTCTCGGAGAAAACATCGTGAAACACGAGCGAAGTGGCGAAAAGAGCTTAAGAGGAAGAAGAATGGACTCTGCGCGCGTTGCTTCTGTCGCCCTAAAGATGAAGGCCACGTTCCCGATGCGTTCTGAGTTAATGTAATTGCCACTACTACGTACGTGTGCAGGAAAAACCCTCCTCGTGCAGGCCGTTCTCTACGTTCTAATGCGAACGATTTCCATGTTCCTATGCTCGTCTACCCCGCTTTGAACCAACCTGATTATGCCACCACATCCATAATTTTTCCCTCCCCCAAAAGCAAGAGTAAAAATGTAGGTGGAAATAATAATCGTCAAATGCATGATCAATGCTTGAAATGGGAATATATAGATAAAATATGTTACATTTAACTAATTAATTTACTAATGCCCTGAACCCAATTAACTAGAGATTTTTCAATAATTATTTTAATAATGTTAAAAAAACAAACCTAGTAAACAAACTTCACCCTTAGTAAACATGTACACCATATAATGAACCATTTTCACCAATGAAGGTAAAAGCAATGAAATTATAGTGAACTTAATTCACTTTTATGGTTCCACAGTGAAATAGTCTAGAGAACTACACCACACTTTTCTAGTAGTGGTTGTAGGTGTTCTCTCCCTTCGCATCCAGCAGCTTGATGTCTAATGCGAAATTAAGAGCAAGGTCTAGTGTTGTTTTTGGCAGGCCTGATTTTGTTAAAAGTTTTTATTTTCATCTATACTATTGAGGTTATATTCGAACTAGTTGGAGCACATGTGGGCAGGGCTAATGTGCTACATGGCTTGCTAGAGTTTGCTAAGTTACTTAGAATCGTGCAGAATGTTGCATTTCGTTTTTGTAAGCATCAAATTGATGTACTACATGACATTCTTTTTGAGCCAATAAAATCACAAAAATTTAGGATTGAAGACTTTAATGTTTGGATTATAGGAGTAGAAATGTAGGTTTTTTTTCCCTATTAGACTGCAACACTTAAATCTGGGTAAATATATTGGAACACTAATTTGGAAAACCACATAAGGCATGTAATATGACTTGGGTATAATCTGTATATTATTTTAAACAAATTTAACATAAATAAACTAGACAAAAATTAAGGTGATGTATGCAATACATATTCAAGTATGCTTCAAATATAGCTTACATAGAATTTAAATACAACCATTATACATAACCAGTAATATATGGGTACATCTTAGTATATACCCATATAATAATGAGTAGAATACATTCAATACACAATTATGGACCCCTTATGCCTAAAATATGTATAATACATTTGGAATATTCACAAGGCTATGACTCATTTGGTGACATTTGCAATTAATGGTAGGTAGAGGGGTCTTCTTGGATGGAAATTATAATGAAAGCTATCCAAATGAAAGGATGAAATAATCCATTAGTCGTAAGTTAGTCATAGAGTAGTTGCAAGTGGCTTCAAATGCAAATAGTAGTTGTAGATATAACCAACAGTAGTTGTAAATGTCAAATAGTCGCAACTAGTCGCAAATTCGTTGGTTACAAAATCACAGATTTCTATTAGTACTACCACAAAAATCAGTAATCGATGGCCAAGGATCTAAATGAAAGAAATTGCATTGAGAAAATAATTTCTAAATGTTAATGAGGACATTGACCTCTTTTTTTAGTGGGTGAAAATGTCGTAACCCTAGCCTTGGGCTCGCGACCAAAGCAAGGACTTACGTAGGTATGGGCCAAGATTGAAGCTCGGGAGTCACATTTCATGCTCCCAAGAGTGTGGAAAGTGTGAGAGAATGAACTCCACACACTTGAGTGAGCTTCCACTTTGGGAGTTGGAATCCTAATGGACTGCCAAATCTTCAGACGGTGATTGTAGGGGTCAAAATTCATTGGATTGAAGAGTTCCTTATATCATTGGAAAGCCTTTAAAACGTACATGTCTAAAATGGGCTTGCATGACCCATTTGAGTACATGAAACACAAATTATGGCCAAAAGAAAAATTGGCAATTTGACTTTCAACCATTAAAAGTCGAGAATCGCTCCGTGTGAGTAATTGATGCTTATCACTTTTCCTAGTCCCATCCCAGAGCTCTAGCACACCCTCTACCCTAAAGTGTTGTGAACGAGGAAACGTGCCCCAATTCCTTACTCTTTCACTATTTTCACTTTAAACTCACATTTGATGACGCGCTCCCAAGTCACGGGGTGAAACCCACTTGGGGGTTTCACAAAGTCAAGTTGCGGAAGTTGAGACTTGGAGGCACGCTCCGGGCTTCCAACTTTAGAAAGGGGTAGAGGGTCGAGTTGGGAGCCTAGGGATTAGAATACGAAGAGGTATTACTTGATCAAGCTAGATTCTGCATCAAAACAAACCACCCAAGTGGTTAGATCACTTTCCGGGACACCCTTTGGTGTTGGGACAAGCCAAGGGCACTTCGGACCACAAGACTCACCACGGGCCGAACTCGGGAGATGCCACCACCATCCCCCATATAGTATACTCTGCGACGCCCCGCTGAGGCTACATCCAAATGGCATTTTTTCCCGGGACTCCCAAGTTGGAGTCCCGAAATCCACCCAAGTGTCTCGGTTTCGGACTCCCAAAACTTTGAGAGGTCATAGCTCCTCACCCTGACCTATGATCGCAATAAGGTCTAAACCGAAGTTGTAGCCCTCGTCAAGATATTTTTAACGACGTATTGCACTCTTGAATCGGACATCAGGAGCTGGTCGATTCTTGACTTTTAGTGGTCGGGAGTCAAACTGTCAGTTTGACTCCCGGCTCTTATTTTGCCCATAACTTGGGCTATAGATGTCCAAATCGAGAATACGAGGGCATTTTCGATATTTACGTTTCAAGACCTTTCCAATGACACCAAGAACATCTTAATGCAAGGTGTTTTGCCCCTTGCTGGTGAGCTCTGAGCATTCAGGAGTCCCGAAGGACTCCAAATACCCAACTTTTCCAAGTGTTGGGCTTCACCCCCAGACTTGGCCAAATGTGGGTTGCGACATTTGAGTTTATCAAGGAGGTTGGGAACGCTTCATCTTGGGATTATTTATATTTCTAGCATTAAACCAAAATATTTAAACATAATTATGTATGAATGTGAAAAATCACCATTAACACATGAATTATCTTATATTTTACTGTTAAGTTATTTTCAATTAAGTTTGTTTCATATGTAAGTGTTATTTGTAAAAAGTAGTTCTAAGAAGTCTTCAAGTCCTTTTTTTCCTTTTTGGTACCCCAACCATGAATGGACCCATTTTGATGATCTTTCAATTAAATTATCACACTTGTTTTGACACCTTAAACACATTCACCCTATCAATTCCAATGTGGTTAATTTTTGCATGCAATTGTATATTAATTAAATCACCCAAAAACAACATGACATTTGTTACAATGCATTTTATATTATTAAAAATGGCCCAATCAACCACTTGCTTCAAGGATAACAACAATGGAGTATGTTGCGAATCTTCAACAACATACATGTCGCAACCCTAACCTTGGGCTCGCGACCAAGGCAAGGGTTTATGAAGGGTGGGCGAAGAGTGAGCTCGGGAGTCACATGTCATGCTCCTGGGAATGTAAGAGAGTGTGAGGGAATGAACCCTCACACTCCCAAGGGAGCTCCCACTTTGGGAGTTGGACTCCCAAAGTACTCACAAAGGACTCCTGAATTTTCAAAGGGCAATTGTAGGGGTCAAAATTCATTGGATTGAAAAGTTCTTTATATCATTGGAAAGCTCTCAACAAGGGATACAACTATTCTTTAGACCTCACTTTAATCAAAGGTCTACATGCAAAATTATGGGCCTCCAAAGTGGTGGAAGTCCTATTTTAAAAATTTCAGGACTCCCACTTGGGAGCCTTGGGACAAAATGACATTTGGGTGCTGGTCCCGTGGCTAGGCATAAATTTTATTATAAGGGGGAAGGTGGTGGCTTCCCCCAAGTTCGGGCTGTGGTGAGTCTTGTGAGTTTGTGTTTGTTCATGATTCGTCCGTGCACCAAAAATGTTCAAATTACGCACTAATCAACTTGTTATTTGGTTTGTGCAGGTCCATGTGAATGATTGAATTGCTTATTAATCTTCCTAGTCCCATCTTGGAGCTCTAGCACGCCCCTCTACCCTCGAAGTGTTGCAAGCTAGGGAACACACCCCAACTCCTCCTTTTGTTGTTCATCTTTGGACTCGTAATTGAGTCCACCAAAGAGCTTGGGAGTGTGTCTAAGGCATGAATGGAAACCCATCATTATTAATCATTGTGACGGACGTGACAATAACTAGTTAACTTAGCCAACATTGAATTTCCAATAGTATCTTAGCATTGGAGTTTCCAATAATATCTTTTCCAACATTCAGTTTCCAATAGTATCTTAGCATTGGAGTTTCCAATAATATCTTTTCCAACATTCAGTTTCCAATAGTATCTTAGCATTGGAGTTTCCAATAATATCTTTTCTAACATTGGAGTTTCCAATAATATCTTAGCAGTATAAATAGAGGACCTTGAGACTTTGTCCCTCACTCTCGTCAACACCAGTTGTATTTGCTCTTCCAATATCAATACTACTTCCAGCTTTCTTTCTTTGAGTGTTATTGATTCTAGTTTTGAAGCTTTAAGTGCTATTTCCAGTTTTGTGTGAGTTATTGTGTTATTGGTTCTAGTTCCGTAGCTTTCAGTGTTATTCCCAGTTTTTTGTGTGAGTTGTTGTCCTCAACATTGGTTTTAGTTCCACAGCTTTCAGTGTTATTCCTAGTTTTTTGTGTGAGTTGTTGTCCTCAACATTGGTTTTAGTTCCACAGCTTTCAGTGTTATTCCTAGTTTTTTGTGTGAGTTGCTGTCCGCAACAGTTTGACGAGAGTGACAAGATGGGTGATGATTCCAACATCCAAATGCACGACGTGGTCGGCATGCTGCAACAGCTGCAATAGGAAAATGCCAACCTACGAAATGCCATGGAACAGCTTCAAGTTGCTCACGCTCCAGTCCATGTTCCAGTTCCACAAGCGCCAAAAGAACCTCGAGTAAGCTTGCCAGAGAAGTTTGACGGAGATCGTACAAAACTTCGAGATTTTGTCAATCAAGTTCGACTTGTCTTCCGTCTCCAACCACACAGATACGCGACAGAAGAAACACAAGTTGGACTCATTGGATCACTGCTCACCGGAACTGCGTTATCTTGGTTTTTGTCACTATTAGAGAAGGATTCCCCACTTCTGGCAGATCTTGATCAATTCTTGGAAGAATTCAGCAGAACATTTGGAGAGAGAGATCGAGCCCTTATAGCAACAACAAAACTTCGAACACTGCAACAACGATCGCGCCCAGCTTCAGCATACGTTACAGAATTTCAACAACTTGCATGTGACCTCGATTGGAACGACACAGCTCTCATCACTATGTTTCGATGGGGACTCCGCAATGATATCAAAACCTTGTTGCTAAACCTGCCCAAACCAACTACTCTGTCAGAAGCCATTACTCAAGCAATCGACTGTGACAACCGGCTGTTCGAGCAGCGACAGGAGCGACGACTGCTTTTTGGATCATATCGAGCGGATTACACAGCTCCAACCCGCCAAACATCTTCGAGCACTTCGACCCCAGAACCCATGCAAATTGACACTTCGAGAGTTAGGAAGCTAACTGAAGAAGAGAAAGAACGTCGTCGCAGGGAGCACTTGTGTTTCTATTGTGGAGGCAAGGACCACAGCTTAAACAACTACCCTTTGAAACCTTAGGGGCCAAAGGCGCACAAATTTCGATACACCTCGGGCACTTTTGAGCCAAAACAGGAGGAAATCGAGCCGGAAAACGACAGCAGCCAGCCACATTAGGGACCGTGCGGCTGACCAGTATTCCCACGTCATCAGGTCCTATCTTATCCTCTGAACCTTCTTGTTGTTTTAATATCCCGCTTAAAATAGATTTTCATCCACACAACATAAAATTTAAAGCCTTGTTAGATTCCGGAGCCTCTGCTTGTTTTATAGATAAAAATCTTGTAAAACGTCATAATCTTCCTATAGTCCTCAAGATATCCCTTGTGGCAGTAGAGGTTATCGATGGTAGACCTTTGATTTCAGGAGATGTCACTCACGAAACTAAACCCTTAGACATCATCCTAGAAGGGCACCGAAGTACTATTGTATTCAATATCATTAGTTCTCCCTCTAATCCTCTTGTCTTAGGTCTCTCTTGGTTAGAGATGATTAACCCGGATATAGATTGGAAAAAGCAAAAATTAACATATCGAACCATAGTTTCTCATATTTCGTCTAGACACCCTAGGAATGTTCGAAACCCGTGTCCTTACCAAGTCCAAGGGTCCGCGGTAGAAGTTCCGTTGATGGTCGGTGCCCGAGCCTTTATGAGGGTTGCCAAGAATGGGAATATGTTTGCAATTTATGCAATTCCGACATTTCAACTTGTTCAAGAACCAACCAAGTTACCAGCAAAATATGAGGAGTATCGAGACGTGTTTGAGAAGAAGAACGCTGATACACTTCCTCAGCATCGACCTTATGATTGTGGCATCGAACTCCAAGAAGATGCGCAACCTCCTTTTGGTCCAATCTACAGCCTCTCCCAGAACGAGCTTGCTGCATTATGAGATTACCTTGATGAAAATCTCGTGAAGAACTTCATTCAACATTCCAAGTCACCTGCTGGAGCTCCTATCCTGTTTGTCAAGAAAAAAGACGGCTCCCTTCGGATGTGCGTGGATTATCGTGGACTAAACAAGGTCACAATCAAGAACCGGTATCCATTACTGCTTATTTCAGGACTTCTTGATCAACTCGGTCAAGCAAAGATCTACACCAAGCTTGATCTTCATGGAGAGTACAACCTAGTACGTATCAAGGAAGGTCACGAATGGAAGACGACATTCCGAACTAGGTACGGGCATTTTGAATACAATGTCATGCCTTTTGGTCTTACCAACGCACCTGCCGTCTTTCAACACTTGATTAACGACGTATTCCGAGAATTTTTAGATGATTTTGTTGTATGTTACCTCGACGACATATTGGTTTTCTCTAAGAATGAAGAAGAGCACATCAATCATGTCCGGCTAGTATTGGAGAAACTACGCACTGCTGGACTATACGCCAAGTTGGAAAAATGCGTTTTCCACCAACCCCAAATTGAATTCTTGGGCTACATCATTTCTGGAGAGGGTCTATCCATGGACCCACAGAAAATTTGGACAGTTATTAAGTGGAAGAAACCGGCTACCATTCGAGACGTACAATGCTTCCTCGGTTTTGCGAACTTCTATCGAATCTTCATTCAAAACTATTCCAAGATTGCCGCTCCGTTGACTCGATTGACTTGCAAAGACAAGCTCGAATGGAATGCGGAAGTAGATCAAGCATTTGAAACTCTGAAGAAGGCATTTACAACGGCACCTATTCTGACGCATCCTGACTTCCAGAAGCCGTTCTTTCTAGAAACGGATGCTTCTGACTTTGCCCTTGGAGCGGTCCTTTCACAACCCGACAAAGACGAACGCCTCCACCCTGTTGCGTTTCACTCACGAAAATTTACTGCTGCCGAGATCAATTATGAGATTCACGACAAGGAGCTTTTAGCCATTGTCGACTCGTTCCAAGAGTGGCGTCATTTTCTTGAAGGAGCTCAAAATCTAGTCACGGTCCACACGGATCACAAGAACCTTGAATACTTCATGTCTGCCAAGGTACTGAATTGACGACAAGCTCGTTGGAGTATATCACTTTCGCACTTCAACTTTGTCATCACATACCATCCCGGTTCCAAGCAAATTCAGTCTGACGCTCTTTCCCGACAAGTGTATCTTGCACCAAGGGAAGGAGATGCAGCTTACGACCAACAAAAGATTACCCTTATCAAGCCCGAGCAACTTCAACTGAAGATCGTACACACCACAACTTTGGTGGATGCATCTTTTCTCCAAGATATCCGAGTAAGTTTAAACTTTGATCCTTTGGCTTTGAAATTGAAGAACAACGCTGGCATCTTCAATCCTAGAGAATTTCCAAGTCCAGGCTCAGATTCAAAATCCTTGGATCACCCTACTTCCAGTTCACAAGGTTCCAAATCGCATAATGTTGATCCAAGATTCCAGTTCCATGACGGGCTGTTATACTACCAGGGACTACTTTATGTCCCTGAAGGTCCATGCCAACTCCAAGTGCTCCAATCTCGACACGACTCTCCATCGGCTGGACATTTTGGTTACAACAAGACTATGGAGCTGATATCCAGAGACTTTTGGTGGCCCCAAATGTGGAAACTGTGAAGGACTATGTCACGACGTGTGACACCTGCTCTAGATCCAAGATCCCTCGTCATCAGCCATACGGGTTACTCCAACCGTTGCCGATTCCAGAAAACCCATGGACATCCATATCCATGGATTTCATTGTGGACCTTCCAAAGTCCAAATCTTTTGATTCAGTTTTTGTTGTGGTGGACCAGTTGACAAAGATGGCACACTTTGTGCCTTGCAACAAAACTATCACAGGTGAAGAAACGTCACGACTTTTCTTGGAGAATGTGTACAAATATCATGGACTTCCCGACAATATCATATCTGATCGTGGTACGTTGTTCACGTCCAAGTTCTGGCAATCTCTGTTCAAGATCTTAAAAGTGAAGACCAATCTATCATCGGCGTATCATCCTCAAACGGATGGACAAACCGAACGAATGAATCAAGTATTGGAGCAGTATTTAAGGTGCTTCATCAACTACCATCAAGACAATTGGGTGGATCTACTTCCAGTTGCAAAGTTTGCCTACAACAATACATTTCAAGAATCCATCCACCAAACTCCGTTCTTCGCAAATTATGGATATCATCCACGATTTGACTCTTTGAACTTGAGTTTGGCAGAAAATCCGGCTGCGCAAGATCTGGTCACCAGACTTCTGGAAATCCACAAAGATATGAAGGCAAGGCTTGTAGAAGCTCAAGAGCGGCAGAAGAGAAATGCGGACAAATCTCAAAAGCAAAATCCAAACTTCTCGGTTGGAGATAAAGTTTGGCTTTTACGTTGCAATTTGAAGACTCGCCGACCGAGCGACAAACTTGACTATCATCGTCTTGGACCTTTCCGCGTGAGTAAGTAGGTCAACGAGGTAGCATACAGGTTGGACCTGCCATCATCTATGAAAATCCATCCAGTGTTTCATGTTTCCTTGCTTGAACCATATAAAGAATCGACTATTCCAGGACGGTTGCTAGCACCTTCGCCACCAATCGAGATTAATGGAGAAGAAGAATTTGAAGTTTCTAAGATCATCGACTCTCGCATCAATCGAAGAAGATTAGAATATCTTGTACATTGGCAGGGCTATGAAATAAGCGAGCGAACTTGGGAACCTGCTGCTAATCTTGCTAATGCTCCCAAAATGATCAACAAATTTCATCGTCAGTACCCAACAAAACTAGGTGCCAAAGATATTTGAATCCAACATGTCTAGATCAACACCACACCATGTAAATATCACATGGACTTCTTGTAATAAATTTTTAGTTTCTGTTTTTGATAAGATAAATAGAACAACTCGTGGGAACTCGTTGCTTGAAGGGGGGGGTGATGTGACGGACGTGACAATAACTAGTTAACTTAGCCAACATTGAATTTCCAATAGTATCTTAGCATTGGAGTTTCCAATAATATCTTTTCCAACATTCAGTTTCCAATAGTATCTTAGCATTGGAGTTTCCAATAATATCTTTTCCAACATTGGAGTTTCCAATAATATCTTAGCAGTATAAATAGAGGACCTTGAGACTTTGTCCCTCACTCTCGTCAACACCAGTTGTATTTGCTCTTCCAATATCAATACTACTTCCAGCTTTCTTTCTTTGAGTGTTATTGATTCTAGTTTTGAAGCTTTAAGTGCTATTTCCAGTTTTGTGTGAGTTATTGTGTTATTGGTTCTAGTTCCGTAGCTTTCAATGTTATTCCTAGTTTTTTGTGTGAGTTGCTGTCCTCAACATTGGTTTTAGTTCCACAGCTTTCAGTGTTATTCCTAGTTTTTTGTGTGAGTTGCTGTCCGCAACAATCATTAATTGTTATTACATCACAAGAAAAGGAAATGAATTGAAAGCCTTCAACTAGAAATTTGGTTTTTTCAACAACCAACTCATGCATGTAAGATACCATCTTCCAACAGCCACTTGTGTTTAACTAATGGGTTATTAGAAGGTTTTTGACGTCAAGGAAATGTAGTAGCTTGTTCATGCTTTCATAATTAATCACAATTCTACCTTCAATTAACATGTGGAAACAAATAAAAAATGATATTAGTTTTTTCTACCTTTTTCCAACAACATGGCAGATTTGCTTGAAAAATATATCTTTATTAGTTATTGCATATAAATTTTCATTCTAGGCATGAATAAATTTTTCATTCATGTAATGTTCACTAGCATTATAAACTCTTGGGATTATCATTAAAACCTTCCTCCTTCCACTTTATTTCTAGAGGCTAGATCCAATTTAAGGGGTAATAATTTTTGCTTTCCATCTATATTGGTATATACCTTACATCTAACTTGATGCACCTTTCCATGTTCATCTACCATAAACTTAACCCATGGAAATTTAATAATACAAACATTTTTTAAAAATCTTATTTTGTTCATATTCCTTTTTTTCCCTTTTAGTTTTTTCACAAAATTGAAAGATTTACAATATAAAGCCTAGTGATGACATTCTTCATTTTGCACATTAAATTTTTTTAAAATTCTTCATTTAGCACCTTGTCATAACATTCTTTACCCGCGAATGTTTACCAAATTACACTGGTTGATCTATAAAATTCTTTAAAATTCTTGCTTCTTTGGGCTTCCATAACATTCTCGCACCAAGAATGTCATAACTATGATATAAAGGGGTTCAACAAAAGAGGGGGTTTAGTTGTCACTAAAAGATGTAAAATTGATTGATTTAACTTGAGAAAAGAACTAATGGAATTTAAAGGTTTGAAGAGGTTGCAATGGGGCAAGTTCAATGAAAAGGACTAAATAGTGAAAATAAGGGATAACAAGAACAAATGAACATTAAACCTTAAACCTGTAACTTTAATGAATTGAATGAAGTTGCTCAATGAAAAACAAAGATTCAATTGAATGCAATGCAAAAATGACAATTGTAAGAACTTACTTTTGTAATGTGCAACTATTACTTTGTAAAACCATAGAATTTTGTTCAATGAAAAAGACATAGAACATAGTGAACATATTGAAAAAGGTTGAATACTAAGAAAAAGGACAACAAAAGAAAATGAACATTAAACCTTAAACCTTAAATTGAATGAATTGAATGAGAGATGTTCAATAGAAAGTAAGGTTATTCAGCTTGATTCAATGCAATGCAAAAATGACAACTTAAAAAACTTACTTTTGTGTTGTGCAATTGTTGTTTTGTAAAAGCTTTGAACCTTGTAGAATGAAATAGATGGAGTTAATGAATAATGGATAATGAAAACAAAGGATAACAAGAACAAACAAACATTAAATCCTAAACCTTAAACTTGAATGAACTAAATGAAAGGTAATCAATAGAAAGCAAGGATACTTGACTTGATGTAATTTAATTTTAAAATGACAATTGTATTACCTTTGGATTATTTGGTTGTTGCTTTGTAAGAATTTGAAGCCATGTTTAATGAAATGGATTGAGTTAATGAATAGTGAGTAATGAAAACAAAGGACAATAAGAGCAAATGACCACTAAACCCTAAACCTCATGTTAAATTGAATGAAAGATGTTCAATAAAAAGTAGGGATATTTGACATGATTGAATGCAATGCGAAAATGACAAAGGATTATGAGAGCTAACGTTTGCAACAATTGTTTTTCAAAATGGGCTATACCTTTTTGATGTTTTGCAAGTTATAAGTTGCAACCTATCTTGAATCGTTGGACCCCATCCCAAATTGATGAAATCTACACAACAATGAGCACACAAGTGTTGTTGACAACACACATCACATAGTGCACACATGAATTTAGATTTTGTCCATGTCAAGTTCCAAGTTTCAACATGATTTAGAGTTTGAAGGTGGGCATTGGGAATTTACAAATTCCTACTTATTGACTAGATGTAATAATGAATTCTTTTCAATGATAAACAAATCAAGACTTGCCTTTGATTTGTTGCTTGAACATTCCTTTGCACAATGCACATTGAATGCATCTTAAATTCTAACAATGATACAAATGAACAATGTCGATTTCAATTACATACTATAGCTAGTGATGGTGAGAGTGGCCACTTTGTATGCAATGATGAGTAATGAACCATACATAAAGTTCATTGTTGTTTAGGTGAAGGATGAGAATGATAAGTAAGTATTGGTGACATGTGTAAAATGGCAATGGTGTGATGGTGCCATATGATGGCTAGAGAAGTTTCAAGCTTGGCATGTCTAGTGGTAATAGGCATTTGGGTTTAAGAAAAATCATAGGTGAAAGAGAGTTCTAAGTATGTAGCCTTTTGGTGATTTTACCTTAATTTTTTCTTTAGTTTTGAGACATAAAAGTCAAAAAGATAGATTCGAACTCAAAATTTGGCAATATTTTGCCACCAATGTTTTTTTGATGTGGGGCCAATTATGATCAAGCTTGTGACCAAGGGCTTTATCAAGTATAAGGACCTGAATAGATGTTTATCTTCTAACTTTTCTTCATAATATCAAGTAAAAATAAATGGCTGCATATCACATGCAAAAAATTAAAAACCAAAAGTGAACATTTTGAAAAATGAAATGTCCATATGAGTGAACATTATAACTTTCAAAATGCCTACCAATAGTGGAGGGGAAAAATTGACCTTCAACATGCCCTCCACCTATACTAGGAAAATTGGAATTTAGTAGTGTACGGTAAGAATAGGGTTTTTAAGTAGTAAGAAAATTGGTAGTTGAGGGAATTTTTTACTGTGAGACTCAACAGGTACCATTTAGGTACCCATTGTGTATCACAGCCAAAAAAAAAAAAGAAGTAAAAACTGCATCATGTTTTATGTCATGCAATGGCCTCTGGCCAGGGCATTACCCTGCACTAAATTTCTTATTCCTTAGTACTCATAGCATGGGAGGTTATGGGTGCAAAACATGACAAGGTGAAAAATAAACAGGGCGAAGGGCAGACTATGGGGAAAAAATTGCAGCAGTAGTCTCTTGTACTGACTGCATTGACAACTAGGGGCACATTGTTTCCAATGGCCCAGGCAAATTGACCCCCACATTGGGATCATGGTAAAAACCCAGAAACCCATTCAAATTGCTTACAATTATTCTAAATAATCTCCACAAACTAAAGCAGGGTCCTGGAGTTCAAATCGATATTTTTTGGGGCCTAGTATGGCCGTTAAAATGGGTTTTGGGGTTTTTACCATGACCCTAATGTGGTGGTCAATTCGCCCTGGCCAGCATTTTTGGTGCCTTCCAGTTAGTGAAACTTGGTTCCAGAGGGTGGCACGCAGCTTTAAAGTCCTGCAGGTTACACAAAGAACAGCTGCATGTCTGGAAATATAGGGGAGCCGAGCCTAGCCCTCGGCACTATGTACAAAGGGGATACAAAAGTTCTCCTGGGCAGCACAGCAGGAAATCAGCCTCACTACCACACCAGCCAGGTAGTTAGCAGTTTATGCTACCACCCAGCCTGGTGGTAGTGACGGTGGCCTGCCCGGCAACCTGCTGTATTCCCCACCTGGCTGGGTGGTAGTGAGCCTGCCCTTCCCGGAGAACTGCTGTATCCCCGACCTGGTTGGGTGGTAGCAAAGCTGCCCTGCCCGGTGGGCCGCTGTCTCCTGCATGTGGCTGGGTGGTAGTGAGGCTGCCCTGCTTGGAAAACTACTGTATCCCATACTTGGCTGGGTGGTAGTGAAGCGGCCCTGCTTGGAAACTTACTGTATCCCACACTTGGTTGGGTGGTAGTGAGGCGGCCCTGCTTGGAAAACTACTGTATCCCGCACTTGGCTGGGTGGTGGTGAGGCTGCCCTGCTCAGAAAACTACTGTGTTCCGCACCTGCCTGGGTGGTAGTCAGCGTGCCCTGCCTGGGACATAGTGGTGAGGCCTGAGCCTAGTATAGTGCAGGGGCAGCTCTAAATCTTCTTCTTGGCCTGGTAGCTATGACTCTGTTAGTCTCCGACTTAGGAGCTAGCTGATTTGACTCTGTTCCACTTGTCTAGACAAGTACGTGCAGTAAATGAGTCAGCTGCTGCTATTTGCTGCTGCAGTTATATAGTCTTTCGCTCCTGGGATCCATCATCCCACTACAGGGACAGGACAAACAATGGAGTTATAGCAACTTGCCGACGATTCTGTGTCTTATATATAGCAGCTGCTCTTATGAATTATTTCTGACATTGTGAAATTGTGCTTTATTGTCACTCCCTCCAAGGGGTTAGTGCGACAAATTTCCTTTTGTTGGACAGAGCTCGATGGGACCAGAGTGAACAAGCAGTCATCAATGCACCAGTTGGCCGTCCAATCCACTCGATGGGCTGTGTTTTTTCATTCGATGTCAGATGGGGTTCATCATAGTCAATTTTTTTTCACTTGTGATCACTCTTTTCTTTTTTTTGGGTTTGTTCTCGGCTATTTTTCCCCTACATCTGACCTCACACATAGTTACCCCACTCACCTCCCTACCCTCCCTATGTATTGTGCCAACCTTGGTACCAATGTGAAATTGTGCTTTATTATCACTCCCTCCAAGCGGTAAGTGCGACAAATTTCCTATTGTTGGACAGAGCTCGATGCGGGGGGGGGGGGGTATTTAGCGTCTTCAGTTTTCACTTGCTTCGTTGCGTTTTCTTCCAAGGTCAAGAGCAGTGCTGGATACCTTAATATAGAAGCAGGAGCGGTAGATTACAATATGCTATAGCTTTTAGATTGCAGTTTGAAGGAGCTTAATTGAGCTCCCGAGTTGCGCGGCCGACGCAATGCACGTCAGCAAGAAGCGGGGAGCAGCTTACCGACCGCCGGTATTTAGGGGTGAAGGAAATCATATTTGGTGACGCGGTAGAGAAGAATCGAACCTCTTGCTGGTTTCCATCGATTTCCGCACACTAGCTAGCAAGATTCTAACATAGAATAGCTCTCTAGCTAGCTGCAGCTACCCACAATAGATACACAGCTGATGATCCGACTAGCTTGTGTCTCGTGCAGTGCGCATCGGACTCGTGGGTTTCTTTCTTCTTGTTCTTCCTCTTCTCCCCCCCTGTTTCCTTGACTGCATCGCATGAGCACATGGAATGCTTCTTGCCTTCGAAGGATTGGTTGGGCACTGGCAGGTAGTCATGATATTATACTAGATGTGAGGCCTCTCGACTTTTGAGTGAGCTCGCTGACAATCATCAGCTCAGATTTCCGAGACAGATCCAAGTGATAGAGATCATATATTTGCAAGCTTGAAGAGGATGATGAGTTCGTGACGATGTTGCAGGAGCTTGCTGGAACAGCCGAATGACTGGTCTGGCAGCCAGTCACCATTGATGAAAACTTTGTGCAGGGTCTTGCAGTCTGCGTACTCGACATATATGTCCCCGTCTCGTCATGATGTCTTGCAGTCTATAAAGCTAGGTTAGGGAGATTGTAACCTTGACGAGTAGTAGTCGCAGCTTTTGACACAGTCTACAAAATAGTACTCACGTGTAGATGCAACTGACTTGAACAGAGTGTTTGAACCCACAGGAGAGCGCAGCGACCATATAACGGGCCGGAGATCGTTCAGTGAACTCAATAGGGTGCCCAGTAGATCTGCACTGATACGCATCTGCAGGAAGTCATGGGTTACCATGAGAAGTTGCAGCCGGAGATGAATTCGATGTCGCCATTGAGGATGTTTGATGTAGCAGTCGTTGTCATGGCGCTGCTGTCATGCGTTTCTGTTCCGTTGACACTAGTACAAGCCCAACGAGGTGCAAAATCTTACACCAAAGCTGAATGCTTGATTGATTCCGTGATCTTGCTCTTGTTCTTATGCTGAATGTCTCACACGCACAGTGTGATTTCTACAGGGTTTATTAGTATCGACTGCGGATTAAGCGCTGCAGCGTACACGGACGCCAACAACATCACATGGGTGCCAGACACAGGCTACACATTCACAGGTGAAAACGTCGATCTTTTGACATCGGACACAAAAACTCTGCAGAGTTTGAGATACTTCCCGGAGGGCAGACGCAAGGACTGTTACGTGTTGCCTGCAATTCCAAACAACACCTATATGGTTCGCGTTTTCTTGTACGCCGACTTTCTTGGCACTGGTGCTCCGCCCACTTTCGACCTTGAGATCGAGGCATTGTCAGTTGGCCAAATTAATTTTACAGGCTCCGCAGAGAATAATGTAGCAGCCCAAATTTATTCGACGTCCTCAGCAGAGAATAATGTACAAGCCTATGAGGGCTACTTGTCCGCCACCAAAGACACTATTTATGTTTGTCTTGCGCGCATCACTGGCGATCCTTTCATATCTTCTCTGGAGTTGAGGCCTCTTAACACCACCAGCATGTATACGATTGTGCAACAAGGCTCCTACTTGTTCAATCTTTATCATGCCAATTTCGGCAGCACCACACCTATCATAAGGTACATCTAGCTAGAAGAACTCCTTCCAATCTCCTTGAAACAGCGCCAAGAGCTGGTCTCGAAGCAGCATTTTCTCACTCTATAACATTATTAAGTACTGCTAAGCATTCTCTCAACTAGCTGTGTTCTAAGTCATCTCATAGCTCTATGAGTTAAGCATTGATCAATTGCAAGAGTTAAAAAAAATCAAACTGTGACTCACCGTATAACACTTACATCTCTCCTGTTTTCATGAGAACATGTGTTCACAGAGTTCCTAACACATTAATTACATACTTATTCTCAACTGTCTTGTAACTCTCCAATGGAAAACGAGTGTCACTGCAGGAGGAAGAAAGTAGGTCCTATGTCGGTGGCATAATTTCAAGTTTCCACGAGGTTGCTGTGATCGCTCGCAGCAGAGTGTGTGTAGCCGTGATCATGAGAACAACCTAATGGAAAGAGACTCCAACATGAAGCTCACAAAGTTGTATATATACATCACAGGTACCCGCATGATGTGTATGATCGTCAGTGGCAAAACGATATACAGCAAGTGAATCCAATCTCGAGCTTCGCGATCAACACGATGACTCCAGTGAATGTATCGAGTCGGGGGGATATGGTACCGGAGCTAGTGATGCAAAGTGCAGAGTCGTGGCCAGGAGGACAAGGTCTGAATCTGACGTTACCCTATCTGACGTCTGACAACAGGGACTACTATGTGGCGTTTTACTTCGCAGAAATCGATCCGCTAGCGCAGAACCAGACGCGAGTGTTCGACTTGGTTCTAAACCAGGGGCCGTCCGAAGACCACTACCTCAACATCTCCGTTGTGTCTCTGGCTGGTGGGATGTACATGGCGATGGAGCTGGGGGATACCAACGTCACCTTCAACAGCAGCAGTGGAAGCATTCAGTTGATTCCTCATGCAGATTCTCAATTGGGTCCCGTTTTGAATGCTCTTGAGCTTTTTCAATTGACGCCACCTGCACCCAATCTAACATTTGTCTCAGATGGTAAGTAACTTACTTCCTTCAGCCCATCCCCCCTTGATCCCTGGTTCAACAACTTCCTTCCTTCATCATCACTTGTACTTTTAAGGTGCATTCACACTCTGTGTTAGGAACTCTAGTGTTCAGTTCCCTAACATCATGTTAGTCATTTAGAACTTAAACGTAGTTACCATGAAGATTTTATGTTAAGCCAACATTCAATTAATATTAAGCTATCACCTATTTAACATTGCATGCCACCTAAGATGTCACCTAGATTTTGATTTAACACTGACTTAACATCAAGTGTGAATGCACCATAATAAGGTCCACTTTAGATGGGGTCCAGAATCCAAATTCCTAGGAACCAATTTGGACTCATTTCCAGGCAAATTGAATCCTTGAGTTGTTCCCTAACTTGCATCTTGGTTCCTCAAATCATGAGCTCTCCTTTTGAGCTCCTTTATAAAAAAAAAGGGGTTTGAACCAATTGATTTTCCCTCAAAATTGTGCCACCTAGGTTTGGCCTCAATTTGCCACTTTTTGTTCTTGGACCCTCTTGGACCCTCATCTAAAAGGAATGGGTCCAATTTATGGCTCTCATCCAGTAAGATTGCTCTATTTCATTGGACCTTGGATCCTTGTCTAAAGTGGCCCTAAGTTAATCCCTCTTGGTGTGCTGATCCAAACCTTACTAATTCGTTACATCCAAAAGAGACCCCAAAAAAAATGTCCTTTTGAGCCAAGGGAAATGAGTTGAGTTTAGCAACTCAGGTCTTGTGACTTCCAAAAGTTATGTACTCTAATTCAAAGGTGCAAAATTCAAGTTGGTAAATCCAAAGTGTTTCACTAGGTTCAAAAGAATACAATGTGTTGCACCACAAATCTGGATCTAAACTTACTTGATTTGTAGCCATGAAAATTTTAATTTAAAATTCGTGATAATAGCAAGAAAGAAATTTCGAATTGTGAGATTTTGATGCTCAACATTTCAGATTTCCAACCTTGAAATCGGTACAGTAAAATTTCCAAATTATGTTAAAGTAAGGCTCCTTGAATTCTACAAGTGTTGAATTTTGGTTCTGAGAATTTGTAACTCCATTGGCTTTCATTGTCAGATAATTTTTATTAAGTTTGCTGGCCTGGCATTCAGTTATTGGCTCTGATCAATCCTCAGGAAAGTTATGGCCTGTAGGCTGGCTGTTGTTCTTGTCCTCATTAGACAGGTAGTATAGTGGGTGAAAAGCTGGATAGCTTGCTTCAGCCCATTGCCAGGCTCAAGGTACTTAATACTTTGTCCATAGTTATTTGAACTAAAATCAGCAAAGCTTGTGGTATGACAAATTTTTGCAACTAACAATATAATATCCATGCTTGGAATAGATTGGTCAAGGTTGTTATAGCCTTAGAGGACTTGACTCATGACCATGATAAATTAGTGCAAGGTTTTAAATTGGTTGCCAATTATAAACTATTTATAACAAAGATAATTCCAAGTGTATATGACATCTAACTTATATTATGTTGTTTGGTGTTGGATTGGTGGGTTGGGTGTTTAGCTCTTGCTATTGAAATTGTGAAGGAAGCTTTTAGTCTCACTTCTTGGCTTGGAGATCCATGTGCCTACACTCCTTATGATTGGATTACATGCACCAATGACACAATTCCTAGGGTTGAGGCTTTGAAAGTGAAACAAATTTATCCACCACCTTCTTTCCTAATTATATTGGTCCATGACTTGTCATTTAATCTCTCTACACAAATTCTTTGTCACCTCGTTGTTATGAATAGTGTTGGGTGTTTTTTTGAAAATTTCAAGAACCATTGGTTCTAGTTCTTTAAACATTTAAGAAGCAGAGAATCCTCAGTCCAAGTTGGTTGAAATCTTTTCAGAATTAAAGGGCTGCTGGTTCCAGTTATTTCAAAAACTTTAAAGAACTGAGAGTTTTCATGAGAGAACTGACAAAGAACCAATGCTTTTCTGACCAGTTGTTTGATATCCTCATAATATTTTTGAGAATTGTGATTATAAACCAAAACCTTTTCTTCTGATATTTGGAGAACCAGTGGGTAAGTGGGTATATATTAGTGTTAATAATTAATGGACCTCATTTTGAAAGTCACCCAACACTGGTTGTCACAAGGATGGGATAATACATTGGAGTCATGTTTTCACTCAATAATATGTAATATTTGCATCTTAGGTTGTGTTTTTGAGGGTGTTATATTTTTCAAAAGAGTTTAGAAGTTGGTTTGAAATTCAAAACTAGTTAACCATATTCCTTAAACCTTCTAGTTATGATATATTTATGTGTTAAGTAAAGACAACCTGAATACTAGGTCAAAAATTCATTAATCATCCATTGAACTTTGATTAACAATTGTTGAAAGCCCAGGACTACTTGATTGGTATGCTCTAAGAATGAACATAACAATTGAGTTCAAGTTTCAATTAAATGTTTTCACTTCTTCAATGTGTATCCATTTGGTTTAGCCAACATCACCTGTTTGAGTACACATGAACCCATTCGACAACCCAAATAGGCTAACGTCATGAAACTTTAGAATAGGAAAAAGGGTTTAGGACTTCAATTGAGTATAATACAATTTGTGTTAAATTGTAGTTGTGATTCAAATCTTTAATCCTTTATGTTAGGTTTAGAAAATGCATGTGATTTAATGGGTAATTTTGTAAGCATGTAACTCATTAGAACTACAATTGGAGATTTTCTAACATTGTGGATTGCTTGTTGGCAGGAAGCTTTCCAATTACAATTTGACAGGCACTATACCTGCAGCTGCCCTAACTAATCTAACAGCACTTACTAAACTGTAAGCAATTTTTTGACTTAATTCTGTCATTTCTTCAATTAAAAAGAGTGGAAGAATTGCGTGCAGGACAAGTTATCTGGATTCTCCACACCTGAGGAGTTATATTTGAAATTGCAAAATTTGTTGATATTTGAAATCATAGTGGCTTGCTGTTTTACAAAAACATTGCCTAAAAAAATGAAACTTTTGGTTTTTCAAAAAATTGTATCATTTTTCAATTTAGGCCCTCCAAAATTCTATTGCCACTTTGTCGTTAGTTAGAGAAAAATTTGGAAGCTCTATTAAAAACTCTTGTTGATAAATGCTAAATGTAGCTTGGGATGCTCATTGCCTAGTATTACTTCAAAAGTTTCATTTTCTTTTTCTTTTTTTCGGTTGGCGCATGTCTTAGACATTTGTTGCTGAATTTGATGATTTTGTAGCATTTAACTGTGGTTGATGTTGGAGTTGTGTTGGGATACAATAATTCAAAAAGGAACTTTCTTATAAAATACCAAAAAATAACAAATATTGTTTCATTTGACCAAATTTACTTAATTTTCATTTACATATGGGCCCAACATTATGAATGTTGGGTAACAGGTGGCTAGACTACAATTCGTTGGAAGGACCCATCCCAGATTTAAGTGTTTTGAAAAATCTTCAATCAATGTAAGTATTTCCCAACTCCTTTTATTTTCAGTCTAGTTATCTTTTATTTATATATAATATTCCAATTTTTCCATCAGTGAAATGGAGGGATAGTTGTATTTTCCCATTATCAAACAAACCATTTCATGAACTTGCATAGAGGAAATTCAAGTTTTCCTTGAGAAGGTCCCACATGGAATCCTTAAGAAGTTTCTTGTGTTGAATGTTAGCTAGTATTTATAACAATTGTCATCACAAGTTGGCCCAAACAATATATTGAACAAAGTTTTTCAATGGACATATTAACTGGATCTAAAGCTTGCTCACCATTAATTTATACAAGAAAGACTTGTTTGTAATGAAACCAGTGTTTGAAAATTGGCAATCAATCGCCTTGGTTTTTGTTCTAATTTGGCCATTTCATTAAAAGTGGCAAATTCGTTTGGCTTAAATGTGTTATTATTAAATTGGCCTTTCACATGTGCAGACGATTAGAAAATAATAATATTATGGGTGGAACTCCTTTTTGGCTTGCATCATTACCATCTTTGCACGAATTGTAAGTAGATTTATAAACAGTTTTCTTATGCATTTATTTGTGTACATTTTTGCTTTCACAGAACCCAAGCTGGTAACTAAGTCCTATAGTGGCCGATGTTGATAAATCTTTTGCCTTTGATGCAATGACAGACTTTTGTCAAATAACAACTTGAGTGGGACATTACCTTCAGCTTTGTTGAATGATACAAGCTTGACCTTTGAGTAAGTCATATCACCTATTATATACTCTTTGTGTCAACCTTACAAAATTATCATTGTATGTACCTACCAACTAGACCTCACACAACATCCCTCACTCACCCACCAAATGTTTCAATTTTTGGATTATTATCAACATGACAAGACATCGACAAAAGTTTTGTAAAAATCAATGAAACAAATTTTCATGTTTTCAAATGTTTGGTTCAAAGTTTGCAATGCACAACTAGTATTTGACCTTATTTCTTTGATTAATACATTTTAATTTGTGCCCATTTTTTTTGACAATGTCATAGTTATCTTGGAAACCCTATGTTATGCAATGCGACTGGTGGATGCCCTCCACCACCATCGCCAAGTCGTATAAGTCCACCATCACCAAGTCCTATAAGTAATAGTACACTTCACAGCGCCAATGTACCAGCCATTGTTGGAGGTGTGGTTGGGGGTCTGTTTGTGGCAGCTGCTTTCACTCTTGTGTTAATTTATGTTTTCTGCTACAAACATCCAACCACATCAGGAGGAGGAGGATCAGGTTTGTGGGTTTATTCATCTTAGCTTTCTATGTTTCCAAATTAATTTTTATTCTAGGGTGAAAATTTCTTCACCATTTTCTTTAACGAAAACACGGTGTATGTTGTCAATTAGTTCATTTGAAAATTTGCTAAAACAAATACAATTGTGACCCTGTTTAATGTTCCACCACATTGAGAAAAACTTAAAAACTAAATTAGATTTGTTGCTTGTGATATTGTGAAACAAACCGTCATGATGAAACATGTTTTGATATTATTTAAAAAACATCTTATTTAAACAACAATGAGTTCACACATAACAAACTTGAGTTCAGTTTGAATTGGTTTCGTCTTTGTCAATTACTTAAGATTTATGTTGTTTATGTAAATAAGTTATTTTCATATATGAATTGTAGTTTTGGAGGATCTAACATTTAGTTCTTTAATTGTTTGTATAGTTTTGGGTAAAGGGCAAGAACATACCGGTGGGGCAAATGTTGCACAAGAGTACTCTTTTGCAGAGGTGACTGCCATGACCAACAATTTCAAACAAACCCTTGGAGTAGGTAGTTTTGGAAACAGTGTGTTATGGAAAGCTGCCTGATGGACAAGCGGTGGCTGTCAAAAGGGCATCTCCTGATTCACACCAAGGGGCTAAAGAATTTTACAACAAGGTAAATTATTATCTCACACCAATTAATAGTTGTTGTTCACAAACTACAATGATGTTTCACCACAATTAATTTGATTTTCATAAATTAGTTATTTGTATGTTTATTTCATTATAATAGTCTAATACTTATTGTGGATCTTAATATCTTAAACCCTAAACCATGGCCAAATTGATACATTCAAAATTGGAACTTGATCAAAGTACTTTTTTTTGGAAGAAATTTTGCCTCAAGTGACCACAACTGTGGAATTTCACCACAAAAAAAAGGAAGTGCTATGATTAAGGCAAAGGATGTTTTTGGAAAAATTGACCCAAGTTGCCATATTTCAATGAAAAAAAATGAAATTCAGACTATTATAGCTTCTTTCATGTCACTAGGATATAATAGGGTTCCAAATAATCTCTACTTTCCTCTATGATATGTATCCAAATTTGGCTAAATCCTTGTGCAAACAATTGCTAATCCACCTTAGCTTACAAATTTGGGAAAAAGAAAAACCTCAGTCTTAACTATAATCCATTTCTCCAACATTTTGTAGTTGATCTTCTATCTAGAGTGCACCACAAGAACTTGGTGGCTTTAGTTGGATATTGCCAAGAAAACAATGAACAAATATTGATATACGAATATATGCCATGTGGAACTGTGCGTGAAAGTCCTTATGGTAAGAGCACCCGGTAAACTCTAAAAGTGGTGGTTTGATGCTAATCATGCGTGTACAAACATAATTGATTATATTATTTATAAATTGAATGAGTTGATAAATAGATATGTATTATTCATTCAATCACTTACTTCATGTGTATAATATGGACCACCCATCTTTTTTGCACATTTTATTTATATATTTTGGCCACCAATGTTCAGTCCTAACCTAAACTTTTGTTTCAGGTACTGCAAAGGCTCGCAACAGTCCGATTAGTTGGAGGACTCGACTCGACATTGCTCTTAACACTGCTGAAGGTTGGGAATTGTATTTTCTTACAACATGCTTGCAATCAATGTGTGGGTATGTTCTAGGTTTCGATGTGTATAACTAATATGATTTTTGTACAAAGTAAGGCTCCTGGAAAACATGTTATGGTCGTAAGCTCCCTATGTTACAGCAGGCAAGGGAAGGGTCCCCCTTAAGGGCTTATAGTTGAAGCTCCCTATACCTGAGGAGTAAGTAACCTCAAGAGTATAGAGCTTAGAACCATAATACCTGAATTGGGTCAACTTTAACAATATAAAAACCTATTGAAACTCGTAGAAAATAGGAAATGTCAGTGGTTGTTGGACCTTCAAATCATAATAGCACTCAAATAGAGGCCCTACAACGTATAATGCCTCCTATGGGTGGTGCTTCCAATGAAACAAAATCACCCTCCCCACCCTGGGCCCCAAACATTTGCACTAAATAATAGAGGCAAAACAACATATTTTAACATCAGAAATGAGCAAAAATACTTAAATTGTAATCTAATATGAATTATATCATTGATTCAATTAATGAGAAAAATTGACCAATAATAAAGATGATTAACTCATAAGTTATTAATTTGTTGGATATAATTTGAATCCAAATTTTGTTTTGTGTAGGATTGGAGTATTTACACACAGGCTGCATGCCTTTGATCATCCATCGTGATGTAAAGAGTAGCAACATTCTTCTTTTTGCAAATATGACAGCCACGGTTGCCGATTTTGGACTTTCCAAAGAAGTTGTGAATGAAAATGATTCTCATGTTTCGACTGTGGTCAAGGGCACAGCCGGATATCTTGACCCTGAGTACGTGTTCTGACAAGATTATCATTCATTTCCCACAGTCTACTTATAATTTTTAAACCATAAGTTGTGCCTCAATTTATGTAATACATGTTTGCGAAAAGTCTACATACATTTTGAAAACCATAAGTTGTGAATGGGAAACAGACATTGTATTAAATTTTAATATATCCTTCACACCATTTAAATTCCTTTATTTTGTTGAGCTTGCCTTGATAGGCAATGATATTGTGTTTAGATTCATTATAGAGTATAGTAGCTTAAGGGATTTTGGCTCCTGGGTAATAGGTCTATTTTTATATGAGGATGTTTGAATTTAGTTTCCATGATTCTTCTTTTTTCCTTCAGATACTTTTAAATGTAAATGGCAAGGCCACAGTGTGACACACCTTGTTGGTCTAGTTTAGAAAGATGTATTTGAAACTAAACCATTTGGATGATGGTTTCTGCAACAAAAGGGTGGAATGTTTGTCTTTGTTGTCATGTGGTTAACTTTCATGTTTTACTTATTGTTTAGGTATTACACGAGGCAAAAATTGACAGACAAGAGTGACGTCTTCAGCTTTGGGATTGTATTGTTGGAACTGATATGTGGACGGCAATCGATAGACACAACATTGTCTGATCGAATGGCATGGAACATTGGCGAATGGGCAAGTTGCAAAATTGATTTACATTTAAAACTGTTATGTTTGTTATACTGAATCTCCAAGTTTTCAGCTTACTTATAGTACCTGGTACCTCACCCAATGTCACTTGCCTTCAACAGATTTGTAAATAAATATTCAAGGGAACAACAAAAGGGCTGACTTGATCTATACTTGTGTATTGTATAATCAATGTAATTTGCACAGAAGTCAATTTGGGTGTTGTTTAATTCATGTTAATCCAGTGTTGTATATTTGTTATTTCAGGTGAAACCACATCTAGAAGCAGGAGCAATCAACAACATAATTGACAAAGCAATGGGAGACAATTACAAGCTGGAGAGCATTTGGAAAGTAGCAGAAATTGCAGTTATGAGCATTCAATCATTTGGTGGTACACAGGCCAACAATGAGACAAGTGGTGAGTGATCTGAGAGAAGCCATTGAAACGGAAACAAGCACGCAATCTTATGATGGCTCCTCTATCAGCATGCAGTCAGATCCAAGCTTTGCATCAACAATTGCTAGACCCACCACAGCAACAACAATGGCAAGGAACGACAACAACAACCACCATATTCCAGGTTCCAGCCCCCATGTCCGATACATATCCAGCCCCAGTGAAACAGACAAGTTGCAAACCAATTTCCCCAGCTCAAGCAGCCCAGATATCATGGACATGCCATATGTAAGGTAGAAACCCAAAAAGAAAAGAAAGAGAAAAATTCTCAAGAAGAAGTCGAAGGAGAAGAAAGAGGAAGACGAGAAGAACAAGATAGTCATCTTCTTGTAGAGAAACCAAATTTCACAAACGAAATGCAATGTGGCATGGTGGATTTTTTCTTTTTTTCCTCCCGACCACCAAAAAAAGGGACAGCTACAAAGCTGTGGAGCTAAGGCATTGAGAATATTCTTAGTAGTGAAGATGCAGTAGTAGCAAGATTCTAGAGGCAGAGGCACTTACTACTAGTAGTCTGTGATCATGTGGTTTTAGTTTTGTTTCAATTTCAGCAAATAGTTTTTTTTGTTGGTGATGGAGGACAAATAAATCACAGCTAATTGTGGGGTTTCGCTGGATCATGCATGGAGTTGACAAAGTTTGTAGCTCTAATGAGATCAGTCATGGATGAACTCAGGGAAGAAGTCTGTTTGAGATTTTTTGGTGTCTAGGGTGATGATGATGATCTCAACTGCTAGTTGGAGAGTTTACAAGAGCTCAGAATACAGTAGAGAGATTTCACAAGAGATCAGAAGGTTTCTGCTGGAGTCTAAACGATTGAGCAGGATCACAATAATAGATAGTGGGTTTGCAAAAAAGTGTAGAAAAAAGAGCTAAGAGAAAAGGGTTTTAGAGATGTTGACATATATATTATTGACAGGTGCAGAAGAGCTGATGCTGTTGTCAAGATGTGAAATGGAAGTTTTGGAATCGTCAAATTAGTGTGTATACTACTACAACACTTGCATTTGGAAAGGGGCTTTGAAGATCTGCAATAATTAATAAACAATGTTTTGAAGAAGATGCAATTCCTGCTGTGTTGGGTTTAAGTTTTGGGTTGAGATTCTTGTACCTTCAAGAAGGAAGGAAGAGTATCCGTCATCTCTGTCTTTGTGTATCTATGTCTGTGTCTCTTTGTATCTCCTTTGATGGAGCTATGTCATTCCGAGAAAATGAGAAATCGGTCGCCAAATCGTTGTCGCAAGTGAAGATTTTCACCCAACAGCATTGCAAAATCCAAACAAACGCTGACTTCACGCTGGTCCTCGTTCCTGCGTTACTTCTCAAGCACTAGAGGTTCGTCTCCTGCCGCTCTTCTGCTTCTTCTTCTTGGCCCCATTCGCATACCCAGCATTTGTAATCATCCGACCCACTTACATTCAATCTTCAACAATGTCAAGAAATTTCAAGGTTTTGGGTACCCGCAGATTTGGGATTAGAGTTCAGAGCTTCTTGAGATGATGATGATGATGACGATAAGTCCTCCCAAGCTCTGAAACCCCGACAGATTGCTCTTGCGGTTATTAGGGTTTTGGGGTTTAACAGTTTGAGAAATCATGTCCAAAACACCCTTTGAAGAAGAAGACAAAGATCTTATGGTAAACACTAGTCTCTGATGAGTGTAGTAAACACCTGGCACCTGTCCGAGACTGTACAAAAGAAAATGCAGCCACTCCAAGGTGCAACATGCAGCTTCTATCATCCATTGCTGCTGCTGATCACTGCACTTCAGCAAAAGTTAAGTTCTGATTCCATGAAGAGGGTTGGGCAATGTGGGGGCAGGTTCTTCAGGACCAGTGGCAGTTCGGGTGGGCTATGCACCAGGTGCTGGGAGGGGAGTATTTGCTGTTCTGGATATTGCTGTTGGTGATCTCATTCATACTGCAGATCCGGTTGTTGCACATCCAGCACTTGCCTCTCTGCAAAAGGTTGGTTCAACCTCTTCACCGTAACTTCGCCACCATGCAGTGTCATTACTCATACTTCTTGTGATGTTGTAGGGTTTAGGGTTTAGGGTTGACTACATGTTTGTTATGTTGTGATGACTTTAGACTTGTTCCTCTTGCTTCTTGGCAATTGTAGGCTTGCTACTATTGCTTGCAAGGGATCAAAAAGCGACAGAATACCAGAAGACTTTTTCCTGTCACAATGGGATCTGCAAACATTGGCAGGACCTCGAGCAAATTGAGTCTACTGGACATGCTGGCATGTTTTGCAGTACAAGCTGTGAAGATTCAGCAGCCAAGGTTATATTTAAAATTCTTCCTGTAGAGCTGAAAGACTTTATCTTCCTTCTCTGAGTGCAGGAGAGAGTTTGGAAGTAATTATATGAGAGAGCTATTGGGCACACCACCAGCACACTCAGATTGAGCTCAGTTTGTGTCACAATGCAGGTCTTCTACAGCATCGAGAAGCAAGCCGATTGGTCACGACTGCATGCATACTGCAGGTAAAAAAGTTCAAACAAGAAAGACATAGTTTCCATCTCTGTGAGCAAAACTGATGCATGCCCATCAAAGAGTCATGCATGATCCACAGAGTTTTCTTGCTTTTGTGTGAGGGAATGCTTGTTCTGGGCTATAAATCAGTTTCTTTGGATTTATGCTTCTACTGCTGGGGGCTTTTCACTGTGTTCTAATCCTCTGCTACACATGGGGTTATGCAATTCAGCTGCTGTGTTACATTATAAAACTGGCAGAACCAACAGTATAAAATTTGCAGGACCACCAGATGATTTGCAGGAGCACGGCATCCAAGATGCCTAACTGGTGGTGGTGACAGCACACATGGCCTCCAGTTTCCTTGGTAGCAAAACGCGTTGCTTGCATGGTGGCCTCCTCTGCAACATCAGAACATGTGCTGGACATCCTTACTCATGTGGACCTTTCACAGGGTATTATTCCTGATGAAGTGAGTCTCTCTCCACCCCTTCTATTCTTCCCAAAAGATAAACTATAATTGACATGACGACACTGTTGGCATTAGGTCTTCTTCTTGTGCCTGCTGTATGTCATGGGCATGTTGGTTAATGGAGTTGCACACTTTAGTTTGCTGTCAGCAGGGGGCATTCAATTCCTTGGCTGTTATGGACTGAGTGGTGAAAAAATACAGTGGAAAAATGAGAGGAGACTCCTTGAAGCTTTGATGTCAACAACTGTCACCCCACGGAGCTTGGAGTGTATCCTCTTGTAGAGCTCAAACCTTTTCCTTTCTGTTAGTCTCTACCCAAGTACTCTGAAGTCATTGATCTGAGGCTATGACATATATTCTTATCAAGGAGGATTTGTAGAGTGAGCTCCACAAAGATCCATCTCATGATTGTTACATTGAGAGTGAAACAATATTGCTATCATTTCCCAATTCTCTCCTTGACTAGAATGCCTCAGTTTTGACAGAGGATACCAGATGCTGGCATTTTCACATGACTTCATTTGAATGCTTTTCGTGTGGAGAGGATAGGTGAGCAGGATGCAGAAGATTTGCTTGCAGCAGCAACTGCCTAATCATGGGAGACAGCATTGTCTGTCCAGCAATTTAGATACTGCCTTCCATGTATAACCATGACTGTTGTAGGCTGCCCCATAAATTCCTTCTCAGAATCTCAACTTTACATCAATGACGCAGTCAGACATTGTGCTTTTGAAACTGCAAAGCTTTAAAATCCAGTTGATTGCTGATTCATGGTGAAGTCTTGCAGCTAGCCAGCAATGGGTCGTTTAAGAAAGTTGGGCATTGTGCAATTTGTGCTGTGTCTGACTTGCTTGTAGATCCTTGACTGACAGAGCCGAATGTGAACTTTCTACGGCCCAATATGTAACTGCAAATTTGGTAGCTTCTTGACATATCACAGCAGGTATGTATCTCTGAATTATATGCAATGCAAAAAAAATTTGTCTCAAGTTGTATACATCCTGTGGCAGATCCCAAGTTTAGCGTTTAGGGTTAGGGTTGAAATACTAAAATGTTCTTTGTTTTGAAGTACACTAGTAGTATTCTGATTGATATGATATGATCTTATTAGACACTGTCTTAGAGCACAGGGTTTGAAGTTTGTCACTTCACCAAGAATCATGTTGCACTTGTGCTTGCAGGTGAAGAGCTTTGCAATACATATATAGATGCAAATATGCCATGTCATGCATGTCGCTCATTGCTATAGCAAGCATATGGGTTTGTGTGCGAGTGCGATTGTTGCGAGATTGATACTTGGGCGACAAGAACAAATCTTGGACAATGTGCTGAGGTACATCATTCGTTTGTGTTAATGGAGGTGTGGGCAAGAGTTGGTTGTGGGCAGATTTATAGGTGCCCTTGTAGTTGGAATCTTCACAAAAAACCTCTGATATTTAGGGTTTAGGGTTATGTTTCTGCTTATTTTCTTTCAATTACATCAAAATTCTTGATCTTCTTTCTCTAGTTTTTTTCCAAATCTTGAGTGGTTGAAGCATTTTGAAATTTTGAATTTGCTAATACTTAGTTCCTCCTCAAATTGTGGGTTGTCCTAATATTGTAAATCTTTTTGATAGTGTTGGAAATTTTCTGTAAAGGAATTGCAACCTCACACCCTGTCAGAGATGATAGATACACCACCCACTTTGCCCAAAGTTTCTATGGCAACTCCCTTTTCTTTCTGCCCTACAAATGCCAAGAAATCTATTTCAACTCAAAAGAAGATGCCTTGAATTGTCATGGATGTCTATGGTAGCAAGTTTGCTTCTCATTTTGGACTTGTCTGGTGTCTGAATCTGCATACAAAATATGGAAGAGAAGTCATGCCAACAATCATTTATCGGATAATACCTACTGTGCTACAGCGTACTTACACCTTGAGACTGATCATGAAACTGCACTCTTGACTGAGATCAGATGTCTGACTACAAGCAGTTATTTACTAGTACTTGGCAGTGAAAAGGTTGAGAGTTGAGGCTAGCATCTTTCACTGTCCTAATAATTGTAGGGTAAAGCCTGAGGCCACAGGCCTTACTGGAATAATGACCTGGTCAGGGTGAAGTGTATGTGAATAGTGGCTATTTCAATTTTGTCAAAGTCTGAATTTAGGTTGCAGTAGAAAAATTTGTGAAGCCATTTGGTGAGTTTTGGAAGATTAGAAGGGAAAATCTTTGTGAAAAATGTTATGGCCAATGATCTAAGTTTCTTGATAGTAAAAGCCTTTCAAAATGGCCATATGAATAGGAAAGGTTTATTCACATGAAGATTTCAACTAATATTTTGGATACACCAACCTGCAAACATCCATCACATCTTGGGTAGCAAGTTGCTTCTCAAGTTCATCATTGACCTTAGCTACTACTTTAAAACATTATCTTTGCACATTGTTAATGGTTTGTTGGAAAGTAACACAAATATTAAACGTGTACAATGATGTTCCAACACATGATAATGCAACATGATGGATCTATCAACAGTTTTGAAGCTTGAGTTCTCCAAACTAGTACTCAAATTAGGTGGCCATTCATGCACCACCACATTTAACGTCCCATTCTTCAAGTTTTGATACGCATTGAACATATTGTTCATGTAGACATTTTAAGGGTCAAGATACCAACAATAAAAATCTACTTAACACAACTTGATTGGAGGAACATAATCACATACAAAACACTACCAAGAAAATTTAATCAATTCATTCAACCCCTCAAGCACAAGAGAACCCCAACATTGCCTTGAAGTCATAATACAATTCTAGATTATGGACAACTTGGTTGATAGTGCCAACATCTTGATGCATTTTTAGATGGGAGTAACATTGAAATCCAGTGGGTTTTGATGTTATTCAAAATTCATTAATCCATGTTTCGATAATGTTGGCCAATTGAATAAACTCTTAAATTTTCTTTGGACTATGAAAAAATTATGAATACAAACTTTAGCACATCCTTAGTTTTTCCCACAATGCTTAACTTGGAAAGAGTTTGGACCACCAAATTGGTGTAGTGATTGATACAATGCACATTGATAAAAAATGCTGCATTTTGATCTTTTAATTAAACCATCACACTTGTTTTGACACTTAATAAACATTCACCCCATCAACTCCAAATGTGATCAATTTTTGGATGTAGTTGTATCTTAATTCAAATCACCAAAACACACCATGGCATCCACTAAAATCATATTATATTATTTAAATGGCCCCATCAACCATTTGTTGGAAGGACAACAACATTAGAATTTATTGCCAATCTTCAACAACATAAGCATGAATGGAAACCCATAATTTTTAGCCATAAGTTGTTATTTCATCATGAAAAAAGGAAATGAATTGAGGACCTTCAACTAGAAATTTGGAGTAAATTTACATTATAAAAGTGTTCAACAAAAAGGGGGATTTAGTTGTTACAAGAAGATGTGAGGGTGCAAACAAGCAAAATATTTTGTACATACTTGTTAGGTTTCATTTTTTACTTGAAAACAAGAAAAAAATTATATTTAAAACTACTAGCCTTCTTTCAGCATTTCAAAACAAATGAAATTAAATTTTTTTGTATGTGCATTTTTAGCTTCTTCTAACTTTTCAAAGAAATTTGTGTCATATCATTTGGACTTGAAAATCTACCTCAAGAATATCTTTAACAAATATATCATTTTTTAGAGGTTGGGGATGATTTTAGTTTTGAAAAAAGAATTATTAACCAAAAGGATTATATCATCATGTTCACCACATCACTATTGAGGTGCATGGAAAAAAAATCAAACATTTATAAAAACATTTCACCTACTTTCAAATACTTGCAAATAATTGAAAAATAATGACTATAATAATTTAACTTTTGAAATTCATGCAAACAAGAGTCAAGAAATAATGTACCCAATATTAATATTATTATCCATAAAATCATCTACTTGTTAATCCTTTTGTTTAGACATTGGGTTGTATTTTGTTGTTTACATTACTTTTTGTGTATACTTTACCATGCTTTCATTTGTAACATTGATTGATTCAGTTTTTTAAAAAAACCTATGGAATTTCAAGTTCTAAAGAGGTTGCAAAGGGGCAAGTTTAATGAAAAGAAATAAATACTGAAAATAAAGGATACTCAGAATAAATGAATGTTAAACCTTAAACTTAAAATTTGAATGAATTGAATGACAAATATTCAACGAAAATCAAGGGTTGGATTGAATGCCATGTAAAAATGATAATTGTAAAGAACTTTCCTTTGCATTATGTAACAATTATTTTGTAAAACTTAAGAACTTTTTTCAATGAAAAAGACCAAGCTAATGTACACATCATTAAACATGATTGATTTAATGAACACATTGAGAAGGGTTGAATAGTGAAAAAAGGAACAACAAGAAATGAACACTAAAGCTTAAACCTTAAACAATAAAATTGAATGAATTGAATGAAAGATGTTCAAGAGAAAATAAAAATATTCAACTTAATTCAATCCAACACAAAAATGATAACTTTAAAAGTTTAATTTTGCATTATGTAGTTGTTATTTTGTGAGAGCTTGGAACTTTGCTTAATGAAATAAATGGAGTTAACAAATAAATGGGTAATGAAAATGAGGGACAACTAGAACAAACACGCATTAAATCCTAAACCTTAAACTTGAATGAACAATGAGACACATTCAATAGAAAGCAAGGATACCAACTTGATGTAATTTGATTTGAAAATAAAAACTATATTACCTTTGATTATGTAGTTGTTGTTTTGTAAGACCTTGAAGCTTTGCTGAATGAAATGGATTGAATTAATGAATAATGAGTAATGGAAAAAGGGACAAGAGAAGGAAATGGTCACTAATCCTTTAACCTTGAACTTGATGTTGAATTGAATGAAAGATACTCAATAGAAAACAAGGATAGAAAACAAATGATTTGATTAAATGCAACACAAAAATGACAAAGGATTATGAGAGCTAACTTTTGGCACAATTGTTTTATAAAACCTTATACCTTTTTGATGTTTTGGAGGTTATAAGTTGCAACCTATCCTAATTCACTAAACCCCATCCCAAATTGATGGAGTTTACACCACAATGAGCACATAAATGTTATTGACAAGGCACATCACATACTGCACACATGAATCCAAATTTTGTTCATGTCAAGTCTTGAGTTTCAACATGATTCGGAATTTGAAGGTATGCATTGGGAAGTTACAAGTTCTTGCTTGACAACTAGATGTAGTTACAAATTCATTTTCAACCATAAAAAAATCAAGATTTGCCTTTGATTTGTTGCTTGAATAATCCTTTGCATGATGCACATTGAATGCATCTTAAGTTCTAACAACAACACAAATTAGCAATGCTGATTTCAATTACATAGCTAGTGATGGTGAGAATGGCCAGTTTGTATGCAGCACTAAGTAGAGAATCCTATGTAAAGATCATTGTTGTTTTGGTGAAGGATGAGAATGATAAATAGGTATTGGTGACATGTGTCAAGTGGCACATGATATGATGGTGCCATGTAATGGCCAAAAAAACTTCAATCTTATCATGTCTAGTGACAAGCATTAGGGTTAAGAGAAATCATAAGTGAAAAACATTTCTAGGTATGTAGCCTTTTGGTGATCCTACTTTTATTTTTGCCTTAGTCTTTATGCATAAAAGTCAAAAAGATACATTCCAAGTCAAATTTTGGCAATATTTTAACACCAATTTGTTTGTGGTGTGGGCCCAATTATGGTCAAGCTTGTGACCGATGGCATTATCAAGCACAAAGACTTGCATAGATGTTTATCTTTTAATTTATTTTCATGATAGCCAGTAAAATTATATGGTCAGATATCACATGTAAAAAATTTTAAAAAAGAATTGAGCATTATGAAAAAACGAAATGTCCATATAAGTGCAGATTATATATTTTTAAATGCCTACCCTTGGTAGAGGGAAAATTTGACCTTTAACATGCCCTCCGCCTATACTAGGAAAATTGGAATTTAGTAATGTAAGGGCAGGGTTTTTAAGTAGTAGGAAAATTGGTAGTGTAGGGTTTTCGATATCCACCATGTATCGCAGCAAAAAGAGAAAGTAAAAACTGCATCATGTTTTATATCATGCAACATCCTTGAGCCAGGGCATTACCCTGCACTAAATTCCTTATTCCTTAGGCCCCCTTTACACTAGGAGTCAGGGCCAATGTTCAACCCAAATCCAGCATTCTTATTGTTGCAAAAGTAGAAATCAGCCCCAAGAGCTTTACACTAGGAGTCAAGGCTGAAATAGAAAGAAACTTTTCAATCTGCCCCAAGTACTTACTAATAAATGCTGAACTTTATGGCCTTGTTTTGGCCCCAAGGCTGAAAAAAGGATACAATCGCATTTGGGAGGCCAATTTGCAACCCTTGGGGAAAATGTTGGTGCATTTATTAATATCCTGACATCAATGCTGGAGCATTTATTAGTAAGTTGGGGCCAAAGAAGGAACCAAAAATGCTAAGAGTTAGTTGGCCCCAAGTTTTTTCGGCCTGACTCCTAGTGGAGAGTGGGCCTAATTAGTACTCATAACATGGGAAGTTATGGGTGCAAAACATGAGAAGGTGAAAAAAACACAGGGCAAAGGGCAGACTAAGCGCAAAACATTGCAACAGTAGTGTATTGTACTGACTGCATGAACAAGTAGGGGCACATGTTTCCAGCCTGAAACACCCCCCCCCCCCCCCCCCTTGGAAAAGCCCAGGCATAAATTGATGAGGAGTGAACCGGGTCCCGGCACTATAGGCCTCGTGAACACAGCAACAAGAACTTTCCGTCGACTTTTTCCCCTGCACTGGAAGCAGGTTCTCCTCCCATTGTATTCGTAGGTATTTCACTTCAAGAAAAGTGGCAATTTCCTTCTGATCCTTGCAACTAGTTTTTTTTAAGTAACAAATGATAGAGTTGGTCAATTTCGACCTCACACTCCATTGACATTTTGGGAACTATTTAGTTAATTTCGACATCAGACTCCATTGACATTTTGCGAACTAATTAGTCACTTTCGACCTCAGAATCCATTGACAGTTTTGGTGCGTTCCAGTTACTGAAACGTGGGACGCAGATTTGAAGTCTTGCAGGTACCACAAAAGAACAGTTGCATGTCTAGAAAATATAACGGCGCCGAGCCTAGGCCTCGGCACTATGTCCAAAGGGGATACAGCCGTTCTCCCGGGCAGCACAGCAGGAAATCAGCCTCACTACCACCCCAGCCAGGTCGTTAGCAGTTTATGCTACCACCCAGCCTGGTGGTAGTGAGGCTGCCCTGCCCGGAGAACCGATGTATTCCCCACCTGGCTGGGTGGTAGCAAAGCTGCCCTGCTTGGTGGGCTGTTGTATCCCGCAGCTGGCTGGGTGCAAGTGAGACTGCCCTGCTGGGCGAAAACTGCTGTATTCCCTTGGGACATAGAGGTGAGGCCTGAGCCTAATGTAGTCCAGGGGCAGCTCTAAATCTTCTCCTTGGCCTACCAGCTAGGGCTTGGTTTAATCTCCGACCTAGGAGCTAGCTGACTTGACTCTCGAGAGAAGCACGCAGTAATTGAGTCAGCTGCTGTCATTTGCTGCTGCAGTTATCTAGTCTTTCGTTCCATGGATCTATCATTTCACTAGAGGACAGCCAAATGAATTAGATCAACTTGCCGACGATTGTGTATCCTATATATAACAGAACAGCTGCTTTTATGTATTATTTCTGACATTGTCAACTTGTGTTTTATTATTACTCTCTCCAACCGAACGAAAGTGCGACAAATTACTATTGATGGTTTTCCACTTCCTTGGTTGCGTCTTCTCTTCCAAGGTCACGCGCTGCAGGGCTGGATACCTTAATATAGAAACACCAGCTGCCGATTACAATTTGCAATAGCTTTTAGATTGCAGTACTCAGTGAGCTTAATTAAGCTCCCGAGTTGCGCGGCCGACGCAATGCACGCCCGCAAGAAGCCGGAGCAGCTTACCGATCGCCGGTGATGAGGGTTCAAGGAAATTATATTTGGTGACGCGGTAGAGAAGAATCGAACCTCTTCCTGGGTTCCATCGAATTTCCGCACACTAGCTAGCTAGAGTCTAATATAGAATAGCTCTCTAGCTTGCTGCAGCTACCCACAATAGATACACAGCTGATGATCCGACTAGCTTGTGTCTCGTGCAGTGCGCATCGGACTCGTGGGTTTCTTTCTTCTTGTTCTTCCTCGTCTCCCTCCCTGTTTCCTTGACTGCATCGCATGAGCACATGGAATGCTTCTTGCCTTCGAAGGATTGGTTGGGCACTGGCAGGTAGTCATGATATTATACTAGATGTGAGGACTCTCGACTTTTGAGTGCGCTCGTTGAGAATCATCAGCTCAGCTTGCCGAGACAGATCCAAAGGACAGAGATCATATATTTGCAAGCTTCACGAGGATGATGAGTTCGTGACGACTTTGCAGCAGCTTGCGTGAACAGCCGAACAACTGGTCTGGCCGCCAGTCACCATTGATGAAAACTTTGTCCAAGGTTTTGCAGTATGAGTACTCGACATATATATTCCCGTCTTGTCAGGATGCCTTGCACTCTATAAAGCTGTTAGTGAGATTGTAACCTTGAAGAATAGTAGTCGCAGCTTTTCACACAGTCTACAAAACATTACGCATGTGTATGCTGTAAACTAATCCGCTGCGACTGCATTTGTGTAGATGCAACTGACTTCAGAATGTTTGAACCCACAGGAGGACGCAGGGACCATAACTGAAAATCCGTCAGTGAACCCAATAGACTGCGAAGTAGATCTGCACTGATACGCATCTGAAGGAAGTCATGTGCCACCATCAGAAGTTGCAGCCGGACATGAATATGATGTCGCCATTGCGGATGTTGGATGTATCAGTCGTTGTCATGGCGCTGCTGTCATGTGTTTCTGTTCCCCTCACACTAGTACAAGCCCAACCAGGTGCGATCAGCTTATAGCAAAGCTGAGTTCTTGATCGATTCCGTGATCTTGCTCTTGTTCGTATGCTGAATGTCTCACACGCACAGTGTGATTTCTACAGGGTTTATCAGTATCGACTGTGGATTAAGCGCTGCAGGGTACACGGATGCCAACAACATCACATGGGTGCCAGACACAAACTACACATTCACAGGCCAAAACTTCGATCTTGTGACGTCGGACACAAAAACTCTGCAGAGCTTGAGATACTTCCCGGAGGGCAGAACCAAGGACTGTTACGTGTTGCCTGCAATTCAAAGCAACACCTATATGGTTAGGGTCTCTTTCTTGTACGCCGACTTTCTTGGCACCGGTGTTCCGCCCACTTTCGACCTTGAGATCGAGGCACTGTCAGTTGGCGTAATTGATTTTACAGGCTCCACAGAGTATAATGTACTATCCTATGAGGCCTACTTGTCCGCCACCAAAGACACTATTTATGTGTGTCTTGCGCGCAGGACTGGCGACCCTTTCATATCTTCTCTGGAGTTGAGGCCTCTTGACACCGCCAACATGTATAAGATTGTGCAACAAGGCTCCTACTTGTTCAATATTTATCATGCCAATTTCGGCGGCTCCACACCTATCATAAGGTACATCTAGCTAGAAGGACTCCTCCCAATCTCCTTGAAAAGGCGCCGAGAGCTCGTCTTGAAGCAGCATTCTCTCACTGTTTAACACTACTCAGTACGACTAAGCATTCTCTCACTCATTAGCCTAGTCAACCTGTTGAACCCAAAAAGCTAGTGCGAGTGAAATACTTCAAAGGACATATTTCTTTGCATTAGGCTGCTGTGATCAGAACAAATTTTCATTATGTTTTTTCAGCTAGCTAGCTGTGTTCTACTATGTTAGCTCACAATTCTACTGGTGAAGCATTGATCAATTGCAAGAGTTAAAAGAATCAAACTGTGACTCACTATATATCACAGTGACGTCCGTCCTTTTCTCATGGGAATTATATGTGTTCCCTGAGTTCCTAACACGGTTCATAACATATTTTTTTCAACGCTCTTGCAACTTTACAGTGGAAATCGACTGTCAGTGCAGGAAGAAATTAGGTCCTATGTAGACAGCTTAATTTCAAGTTTCCATGAGGTCGCTGTGATGATCGCTCGCAGCACAGTGTGTGTAAGTGGGATCATGAGAACAGCCTAATGGAAAGAGAGCCTTCATTAGCACCAACATGAAACCTCACAAAGTTATATATATATATATATATATTGCAGGTACCCGTATGATGTGTATGATCGTCAGTGGCAAAGCGATATACCGCAAGTGAATCCAATCTCGAGCTTCGCGATCAACACGACGACTCCGGTGAATGTATCGAATCCGGTGGATATGGTACCGGAGCTAGTGATGCAAAGCGCAGAGTCGTGGCCACGAGGACAAGGTCTGAACCTGACGTTACCCTATGTGACGTCCGACAACAGGAATTACTATGTGGCGTTTTACTTCGCAGAAATCGATCCGCTAGCGCAGAACCAGACGCGAGTGTTCGACCTGGTTCTAAACCAGGGGCCGTCCGAAGACTACTACTTCAACATCTCCGTTGTGTCGCTGGCTGGTGGGATGTACATGGCGTGGGAGGCGGTGGGTACCAACGTCACCTTCAATAGCAGCAGTGGAAGCATTCGGTTGATTCCTCATACGGATTCTCAACTGGGTCCCATTTTGAATGCTCTTGAGCTTTTTCAATTGATGCCACCTGCACCCAATCTAACATTTGTCTCAGATGGTAAGTAACTTACTTCCTTCAGCCCATTTCCCCTCTTGATCCCTAGTTCAACAACTTCCTTCCTTCATCATCAGTTGTACTAATAAGGCCCCACTTTAGATGAGGATCCATGGTCCAATTGGACTCATTTTGAAGCAAATTGAATCCTTGAGTTGAACCCTAACTTGCATCCTGGTTCTTCAATTTATGAGCTCTCCTTGTCAGCTAGACTTTTTCGCTTTTTGTTTGAACGCTTGAACCAATTGATTTTCTCTCCAAAATGATGCCATGTAGGTTCGGCCTCCATTTGCCACTTTTTGGTCTTGGATCCTCATCTAAAGGCCATGGGTCCAATTTATGGCTCTCATCCAATAGGCTTGTTGTATTTCATTAGAACTTGGACCTCGGATCCCTGTCTAAAGTGGCCTTAAGTTAATCCTTCTTGTTGTGTTGATCCAAACCTTACTAATCCTTCACAACCAAAAGAGAAAAAGAAAAAGAAACTGTCCTTTCCAGCCAAGTGAAATGATTTGAGTTTAGGAACCTGGGTTTCGGCACTTCCAAAAGTTATGTACTCTGATTCAAAGTTGCAAAATTGAGGTTGCTAAATCCAAAGAGTTTCACTAGGTTGAAATGGACACTTTTTGTTCTATCAATGGCTTGTGTTGCACCACAAATCTACATCTAAAAATTTATGCAATTTGTAATTATGAAAATTTGAATTTAAAGTATTAACAATTTGTGATGATAATAATAATAGAGAGCATTTCTAATTGTGAGATTCAGAAAATCTAAATTTGAGATTTCCAATTTGAAATTGGTACAGTATAATTTGCAAATTATGTTGAAGTAGGGCTTGAATTGTACAAGTCTTGAATTTTTGTTTTGAGGATTTAACTTATTTGGCTTTCATGGTCAGACATTTTGATAAAGTTTGCTGACATGGCATTCACTTATTGGCTTTGATCAATGAGTGAATTGCCTGGAAATGAGTCCAAATTGGTTCCTAGGAATTTGGATTCTGGACCCCATCTAAAGTGGACCTTATTATGGTGCATTCACACTTGATGTTAAGTCAGTGTTAAATCAAATCTAGGTGACATCTTAGGTGGCATGCAATGTTAAATAGGTGACATAGAACAGGTAGGTTAGTAGGTGAAAGGTAGATAGCTTGCTCCAGCCCATTGCCAGGCTCAAGCTTTTGAATACCTTGTCCATAGTTATTTGAACTAAAATCAGCAAAGCTTGTGGTATGACAAAGTTTTGCAACTAAGAATATAATGTCCATGCTTGGATAGATTGGTCACGGTTGTTAGGTCCCACTTTTGAAATGAAAAATTAAGTTTGGTTTATTGTCATAGCCTTATAGGACTTGACTGATGACCATGATAAATTAGTGCAAGGTTTGAAATTGGTTGCCAACTATAACAAAGATAATTCCAAGTGTATATCACATCTAACTTATATTATGTTGTTTGGTGTTGGATTGTTGGGTTGGGTGTTTAGCGCTTGCGATTGAAAGTGTGAAGGAAGCTTTTAAACTCACTTCTTGGCTTGGAGATCCATGTGCCTACACTCCTTATGATTGGATTACATGCACCAATGACACAATTCCTAGGGTTGAGACTCTGTAAGTGAAACAATTGATCCACTGCCTTCTTTCCTGATGATGTTGGTAAATGACTTGTCATTTAATCTCTCTACACAATTTCTTTGTCACCTAGTTGTTATAACTAGTGTTGTACGGTTCTTTGATTTTTTTAGGAACCATTTGTTCCAATTCTTTAAAGATTTCAAAATTAGAGAATCACCAGTCTAGGTTCATTGGAGTCTTTTCAGAATCAAAGAACAACTAGTTCCAGTTATTTCAAAAACTTTTAAAAGCCGACAGTTCTCATGAGAGAATTGACAAACAACCAATGGTTCTCTGGCCAGTTCTTTGACATTCTCATATTAGTTTTGAGGACTGTGATTATAATATACCAAAACCTTTTCTTCAAATATTTGCAGAACCAGTGAGGAAGTGGGTATAAATTCGGGTTAATAATTAATGGACTTCATTCTAAAAGTCACCCAACACTGGTTATCACAGGGATGGGATGATACATCAGAGTCATGTTTGCACTCAATAATATGTGATATTTGCAACTTAGGTTGTGTTTTGGAGGGTGTCAAATTTTTCAATAGAGTTTAGAAGTTGGTTTGAAATTCGAAACTAGTTAACCATATTGGTCAAACCTTCTAATTATGATATATATGTGTGTTAAGTAAAGATGACCTGAATACTGCATATAAATTTATTAATCAACCATTCAAGAACCTTGATTAGCAATTGGTGAAATGTCGATAACTTGATCGGTATGCTCTAAAAATGAATACAACTATTGAGTTCAAGTTTTCAATTAGATGTTTTCTTTTGTTCAATTTAATCCATTTGATTTAGTCAATGTCAATTGGTTGAGTACACATGGACCCATTCAACAACCCAAAGTGGCTAACATCATGAAACTTTAGAATAGGGAAAAGGGTTTAGGACTTCAATTGAGTATAATACAATTTGCGTAAAATTGTAGTTGTGTTCAAATCCTTCATCCATTATGTTAGGTTTAGAAAATGCATGTGATTTAATGGGTAATTTTGTGAGCATGTCACTCATTATAACTACAATTTGAGTTTGTGTTACATTGTTGATGTTGCTTGTTGGCAGGAAGCTTTCCAATTACAATTTGACAGGCACTATACCTGCAGCTGCCCTAAGTAATCTAACAGCACTTACTCAACTGTAAGCAATTTTTTTGACTTTCTGTCGTTTCGTCAATTAAAAAGAAAGGAAGAATTATTGTGTGCTAGCCAACTTGTATGCATTTTGCACACCTGATGAATTATAGTTGAAATTTGCAAAATTTGTTGATATTTGAAACCTTTACTGACTTGCTGTTTTCCAAAAACATTGCCCCAAAAAGAAAGGGAAAATTTTGGTTTTTGAAAAATGTTGCCATTTTTTAATTTAGCACACACCCCCACCCCCTCCCCCCCCCCCCCCCCCAAAAAAAATTCTCTATTGCCACTGTGTTGTGGATTGGAAAAAACTTTGGACACTCTTTTAGAAACTTTTGTGAATAAATGCCAAATCTAGCTTGGGATGCACCTTGCATAGTACTACTTCAAAAAATTTAAAAGAAAAATTGTTTGGCAATTGTCTAAGACATTTGTTGCCCAATTTGATGATTTTATAGCATGTAACTGTGGTTAATGTTGGAGTTGTGTTGGGGTACAATAATTCGAAAAGGCACTTTGGTGTAAAATACAAAAATTTATCAAATGTTGGTTCATTTGATCAAATTTACCTAATTTTCATTTACATATGGACCCAACATTGTGAATGTTATGTAACAGGTGGCTAGACCACAATTCATTGGAGGGACCCATACCAGACTTAAGTGATTTTAAAAATCTTCAATCAATGTATGTATTTCCAACTCCTTTTATTTTTCAATCTAGAAGTAAATATATTTTAATTTGTTAGATATTCCAAATTGTAAAACAGAGGGATAATTTTATTTTCCCAATTATCAAACAAACCATTTCATGAACTTGCATAGGGGAAATTTAAGTTTCCCTTGAGAAAGTCCCATAGGGAACCCTAAAAATAAATGTTTCTTGTGTTGAATATTAGTGAGATATTTTCACATTGTCATGACAATTGACCCAAACAATACATTGAACAAAGTTTTTCAATGGACATATTGTATGGATCTATAGCTTGGTCACCATTAATTTATACAAGCAAGACTTGTTTGTAATGCAGCCAGCATCTGAAAATTGGCAATCAATCACCTTAGTTTTGTTCTAATTTGGCCATTTCATCAAAAGTGGCAAATTCATTTGGCTTGAATGCATTATTATTAAATTGGCCTTTCACGTGTGCAGACGATTACAAAATAATAATATTATGGGTGAAATTCCTGTTTGGCTTGCATCGTTACCATCTTTGCAAGAACTGTAAGTAGACTTATAAACTTTTTTCTTATACATTTATTTTTGTACATTTTTTGTTTCATGATTTTCATTTTTTCTTTTCACACAATGTCAAGCGGGTAACTAAGTTGTACAGGTGGCTGATGTTGATAAATCTTTTGCCTTTGACACAATGACAGACTTTTGTCAAATAACAACTTGAGTGGCACAGTACCTTCAGCTTTGTTGAACGAGAAAAACTTGACCCTTGAGTAAGTCATATTTGCTTATTATATACTCTTTGTGTGAGCCTTACAAGATTATAATTATATGTACCTACCATCTAGACCTCACACAACATCACCCACTCAGTGCTCACCCAATGTTTCAATTTATGAATTATTCGTAATATGCCAAGACATCAACAAAAAGGTTTACAAAATCAATGTACCAAATTTTCATGTTTTTAAATGTTTAGTTCAAAGTTGTGACGTGTAACTAAGTCATGACCTAATTTGTTTGATTAATACATTTTAATTTGTGCCTGTGTCTTTGTGATAATATCATAGGGATACTGGAAACCCACTATTATGCAATGTGACCAGTGGATGCCCTTCATTTTTACCGCCAACACCAAGTCCTATCAGTAATAGTACAAATCACAACACCAACATGGCGGCCATTGTTGGAGGTGTGGTTGGGGGTATGTTTGTGGCGGTTGCAATCACTCTCACACTAATTTATGTTTTTTGCTACAAACGTCCAACCAAATCAGGAGGAGGAGGACCAGGTTTGTGGGTTCATTCCTCTTAGCTTTCTTTTTTTTCAGATTAATTTTTTATTCTAGAGTGAAAATTTCTTCTCCATTTTCTTTAAGGAAAACATGTTGACAATGTCATATTAGTTCATTTGAAAATCAAAATTTAGGAAAAAAAAGATACAATTGTGACCACTAGCATTTAATGTTCCACCACATGGACAAGACTTCAAAAACTAAATTAGATTTGTTGTTTGTGATATTGTAAATCAAACCATTGTGATGAAATATGTTTGATGTATCGTTAAAAACATCTTATTTAAATGGCAATGAGTTCACACATAACTTACTTGAGTGGAGTTTGAATTGGTTTCATCTAGTCAATTACTTAATATGTATGTTGTTTATGTAATATATGTTAGTTTAGAAGGATCTAACATTTAATTTTTACTTGTTTGTATAGTTTTGGGTAAGGGGCAAGAACATCCGGGTGGGGCAAATTTTGCACAAGAGTACTCTCTTGCGGAGGTGATTGCCATGACCAACAATTTCAAACGAACCCTTGGAGAAGGTAGTTTTGGAACAGTGTTTTATGGAAAACTGCCCGATGGACAAGAGGTGGCCGTCAAAAGGGCATCTCGCAATTCACAACAAGGGGCTAAAGAATTTTACAATGAGGTAAACTATTATCTCACACCAATTAATAGTTGTTGTTCACAAACTATAATCATGTTTCACAGCAATTGATTTGATTTTCATAACTTAGTTTTTTTATGTTTATTTCATTGTCACATAGTCTAATGCTTATTGTCGATCTTAAATCTTGAACCCTAAATTCCAATTGATAGACTCAAAATTGGAACTTGATCAAGCTAAAATAAAATTTGAAGAAATTTTGCCACAAGTGACCACAAGTGCGAAATTTCACCACCCAAAAGAAAAGTGCTATGATTGAGGGAAAGGATACTTTTGGACAAAATGACCCAAGTTGTCATATTTCAAGGAAATAAAAAGTTGAAATTCAGACCATAGCTTCTTGCATGTCACTACAATATGATAGGGTTCCAAATAATCTCTACTTTCTTCTGACATGTATCCAAATTTGGCTAAATCCTAGTGCAAGCAATTGCTAGTCCACCCAACTCACAATATTGAGAAGAAAAAGCCCTTTTGGTCTTAACTATTATCCATTTTTTTCAACATTTTGTAGGTTGATCTTCTATCTAGAGTGCACCACAAGAACTTGGTGGCTTTAGTTGGATATTGCCAAGAAGGCAAGGAACAAATATTGATATACGAATATATGCCAGGTGGAACTGTGCGCGAAAGTCTTTATGGTAAGACTACCTGGAAAACTCTAAAGTGGTGGTTTAATGCTAATCATCCTTGTTCAAACATAATTAATTCTATTATTGATAAAATGAATAAATTGATAAATAAATAAATATGTATTATTTATTCAATCACTTACTTTATGTTTATAACATGGATCACCCTTTTTTTTATTGCACATTTTATTTATATACAGTAGAACCTCTCAAATTTTATAAGGTTGGGACCGAGTCCAAGCTATAAATTTTGGGAGGTTATTAATTATAGGAGAGGCATCAATGACGTGGCTCAATCATTGATATCAATGACGGTTTGCCCATTACTATATAACCTCTCAAATTTTATAAGGTTGGGATTGGGTTCAAGCTATAAATTTTGGGAGGTTATTAATTATAGGAGAGGTAAGCTTGTAAATAAGTAATTTAGTTAATATATCATCGCATTATAAAATTTGAAAATGTCTGGGCCAGCCAGATCTTATAAAATATAAATTTATAGAAATTTAGGTGGGCCCAACTTGGGCAGCGATTTTTTATAAATTTTGAGAGGTTATCAATATTGAGAGGTATAAATTTTGGGAGGTTCTACTGTATTTTGGCCACCCATAGTCAGTCCTAAACGAGCCCTATGTTTCAGGTACTACAAAGGCATGCAACAATCCGATTAGTTGGAGGACACGACTTGACATTGCTCTTAATGCTGCTGAAGGTTGGGTGCAATTGTATTTTCATACAACTTGCTTGCAATCAATGTGTGGGTATGTTCTAGGTTTTTGATGTGTCTAGTGTAATCCTAAAGTAAGACTCTCCTAGAATGTGTTATGGTCATAAGCTCCCTATATCGGAGGGGCAAGAGAAGGCTCCCCAATTGAAGGGGTTATGGTTTAAGCTCCCTAGACCCAAGGGGCAGGAACCTCAAGAGTATAGGGCTTAGAACCATAATACCTGAATTAGGTCAACTTTACCTACATGAAAACCCATTGAAACAGGTAGAAAGCAGGAAAAGTCGGTGATTGTGGGGCCTTCAAACCATAATAGCCCCCAAATAGAGGCCTTACCAACCATTATGCCCCCATACAGGCAATGCTCCCAATGAACTAAAACTACCTGCCCACATTTGGCCTAAATAATAGGGACAAATTAACATATTTTAACATCACAAATAAGCAAAGATACATCGATTGTATCAATGATGAATTTCATCTTTAATTCAATTAATGATAAAAGTTGACCAATAAAGACGACTAACTCATAAGATAATTTGTTGGGTATATTTTGAATCCAAATTTTGTTTTGTGCAGGATTGGAGTATTTACACACAGGCTGTGTGCCTTCCATCATCCATCGCGATGTAAAGAGTAGCAACATTCTTCTTTCAGCAAATATGACTGCTAAGGTTGCCGATTTTGGACTTTCCAAAGCTGTTCTGAATGAAAATGTTTCTCATGTTTCAACTGTGGTCAAGGGCACAACCGGGTATCTCGACCCTGAGTACGTGTCCTCTCAAGATTATCATTCCTTTCCCAAAGTCTACATATAAATTTAAAAGCCATAAGTTGTGCCTTAATTTATGCTCACCCAAAGTTTACTTATATTTTGCAAAATCATAAGTTTGTGCAAAAAATACACAATTATTAAATTTTAGTATCTTCTTGACACCATTTAGATTCCTTTGTTTTGTTGGTCTAGTTTCGGAAAGATGTATTTGAAACTAACGATGGCTGCATTTGGACATTTTGGTTTGTGAAACAAAAGGGTGGATCTTTGTCTTTGTTGTCATGTGACTAACTTTGATGTTTTACTTATTTGTTTAGGTATTACACAAGGCAAAAATTGACAGACAAGAGTGACGTCTTCAGCTTTGGGATTGTATTGTTGGAACTGATATGTGGACGGCAATCGATAGACACAACATTGTCTGATCGAATGGCATGGAACATTGGCGAATGGGTAAGTTGCAAAATTACTTTACATTTAAAACTATGAAGTTTGTTCCACTGAATCTCCAAGTTTCCAGCTTACTTGTAGTACCTGGTATCTCACCCAATGTCACTTGCCTTCAATAGATTGTAAGCAAGGGGTGTGTCACACCGTGGCCTTCCATTTACATTAAAAGTATGTTAAGGCAAAAGAAGATTTATGGAATCTCAAATATTTCACCATACAAAAAATATAATCTTCAAAAAATACTTCAAGATACTATAACTCTATAATTAATCTCAAGTTTCGACACAAGCCAACAGATCATCTTTCAAAAATCTTCATATAAAAATAGATGTATTACCTAGGGGCCAAAAATCTCTTAAGCTACTCTACTCTATAATGATTCTAAACAGAGTATCCAATTAATATTCAAGCAAACAACAAAGGGGCTGACTTGATCTATAATTGCATGTTGTATAATCAATGTATTTTGCATATTGTAGAAGTCAATGTTGGTCAGTATTCCGTATTTTATGTTAATTGGGTGTTGTATAATCAATGTTAATTTGGGTGTTGTTTAATTCATGTTAGTTCGCCATGATTGTACAATTCATGTTAATCCAGTGTTGTATAATTGTTATTTTCAGGTGAAACCACATCTAGAAGCAGGAGATATCAACAGCATAATTGACAAAGCAATGGGAGACAACTACAAGCTGGAGAGCATTTGGAAAGTAGCAGAAATTGCAGTTATGAGCATTCAACTACGTGGTGTAAACAGGCCAACAATGAGAGAAGTGGTGAGTGATCTGAGAGAAGCCATTGAAATGGAAACAAGCATGCAATCCTATGATGGCTCATCTATCAGCATGCAGTCAGATCCAAGCTTTGCACCAACAATTGCTAGACCCACCACAGCAACAACAATGGCAAGGAACAACACCAACGACCACCATATTCCAGGTTCCAACCCCCATGTCCGGTACATGTCCAGCAGCAGTGAAACAGACAATTTGCAAACAAATTTCCCCAGCTCAAGCAGCCCAGATATCATGGGCATGCCATATGCAAGGTAGACAAAAAAAAGGAAAGAAAGAAAGGAAAAAATTCACAAGAAGAAGTCAAAGAAGAAGAAAGAGGACGACTAGAAGAACAAGATAGTCATGTTCTTGTAGAGAAACCAAATTTCAAAATGCAATGTGGCATAGGAGGTTTTTTCCCCCTAGCACCAAAATAATGTACAGCTACAAAGCTCTGGAGCTATGGCATTCAGAATCTTCTCAGTAGTGAAGATGGAGTAGTAGCAAAGATTCTAGAGGGAGAGGTATATTACTACTACTAGTCTGTGATCATGTGCTTTTACTTTTGTTTCAATTTGAGAAAATAAATAATTTTGTTGGTGATGGAGGATGAATCAATCACAGCTAAATTGTGGGGTTTTGATGGATCATGCATGGAGTTGACAAAGCTTGTAACTCTAATGAGATCAGTCACGGATGGACTCAGGGAAGAAGTCTGTTCGAAATTTTTTGGTGTCTAGGATTATGATGATGATCTCTACCGCTAGGTGGGGAGAAGGCACAATTGGAGAGGTTACAAGAGATCAGAAGTTTTCTGCTAGAGTCTAAAGGATTGAGCAGCATCGCAATAATAGATAGTGGGTTTGCAAAAAAGATCTTAGAGAAAAGGGTTTTAGAGATGTTGTTGACATATATATTATTGGCAGCTGCAGAAGAGCTGATGCTGTTGTCAAGATTTGAAATGGAAATTTAGAATCATCACATTAGTGTATATACTACTACAACACTTGCATTTGGATAGGGATTTTGAAGATCTGCAATAATTAATAAACACTGTTTTGAAGAAGATGCAATTGCTGCTGTGTTGGATTTTGGTTTTGGGTTGAGATTGTTGTACCTTGAAGAAGGAAGGAACGGTATCCGTCATCTCCGTCTTCGTCTCACTCTGTCTGTGGCTGTGTCTCTTTGTCTCTCTTTTGATGTAGCTACGTCATTCTGAGAAAATGAGAAATCGGACGCCAAATCGTTGTCGCACGTGAAGATTTGATGACGCCCAACAGCATTGCAAATTCCAAACAAACGATAACTTCACCCTGGTCCTCGTTGCTGCGTTATTTCTCAAGCACTAGAGGTTTGTCTCTTGCCACTCCCTTTTCTGCTTCTTCTTCTCCTACTTCTTCTTGTTGGTCCTACTTGCATACCCAGCATTTGTATTCAGCCCACCCTCTGACATTCAATCTTCAACAATGTGAAAAAGCTTGAAGGGTCTGGGTTCCCGCAGATTTGGGATCAGGATTCATAGCTTCTTGGGATGATGATGATGATTCCTCCCAAGCTCTGAAACCCCCACAGATTGCTCTTGCGGGCATTAGGGTTTTAGGGTTTTAACAGTTTGACAATTCATGTCCAAAACACCCTTGAAGAGAAGACGAGGAAGATCTCATGGTAAACACTAGTCTCTGATGAGTGCAGTAAACACCTTGCACCTGTCTGGGAGAGTAGAACAAAAAATGAAGGCACTCCCAGGCGTAGCATGCAGATTCTATGTGTTTTGAAATCCATTGCTGCTGCTGTTCACAGGAAGCTTGATGTTCTTCTAGCGAAGAAAATGGATGTATTTTTTTTCTGCAACAGGATTGAATGAATGGGTACTTCTACAGCTTGGGTTGTGGAGATCTCTCTTCTTCATGGTTGAAGATAGATTTCATTGCCAACACCTGCTGATTGTCTGCTGTGTTTAATCCAGAAGCAACAATAAATAAATTCTGATTCCATGAAGAGGGCTGGGCAATGTGGGGCCCAGGTTCCTCAGGACCAGTGGCAATTCAGGTGGGCTATACACCAGGTGCAGGCAGGGGAGTGTTTGCTGTTCGGGATATTGCTGTTGGTGACTTCACTCATACTGCAGATCCAGTCGTTGCACATCCAGCACTTGCCTCTCTGCAAAAGGTTGGTTCAACCTCTTCATCAGAACTTCACTTTTCTGCAGTGTCATACTTCTTGTTATGTTGTAGGGTTTAGGGTTTAGGGTTGACTTCATATTTGTTATGTTGTCATGACTTTAGACTTGTTCCTCTTGCTTCTTGGCAATTGTAGGCTTGCTACTATTGCTGGCAAGGGATCAAGAAGTGACAGAATACTGGAATACTTTTTCCTGTCACAATGGGATCTGCAAACACTGCCAGGACCTCAAGCAAATTGAGTCCAGATGATGAGACTGGACATGCCAGCATCTTTTGCAATATGAGCTGTGAAGATTCAGCAGCCAAGGTTATATTCAAAATTCTTCCTGCAGAGCTGAAAAACTTTCTCTTCCTTCTTGGAGTGTAGGAGAAAGTTTGGAAGTAACTATATGAGAGAGCTTCCGGGCACACTACCTGTACACTCGCAAGCTCTGTTTGTGTCACAATGTAGGTCTTCTACAGCATTGAGAAGCAAGCAGATTGGTCAGAACTGCATGCATACTGCAGGTAAAAAAAATTCAAACAAGAAAGACATAGTCTTCTATGTGACCAAATCTGATCTGATGCCCATCAAGAGGCATGCATCAAGAGTTTTCTTGACTTGTGTGCAAGGGAACTGTTTTGGGCTAAAGATCGGTTTCTTTGGATTTATGCTTGTACTGTTGGGGGCTTTCAACTGTGTCTGATTTTCTGCTAGACATGGGATTATTTGATTGAGCTGCTGTGTTGCATTATAAAACTGGCAGAACCGACAGTATAGAATATGCAGGAGCACCAGATGATTTGCAGGAGCACAGCATCCAAGATGCCAAACTGGGTGGTGCTGCCACTGGTGGTGGTGACAGCACACATGGCCTCCGGTTTCCTTTGATAGCAAAACGCCTTGCTTGCATGGTGCCCTCCTCTGCAACAGCAGAACATGTGCTGAACATCCTTACTCACATGAACCTTTCACAGGGTATTTATTCCTGATGAAGTGTGTCTTTCTCCACCCCCTTCTCTTCTTCCCAAAAGACAAACTATAATTGACATGGGGACACTATTGGCATTAGGTCTTCTTCTTGTGGTTGCTGTAAGTCATGGGTGTGTTGGTTAATCGAGTTGCATGCTTTTAGATTGCTGTCACCAGGGGCATTCAAAACAGTGAAGAAGAATAAGGAGGTCTACATGCAGTTGCGAAACATACAACAAACCGCCAAACATGTTGAGGTTTATTATGAATGCCTGTTGAAATTAACTAACTATTTGAGGGTTAGAGCAAGAAATGTTTTTTACACCATTGTTTTCAAGGCAGGTTTATTATCTTACCTAAGATTAACAACTGCAGGTATGAAAAGAAACACCAATTTGACACAAGGAAGCTATTATAGTGTGTGAGGAAAGTGTACTTGTTACTATGAATTACAATGCTCTACTAACGACACCAAAAACTAATGTAGGAGTTAAACTTGTAATACCTGCTATGACAACCAAATTAGCAATAACATGTACCAATTGTGGTAAAACTGGTCATTCAATGGAAACTTGTCATAACAAAAGGAAAAAACATAAAAAAGGTAACTATTGTGCCAACCACTACAATTAAGTCTATAGAACTTGTGGCAAGAATTAAAATCCAACCTATTAAATCAAGATAAATACACTAAAAGAAATGTTGTCCATTCTGACCATATTTTTGTGACTACTTTGCAATTAATGTCCAAATCAATTAATTTTACGATTAACAATGTGTTAGTCCTACATGTCTAGGTAGTTGCATATGTAACTACAAGAAAGGTTGAACCAAATTGTAGTTGTACATGTGATTATAATCTATGACTAATATGATTTTCATTGAAAATGTAGATGAAAAGGGAATGTCATCCATTATTGATTACATTCATCAATGGATGATAACATAGTTGTTTTTGCAAGTACAAACGAAAGGTTTTTCAATTACAATAATATATTTTATCACATGAACAAAGAAACATAGACCACATATGGCAAACTTTGTTATTTTAATTAAATTATTATCCCTTCAATGGACCCATCTGTGGATTTTTTTTACAATTATCCATGGGTCATCCATGATATAATATTTAATAATTAATAGTTTGCCAAAAAAGGTTATTATAACCTAGTTGGTAAACTAAATTAATTAAGCTTAATAGGTTACATTAAATTAAATAGGCCTATGTACATTGGTAGCCTAGCCTAGTTTGCATATTTAATTAATTGGCCTAAATTATTTATAAGTAATAATAGTTTATTTTATTAGGTGTAGCTAATAGGCTAGGCTATGAAGGTTAACCTAGTTAGGTTAGGTAAGCTAAATAGGTAGTTGTTAGGGTAGGTCATTAATTAATTGGTAAACTAGGTAATAGGTAATAAGTTGGAATATAGGTAGTAGGTAGGTTTATTAGTTCATTGTGTGAATATGTGATCATGTTTTCATATTAATAAATTAATTAGGTTAGGTATTTAATCAATTAATTAATTAGATTAGGTTGTATGTAATAAGTAAGATAAGTATTAATAGGTAGTAGGTAGGTAAGTAAGTTAAGCAAGAGGTATTCTATTTTGTGTATATGTCATAATACTTTTGTATTAATTAGTTATGTTAAACAATTAATATATTAAATGTAAGGTAGGTAATTAATTTATTAGGTAGGCTAGGTAGTAGATAGTAGGTATGTAACTTAAGTAGTATGTAATAAATAAGATGGGTACTAGTAGCTGGTAGGTAGGTAGGTAAATTAAGCAAAAGGTATTTTATTTTGTGGATATGTCATAATGCTTTTGTATTAATTGATTAATTAATTAGCTATGTCAAACAACTTATTTCTTAAATGTAGGTTAGGTAATAGTAATAGGTATGTAACCAAGGTAATATATATTAAATAGGATAGGTAGTAAATAGTTAATGAAAACAATAAATGTTTTATTGTGTGGATATATGATAATGGTTTTGTATGGGACAAAAGATGTGATAATGTTGTAGTGTTTTCGAGTTTCCCTTCATCAGAATTGTCCCATAAATTTCGTCTACAACTTCAAACTTGTAAAATATATAAGTAGGTGAAAGAATGGACTAGATTCATGGTATGCTTTATAAACATAATGCATGTGACAATTGGGATGAACCAAGCAAAAAGGTTGTCCCTAACAAAATAAATAGGATCCTACCTACCTACTTTCTACCTACTTATTTAGCCTATGCTAGTTAGCCCAAAACAAATTGCCTGTTATAATTTAGCCTAGGATAAGTTTTAATTAATTAATTAAAATATTTAATTATTACAATTATAATATGTAATTATTACAATTATAATATGTAATTATTATAATTATGATAATTAATTACTATTATTATTATATATCCTTTTTGAAAAAAATGAAAAATTGCCACATGTTTTAATCCTAACCACCCATTAATGGCACATTTGGTAGCATGTCATGCCCGTACATGGCCTCATACATGATGGCTAGTTACGGGCATGCCCATGTGTGCTTTTAGGGTTAATGCACGGTCTTAGGCGACTGTACGCCATCAAGTACTTAGGGTTCAGTTGTTGGTGACGATATAAAAGGTCCAACCCTTTCTTTCTCTTCTTAGTTTTTCTAGAATTCCTTGTTTTGAGAGTTGCCTCCATAGTTTACTGGGATTTTCTAGATGCTCACGGTGGTCACTACACGGCCACCGTTTACATACGCTTTCACTACTTCTTTGCAATACATTTCAATTCTAGAAAAACTACATTTTTTGTGCCTCATGTTGAAAGTCACAGATTTCTGTTCGCTTGAAAATTTTTGAGTTGTTGTTGTTGTTGCTATTTTGGCTGCTACTATTGCCGGAGCCGGAGCGCGTTGGTTTTGCTGCCACCCGAGGGAGCTTGCGTTGGTAATGGAGAGCGCTTGCGTGTTACATTCCTGCTAAAGTGGAGATCTTTGAACAGGTTTCTGACGTCATGCGTCATGTCGTCCTATGTCCTGCACCCTGACGGCCTGCCGCCCTGCGTCCTGCATCATTCACAACAACACATGGTACTTTTCAAATTATACGTTGTGTTAGAATTTTGTAGTTAGTGCTGCATATTATAACAAAATTTTGGGGCATGAAACAACAACATGTCCTTGGATGATGAAAGTAGTACTACTCATCTAGAACCAAGGTATCAGTTACGAAATAACACACAACCCTTTGAACCAATATCTTTGAGTTCACGATCTTCACGACGGTACCATCAAACATCCACAGCACCATCATCATCTAGTACTACTCCTATTAGGAATTCAGGTTCAGGTTACACCACATCAACAGTACATCAAAGTCCATTTGGAGGGGTTAATCAGTGGGGTACGCCTGTTGTTGCACTTGCTTTCACACCATCATTGTATATTCCATTGCAAGCTGTGACTTCTACACCCACATACACCATGGAGGTCAGTAGTTCTTCTGGAAGGATTGAGAAGTTTAGCGGAAGGCCAGGCACCATTTCTTTGAGAGAGTTCAAGGCAACTTTCTCAACTGTGGTTTGTGAATTGGAGCTTAAGTATGGCGCTAATTACACTGAGGCGTTTGCATTCAAACAATTGGCTCGTTATGTGCATTACGAGGCATTGGATGTCTACGAGCAACATTCTCTAAGGATTTTGGAAGTCACTCAGATTCCCAATCCAGCTTACGCCACAGCCATCGCCATCACTTCTCAAGCTGCACTACAAGCTGCAATTACACATCATGGGACTGTGCCCAACAATCCAGACCCGGTACCTACTTCAGTAGTCCTTTCTCCTCAACAATTCATTGCTGCTACCGCAAACATTCCTCCCACCATCAATGCACCAGCTTTTGCTAATCCAGTGGGAGAATTCTTTCGAATTCTGGAGTTGGAATTTCCAGTCAAGAGTTCTGAAAAAATTCTGCAACTTGCTACTTTTTTTCGGCAGAAGGATGAAACCCTGAAGATGCTCTATAGGAGGCTTCTCAAACTCAAAGAGGATACCTAGAGCATCACCGACTTGGAAGCTGCCCACCGGTATCTTCGTTCGTTGGAAGGTACTCCAACACTCCATGCGCAAGTTCTCCAACGGGTCTTTGCAAAATTTGGAGACTCGTATACTTTGCTAGATGTGTACAACATTTTAGAAAAGTTGGAATTGGCCCATGCACACTATGAGGCCAGTACTATGAGGCCTCCATCACGTTCAAGGCCTGAGCTTCCACCAGCTGCGCCAACCAGATCAACACATTCTTCTCCAAAGACTAAAGCGGTGCACTCGGCTACACCCATCCTACCTTCTTGCAACTACTGTGGCAATCCTGCCCATAAAGCTAGTGAGTGCAACATTCCTTCCGAGGATCTCTTTTGTGATTTTTGTGGGAAAGAGGGACATCAGGAATCTGTATGTTTTGCCAAGTTCCCAGAGCAAAAGCAACTCCGATAACAACGACAAAATCTGCCAACATCTTCTGCTGTCCTTCAACCAAAAGCCAAGGCACCTCAGGCTTTGCCCACCAAGGGCAATTCCAACAAGAATACTAAGAAGAAGGAGCACAATGTTGACAAGAGGGAGGTGCTTCAAGCCCATGCCATTCAAGTTCAGACTTTACAAAATGAACTCGAATCATTGAGGGCTCAACTTGCTAATCTAAAAGGCAAGTCCTCCCAACCAGCTAACCATGCCCAACCTGTACAAGGTTCAGGATCACACGAGGGACCTCCTAGATCGTTCTATGGCCTTCCACACGATGCCATGGTTGGGGAGTATGTTCTTTCCACTCCACACAACTCTAGCCTCACACCAGAATTTTCTACTTCTTTTTACCTTTCCTATGTCGCGGCACAAGAAGCTAGTGTGGCACCTAGAGTTTCTGCCACTAGGCAGGTAATTCAAACTGATGGACTCGCATCTGGTTCAAGTCCTATTACCAGGGCTAGAAGAGCTCGAGCAGTCATGCCACAATCTTTTCGTCCTCAACATGGAAGAAGAACGCACCTTGTTGGCAAGGGGGGAGGAGACTACTACACCACAAGCTGTTAGGGCATCAAATTCTCGTGTCCGAGGAATACATGTACATCAGGAAAACACACAATTTTTCACTGATCAGCTTATGGAATGCTAACTCCAAATGCATGAAGTGGCCCAAAAGCTTGTGAGTACACCATTGTTTTGTTTTTAAGACTTGAAGCTAAGCACCAAGGACATAATTGCAATCTTAGAGGATACCTTGAACATTGCATCAAGTCCTCTACCAATCCCTGATCCACATGCTATAGAGGTCCCATCCAACACCTTGGAGAGACATTTGATTGGTTCACGTGTTGCAGATGGCGTTTGTAATCTGGTCACTAGTTCTAGCATGATTAAACTAGTGGGTTTTCCTACCTCTGATTCTACATCCACATATCAAAAGGGATTTCAGAACACCTCACTTGTGGATTTGTTACTCAGCAAAGGTGTTGTGGATAGCCATTTTCTCCACAAAGTCTCTCATTCATTTCCGAAGGTGGTGCCTAGTGAGAGAACTTCCATTGCCACTGGAGTTGCCATTGTCGACAATACCAAGCCAGTAATCCAAGTGGGAGGACATACACCAAGAGTGGTACTTCTTGACACAGGTGCCCAACCAGTGATTCTTGGAGTTATTCGCCAAGAAGATGGGCATGCTTGACTCCAATCTACGGAAATCTATGTGGCAAATTCGCACTGCTAGTGGGAGCATAGAGGAGGTACTTGGGGAAAGTTCAGATTTGATTACACTTAAGTTCAATGAAGGTACAGATCAGGAGCTTTGCTTACAGGTTAGATGTTTAGTCACCAATGCCACCAGTTATGGTGTGCTCATTGGGCAAGAGGCTCTGTTTCCACCAGGTTTCACAATTGACAACTAGTTTGAACATGCATACTACTGAGTGGATTGGGAGACCGATGGCCACCACTTGGGATACATACCCCTTGATTTGCATGGGAACCATAGTCCTATGGCTCACCATTGTATGCTCAAGGAAGCACACACCATTTCCTACATCCAACAAGCTAGCCACGAATGGATAGAAGGAGATGAGGAGGAGATAGCTTACGCTCAAGCTACTGAAAGCTTGAGGGTGGTTCCTACTGACATTCAACATGGACCAGAGGTTTTACAAAGGTTCAAGGTAGCCCACCAGCCTTTGGTCAAAGCTTTGTCTAGTTTTGAAAACGTGGAGAGCCATGGCAAACCAATTAAGCCATTACTTCGTCAGCTAGTCACTTGGACACCACCTAAGGAAGGGATTACATTACTAGAGCTCTTTGGTGGTATTGGTACAGGTCTCGAAGCCCTACTGCAGTCAGGGATGGTGGTTCAGAGGTATTTCTATGTAGACATTGATCCTATTGCAAGGCAAGTGGTGGCATCAAGAATGAAGGAGTTCACGACAAGATTTCCACAATAATTTGCATGGAAGGCTAGTTTCACATTTTTGCCCTCTGACATACAACTAATTCAAAAGAAGCATATGGAATTACTTGGCCTTGTCGACCTCATCATTTCAGGTTGGGAGTGTCAAGGATTTTTAGTAGCTGGATTTGGAGAAGGCTTGAGTGACACAAGATCTGGTCTTTTCACGGACATGATACGATTGATCACTTGGGCTCAATCCATTTCTCCTACACTTGGTTATGTAATTAAGAACACTCCTTCTTAACTTGATTAGAGGGAAAAAGTCCAGGAACACTACACACTGGTCAAGCATTACCTTGGAGAGCCGCTCCTACTTGATGCGGCACAATGCGGTTCCTATGCGCACCGGCTGCGCAATTGGTGGACCAACTTGGCACCACTATCAGTTCTCCAACTAGCTCTGCAATACACTATCAGAGATCCTAACTTACAAGTTTCTCATATATTGGATGATCAAAGTTCTTGCCAACCAGTTACAAGGCGAGAGAAACCTCCTTGGTTTCCTGCAAACACAATAGGAAAACCAAGAGGTGCTTGGCCCACCTTTGTCTCCTTCCCAGGAGCACATGCTTTTCAAGGAGATGGACTCGGCCTGGTGTATCGTCATGCTTCAGCCACTTGGGATGAACCAAGCCCAGAAGAAAGAGAAAGGGCTATGGGGTTCCAAGCTGGCACTACTAGTCACACTAAGGTGATTAGATTGGAGCGTAATGCTCTACTAGGGAAAAGCATGGACCTAAACTCCCTTACCTGGTTGTTGGTAACTTGTGTACTCTTTCAAATGTACACAACACCAACACTGATTCAATCAACTTGCAGTTCCAACGATGCATCCACATGGCACCCCGACCAAGTACACTTGCCTATCTTCAACACTCTACATTTCATTCTCAGTGTTGGGGGGGGGGAGGTACCATGTAATTTGACTCAAGTTATGTCCAATACACCTGGAGGTACATCAACTTCTAGAGAAATAATTACAACCCTCTACGAATCTACGCAATTGGATAATGGAAAAACCAATACACCAGGTTCTTCAAACACACTTTCCAACTCCATTCCAGGTGTTTCCAACTACCCTTTCATTATGGGGAACGAGCTCACCAAGAAGGAGAAAGACCAAGTCACAAACTTGCTAATTAAGTATGAGAATGTGTTTGCATTCTCAATGAAAGATTAGGTAGGTGTAAGACCATGCAATTCTCTATAGACCTTACAGATGAGACACATGTCTATCAAAGAAGGCATAGGTTGAGCAAACATGAATGGGAATTGGTAGATGAAAGATGCAAGGAGCTCCATGAGGCTGGTCTCATTCAGCCATCACGTTCTGATTTCGTAGCTGCTACAGTAATGCCAGCAAAAAAATTCAGCAAGATTATGGACTGAGAAAAGGATGTGTGGGGATTATAGGCCTTTGAACCTAGTTACACCTCAGGATAGGTACCCCATGCGCATCCCTGAAGAATTGTTTAATAGCATTGGAGATTCAAACATCTTCACAATTGTGGATCTGAGGCAAGGTTTCAACCAGATTGTGCTTGCTGTGAAGGATCGCAAGAAAACAGCATTCCATGGAAGCAACAAGCTATGGGAATGGCTTGTGATGCCTTTTGGATTGAAGAATGCACCTGTCTTCTTTCAACGAGTCATGGACCAGGTTCTCGAAGGGGCAGATTTCCTGAAATGCTACATAGATGATGTCCTAATGCATAGCAAGGGGCTCCTATAGCATTTGGCTCATCTTGAGGAGTTATTCAAGAGGCTCCACGAAGTCAACATGAAGATCCATCCTAAGAAATGTGAGTTTGTTGTCACCTCAATGGCCTACCTTGGACATAGAATTCTACCAAATGGTATTATGGCTCATTGGGCCAAAGTAGTAACCATTCTAGATGATGCCCAATCCTACTGATGTTCACACTTTGAGGAGTTTCATCGGACTATGTAATTACTATAGAATTTATGTCCAAGACTTTAGTACTATTGCTCATCCTCTTTATGCATTGTTGAAGAAGGATGTTGCTTGGACATGGAGTGATGAAGCTCAGGAAGCTTTCAACACATTCAAGGAAAAGCTTTCAAAGTTCCCCATTCTGAGAAGACCTTATTTCAACAAGGTTTTCACTCTACACACTGACTGGAGTGCTCTTGGTATTGGAGCTATTCTTGGCCAACTTGATGAGGAAGGCAAGGAATATGTTATCGCCTATGCATCTCGAAGCAACAATAAGGCTGAGAGCAACTAATCCTCATACAAGGGGGAGTGCCTTGCTGTTGTATGGGCTGTCATACATTTCAGGCCCTATCTTTATGGCACCAATTTCACTTTATAAACTGACCACCAGCCTATCAAGTGGTTGATGACCAATGATAAGCTTATTGGTAAGTTAGCTCGTTGGGCGCTTATACTTCAAGAATATGAGTTCAAGGTTATCCACCGACCTGGTATTACACTTCAGAATGCAGATACCATGTCACGAAGACCCCTTCCTACCTCTGAAGATTTTTCAGAAGCCAGGCAAGATTTTGACCAGATTCCAACTATACCTGTATCTGAGGCATCTAGTTATCTTGCACTACTGCAATGTAACTTGGTTGAGCATCCCATTCTCATTATATGGGAGGACTTGGACACTCTAAGGTTTCTTCAACATGGGGAATACCCTCTCCAAGTTACATCAAGTTAGCGAGATCGCATACAACAGCAGTTTAAACGCTATTCATGGAGGGACAATCACCTCGTCCGATGCTTACCACAAGGCAACAGAGTGGTTCCACCACCCCATGAACGGCCTGGTCTTATTCAAAAAGTACACTCGGAGCTTGGACACTTTGGAGTTAAGCGTACTTATAGCCTTCTCGCTCCTCATTACCATTGGAGAGGTATGTATGTTCAAGTCTAAGACATCATTGCTAGGTGTGAACAATGTGATAGAGTGAGAACTTCTTTTCTCCTCTCGACAGCTCACGCTTTCTCCACTTCCTATTCAGGGCATGTTTTATCGTTGGTCATGTGATTTAGCTGGAGAATTACCACAAACCTCCAAGGTTAATGTTTACATCATGATTATGATTGAACATTTTTCAAGTGGATTGAGCTTGTTGCGCTACCGGACAAGTCATCACACAGCACTAGTCAAGCCTTCTTACAACAGGTTCTAAGTATGTTTGTGGCTTGTGATGAGTGCCTTACTGATCAAGGATCAAAATTCAGGGGAGAATTCCAAGACCTACTTGACCATGCTCTCATTGACCATTGTCGGACCTCAAGAGATCATCCCCAAGCTGATGGCCTTGCAGAAAAGATGGTTCAGACATGCAAGAAAGGACTTCGAAAGATTTGCCTCACTAAGAACAAAGAGGATTGGGACCTGGCCCTCCCATACATCGCCATGGGTTACAGGATGTCCAAACACGCCTCTTTATCTCATTTCTCTCCTTACTTTTTACTTTTTGGGAAACATCCCATTCCACCCTCTTCCATTACTACTCAAATGGACCAGGTTGTGGACTTTGACTCCCCAACCATTTGGGCTAGGGTCATTGCAGAAAGGGCTGCTCTATTCAAGAGGGTTATGCCCATGGCCATGGAAAACCTGTCCATTGCACAACATCGAGACACCTTATGGTATGCACACACACGAGGTGGCAGTTACAAACCTAAGGTGAGACAATTTGATGTTGGTGATTTTGTATATCTCCAGCGGCAACCAAATGATACTCTAGACACTTCTTCTGGTCGCACTATCCTGAGGATTAAGGCGATCAGACCTTTAGGTGTGTTGGAGCTACAAGGAGCTGATGGACGCACAATTCGGGATCATTCCAAAAATTGTGCGCCTTGCCACCTGCCAAATTTGGATCCTACCATCATCACGTCGACTTAGATTCCTCCACTTGATTATCCATGTCAGGTATGTCAAAGGACGGACGATGCTGATCAAATGCTGCTTTGCGACAACTGTAATGGTGGATACCATCTTTTCTGCCTCAAGCCGGAGCTCACTCAAGTTCCCGCCGGCAATTGGTACTGTCCATCATGTTCTCCTACAACACCTTGATTCCTACTCAGACCATGCCATGCTTTTCTCGGCTCAGGTCTGGGGGGGATACATGAGAATTTCATCTCAGCCTCCCTCGTGCATTGTATATATATGTGTGTGTGTGTGTGCATGCATTTCTTTTTAGTTGATTAGCTTATACCTTTGACTGGCTTTAGTCTTTTTGTTTAGTAGAATTTACTGCGTATTTACATCCTTACGACACCGTCCATCACAACACTACACGTCACGACAGCTGTCATGCTCGTACATGGCCTCATACATGATGGCCAGTTACGGGCATGCCCATGTGCGCATTTAGGGTTAATGCACGGTCTAAGGCGATTGTACGCCATCAAGTACTTAGGGTTTCAGTTGTTGGCGACGGTATAAAAGGTCCAACCCTTTCTTTCTCTTCTTAGTTTTTCTAGAATTCCTTGTTTTGAGAGTTGCCTCCATAGTTTACTAGGATTTTCTAGATGCTCACGGTGGTCACTACACGGCCACCATTTCCATACGCTTTCACTACTTCTTTGCAATACATTTCAATATACATGAGAATTTCATCTCAGCTTCCCTCGTGCATTGTATATATATGTGTGTGTGTGTGCATGCATTTCTTTTTAGTTGATTAGCTTATACCTTTGACTGGCTTTAGTCTTTTTGTTTAGTAGAATTTACTGCGTATTTACATCCTTACGACACTGTACGTCATGACACTAGACGTCACGACAAGCATGTGATTATCTCAAATGTAATCACAAATGCAATTGCAAATTGGGGTTTCACATCATATTAAAGATCATTCATGGCAATGGATGAAAAATTTCAGCCTAGTCTTAAGGTTTGCAACTACACTTTCAACTTCATGGCCATGTAATGTTTTTTGAAACTAACTTTCTTATGGCATTTGTCCAAGGGAATTGCGCTATTTTTAGTCACATGTGTCCATTACAACCATAAATGAGTTACAAATTCAATAGTTGATTTTCAAATTTCTTCTAATGATACTTGTTCATTATCCCTATATAATTTGTATTAGTGTAGAACATAGATCAAGAGAATGCCCTAGAAAAATTGAGGCACATAACATGTTCATAACTAAACTTGAAATCTAATGCTACAACAACATATAAATCACCTAAAACCAACAACGTGCCAATTAATGTATTAGTTATTGTTACCATCCACAATCAATAATTAGAATAGCAAGTGTTCAAGGAGAGGGAGCTAGTTAAAGCCAAAGGAGTTGAAGATTAACAACAACAAGAATGTCTACAACATTCATTCATTGAAATTGTTAGACAATTACGACATAGTGGGACTAAAAACCAACCTACTACCATCAATGAATGTTCATTACAAAGTAATTAGGTTGGATTGCTTGATAATCTTGCCACATTTCAACTAGTTGAAAGAAATCGAACCGGTGAAGCGAATCAACAACATGCCATTTCAAAATAGGTTATTACACAAAAAACTTTTTAAAAAATTCTAAGGGGTATTAGTAAACAAGTCTTGGAGACCAAGTAAACATTGAACTTGGGACAATTATTACGAGCAATTCCTGATATCAAACACTACATTTTTAACCAATACCATCAAAACTTACTTTACCAGAACCGATAGTTGCATTAGTTGCCATTAATCATCAAATGGCAGTAATATAAGTTCAAATAAAGAAGATTTTGATTGAAGATGCACTTCTAGATAGTGGTTTGGATTTAATATTATTATAGAGAAATTGAGGGTATAATTAGATCTATCAAAACCAAAACCTGCACCTTATAACCTACATATGGTTAATCAAACCATTATAAAACCCTTAGGTTTGATTAAGGATCTTAAAATTCTTGTTCACAAATTTCCTTATGCAATGACTTTTACTATAATTTAGAGTAGTGTGTTAGATTCTAACTACTTTATGTTGTTAGGTCGTCCTTAGCTAAAGGATGTTAAAGTGTATCATCATTGGGGCAACAACATTATTACTATACAAGGAAACAATACAATTAGACCCATATTTGTTACTTAAAAACTTGGAGCATCAACCAAGCATCCAAGAGTATTAGTTTGTTATGATTTCCATTTTAAAATATCTGATGAAAAGGAGGATTTCATATTTGCCACAGAACCAAGACTATTTTCAATAGGAACCATAATTGTCCTTACTTCAATTTGGTCAAATCAATCTTTTAAGTTGATTGCAATAAAATGTTTGAATTTTGTGGATCAAGTTATTAAATCTGTTGAACCTATGTTTAAGCCACTTATTTCATCTAATATACCTATTAAACTGATACGTATACAACTTGTTAAAATGGTTATATCGCTTGATACTTTCCAACAACATTTATTAAAGATATTTTTATAACATGAAATAGGGGAAATGGAGATTGATGAAACACTTGCCTGAATTAAAGTTTAAAACATTTGCATTGCATGATGGATTATCCCTAAAGAAAAGTAATTGATGAAGATCAATTTGGGTTGTAAAAAAAACCTACAAGTTAAAATCAATTCAGATTTAATGTCGCAACCCCACTTTGAGGCAAGTGTGAGGATGAGACTCACACTCTCAAAAAGTGGAAACTTGGAGTCCTCCGAGACTCCAACAGTTTTAGAGCTCGATTTCAGATGTCAAAACACCTTGCCTTGTAATATTTTTTATATCGTTGAAAAGGCCTTGAAGTGTAGATGTCGAAAATGGCCTTGCATGAGCCATTCGGATATTTGCAACACAAGTTATGGTCGAAAGAAGGGTCAGGAGTCAAACTAGCAGTTTGACTCCCAACCACAAAAAGTCGGGAATCGACCCAATCCCGGTGTGTGCAGATACAATGCAACACACCGTTGAAAAGATCTTGAGGAGAGCTACAAGATTGCTTTAGACCTCATCCCATTCTGAGGTCAGAGCCTAGAGTTATGAGCTCCCAAAGTCCCGAGAGTCCAAACCGGGACAATTTCGAGACTCCTCCTTGGGAGTCCCGGGAATAAAAGTCATTTGGATGCGGGTGCGGCAGAGCAACGCAAAGAATATTATATGGGGAAGGTGGTGGCTTCCCCTGAGTCCAGGCTGTGGTGAGTCAAATGAATCCGTGTTGCCCGTGGCTTGTCCCAACACCAAGGGTGTTTCCGAAAGTGAACTAACCAACTTGTGGTTGGTTTTGATGTAAGACTAAGTAACCAAATAATTGTCCCTCTTCCTAGTCTAATCCTAGAGCTTTCAGCACACCCCTCTCACCCCCCCCCCCTTTAGTGCTAGAAGTTGGGAGCGGCACCAAGTTCCTTCTACTTCCGCTTTTGTTAACATAGTTGGACTCTTTTGAGTTTAACAAGGAACTTGGGGGCACGTCATTTAGAACAAGTTATCGACAATTAATTAGTTGAATTACTAAAGGAATTCAAAAACATTTTTGTTTGGACTTACAAAGATTTGAAAGGGATACCACTTGATGTTCCTCAACATCAAATTGAATTGGATGCATCAATACCACTTGCTCATCAAGCAAGATACCAATTAAATCCAAACTATGTAGCCATTATCAAACAAGATATTGATAAATTGTTTGCTACATGTTTTATTAAACCTATTAAAGAGGCTACTTGGCTATCACCTATAGTTATAGTGCCTAAGAAAAATGGGAAACTGAAAATTTGTGTGAACTTTAAAAAGTTTAATGTTGCTACTAAGAAGGATCCCTACCTATTACTTTTTATTAATGAAGTTATTAACATTGTAGTTGGACATGAAGTTTATACATTTATAAATGGTTTTTCTAAATACCATTAAATTTCCATAGCATCAAAAACCAATACAAACGACCTTTGTTACTGATTAAAGGGCTTTTGTATGGGTCATAATGACTTTGAAGGTCAAAAATGAACCACCTACTTATTAAAGGGCAATCACCAAAGCTTTCCATGAATACATTGATGTGTTCATGAAAATCTTTTTAAATGATTTTACTCTTTTTAATGACTTGTCCATTCATTTAAAAAACTTAAAAAATGTTTTCTAAAATGTAAGGAGTCTGGTATTAATTTGATTCTAGCTAAATGTGCATTTACGGTATATTCTGGAACTATTTTAGGATTCATAATCTCCAAAGAGGGGAAAACATTTGATCTTAAAAAAATAAAGGTTTTAGTCAACATGTCAATGTCTAAAACACCTCAAGATATTCAAGTCTTCAATGGAATGGCCCAATTTTACATATGCTTCATCAAAAAAAAAATCTTTTGTTATGCCACCAATCACCAAATTACTTAGAAAAGCTGAAATGTTTGAATGGATTGTTTAATGTTAAACCGCTTGGGAGGATATCAATAATCGATAAACTCAAGCTCGTATACTTATCAACCTTAACTAGGAACTGGAATTTCATGTTCATACTAATGCATCTCAGTTAGCAATAAGGGCAATATTGGCCCAAAACCCAATAGGTAAAATAGATCAACTTGTTATGTAATCATCAAGATTGAGAGAAACTATACTACTACAAAAAGCCATGCTTTAGTTATGGTTGATGCCTTACACAAATTCAGGCATTACATGTTAGGCAATAGGTTTACATTTTATGTGGACCACATGGCTTTAGAGGATTTGGTCAAAAAGCCATAGGTTTCTGGCAAGTTAGGTAAATGGCTTTTGATATTTTTAGAGTATGACTTCAAAATTGCTTACAAATTTGGTAGATCCCATCTAATAGTAGATGCATTGAATAGATTACCCAATTAGACTAAACCTATTGGAATACCTGATTAAACATGTGATGTTCACATGTTTACCTTACAACCTGAGTGGTTACAGAATGTGTATGAATACATATTTTAAGGAGTGATGACACAAAGATTCACAATATCCCAAAGAAAATATTTACCCAAAAAGTTAAACCATTTGTGTTTCAAAAGGGAACATTGTATAGATTTGGACAAGATAACCAGTTTCATCAAGTTTTGCAACCAAAACAGGTGTCCAAAGTTTTGCAACAATTATGTGGAGGCATTGCAAGAGGCCATTTCTTTTATCATTTCATTGTGCAAAAGATCTAGGATGTTAATTATTGGTGGTTGACGATGAATCAAGATGTTCATGAATATTATTGAACCTATGACCAATGTTAAATAACAGAACACATATTTCATTAATTCCCAACTTTGAAAAAATTTGAAAATAAAAACAATGAATTTTGAAAGTTTAAAAATAAATAGAATAACATCTTCAACCTATTGGGCACCCAACAAAATGTTGAAACAACAATTGCATAAGAATTTTTTTTTACCATGAGAACAATTAACATTCATGATAATAAATAAACCTAGTGGTCACCAAATATTAAAAACTAAAAACCATACAAAAAAGATGCAAAATTAAAACATTACATAACATCATCAAATAAACAATTCATTAACAAAATCAAAAAACCAAATTTGAAATGTCTACTAAATTTTATGTTATTGAATTGTGCAAAATATCAATAAAAGAATTTACAATATTTAAAGGTATTATATTTCATAAATTGTTGGTGGACCATTGAACAAAAATGCTTGTAAGGCATTGCATATTTGAAAAGAGTTATTTATTAAAAAATAAAATCATCTTGTGGCCATCAATTTGTATAATAATGTTAATTGGAAACATATTAAGGCCTATACATTCAACATGTAACCTTGAGTAGGAAGACTTTGTTTATTATGAAATATGAAATATGAATTCACCCACTGGAGTTGACAACAAAAGTAAACCTCTAGTGCATTAGAAAAAAGATTATCAATTTATAGATTCATAAAAATAAATTGAGTATTAAAAAATATCTCACCATCCATATAAGAATTTGGAAAATGAGCTATTGAAACAAAAATTCAGTCTATAAGCAATCACAAATTGAAAAGTTGTCTAACCTTTTAAACCAAAAGTCAAATATGCAACTATATCCTTAGCATCATGGCCTCTCTAATAAGAAAACCTGATCAACGACATGATTTTCTACCAGTTAGAACTACAAATGCCTTTGCATGGTTTGTAAACCAAGACTGGAATCCACTACAAATAGAAATGAATGATTGAAATTTCCCCCAAAACTACAAACACCAGACAAAATAAAAAATAAAAACAAATAACTAAAACAAACGTGAAATGAAACATGGAGAACATAATTGAAACAAGGACAAGGCTAGGGTGTATTTAAGACATTGCCTAAAGGAAGTTGCAATATCACCAAATCCCCCGTTGAACTTCTTTCAAACTATTTGAACCAAGAATAGGATGGATATCAAAAACTGAACAACAACCTTGAAAATTACATAATGACTGTGGAATGGGCATAAATTGTCTTTGTAAGGGGCAAACCCTTCAACACTAGCCACAACTGAGATGCAAGGTCTAACCATTGTACTTTATGTTTTAATAACTCACATCCTTTAAATGGCTCAAGGAATAGTCTGCTCCATTTTAGATTTTGAAGAGCCTTGCTAAGCTCATCATTAATGAATAATGTTTGATCCCTATCCCCATAAAGCAGACCTCTACAAGCAAGGTGAACTTGATCCAAGTCCTTCAAGTAGTAATAAATTGAACATGTAAGATGATTCATTATTGTAATGCATTGCTCATGTCCCCAAACAAACACAAATTGATCGATGAGAGTTTTGGGCATCAACAAAGGTAGATTTTTAAAGACATCTTTTAACAACATACACAACTAAATAACAATGTAAAATGTTCAAATTCTCAAGTTAGGAAATCATGTACTTCAACATGAATTTCCAACCTAGATACATTTAAGTTTTTCCTAGTCTTTGATTGATCCCCTTGAAGAAGGGCATACTTTGGAAAGTAATAAAAGACACCATCAACATTGAGAATGAGGAGTTTTTTAGTTATGCTAGATCGAGGTCGAAAAGTTCAACTTTGTGTCCTTGCATTGAAAAGAGAAATAACATGCACTTACCAAAAAATAGAAAAGTTAGAGCAAAGAGAAATTCAAGAATGTGTAGAAGCCTCCATCCTTTTCAAAGGAAATGTTAGCCCAACAAGGAATATACACATATGAAATTAATATCTAGAACATGGAAGGATAATTTTGTAAGGGAATTTGGTAACAACATGAATCGAACCACACATATCATGACCTAGTGGCCACCAAGTTGATGTTGGAGAACACTTGGTGGCCACCAAATGGTCGGAGGAATGTGAGGTTTAACCAAATGCCCACCAAGCCAAATCAAGATGCAATAAAAGTAATAAGTACAAGCAAGATTCACCAAATAAAGTAAAATAAATTTTAATAAATTTTACCATAGGAAATTTTTTAGATATTCAAACAAGAAAAATTTGAAGATGAGCAATTAATAAGTTTTTTTTATTTTTCAATTTCAATTTTGCATTGTTACAAAAATTGGGTTGGCAAGTTTGACTTCATTTCAAAAATAACATTTAAAAAAGTCTTGAATTATTTCAATCATTACATCTAAATCCTACCAAAGGGATTGTGTTCAACAAAGGTGGGAACACAGTATCCAAACGAATGAAGGTTTTCCAAGTAAGGGAAAACAAACCCTAACAAATAATGGTCCTCCCCACAACGGCCATCAAAGGAGTCCCAAAAAATGGCATTATATGGGCCATTGAACATTTTTTGTATGGAGTATTGTCTATGAGCTATGTGTTCCCAACATGAGTATAAGGATAAACAAAAAATAAAATGTCAAGCTTTTTGTGGAAAATTGGCTCGTTAGGTTTATTTTGCAAGAAATGTGAATTTCGCATGCAAAACTCCTAGTCAAGCACTCTAGAAGCATGTATAGAGATTTATGTTTTGTGTTAGAAGTGATCCAAGTGATTATATATATTGTGACGTTAGGTTGCAAATCAAATATAACTTGGAGTTGAGCAAAGCATTTCTCTACAAATTCCTCCAATCTAGGTTGCAAAATGATGGTGCAAGAACCTCTATCAAAACGTGTTGCAATGAGAATTTCGTCCAAATCAAAGGTCACATGAAATGGATTCAACTTTGCTACATGTGAATGAAACAATTTAGAATCAACACTCAAAGTCGAAGGAATCTCATCCAAACTAACTACAACAATTGCACATGAATTTAACAATTCTGCATTTTTTGCCTGAAACATTTGAGAATCTAAACCCAAAGTTTGGATAATCTCATCCAAATTGGCTTCAATAATCATGTGTGAATTTGGCGACTCCATATTTTCCTCCCTATCTTCCACCTCCTTAGGAAAGGGTGCATCGAAAATTTGAAAAAGCAAATAAACAAAAATTGTAAAAGTCCAAACATGCACTTACTATAAAAATCAATGAGATTGGAAAATCCATGATGAAATTGGGAGAAAGGAGCAAAAGAGAATATTTGGACTACTTACTAGGGATGTCAAGTAATTTCTACAGAAACTAGTGGAATAGACCATGGTGCATTATTTGAACAACATCCGAATTTTACATCATTGTCTTTGATACTTCTGATGGCACCGAAAGACTAGACCTCCACAAAGGTGGGAACAAATGGCCAGAGTAATGAAGGAATTCTAAGTGTTCATTAAATAATTATCCTCTTTTGGCATGTATTCATAGGACTCGACAAAGATGGCATTAAAAGGTGGATTCATGTAGGTTCTATAAGGTGTATCATTTACCGATAATGTATTCCCAAGGTGAATATCAAGATACCTAAGGAAGAAATTAGAAATATTGTTAGGATATATTAATTTATCATGGGTGAGACAATCAACACAATAATGGCTTGACTTTATGGGAAACTGTAAAAAATGTTTGTTAATCTTGCATAGATCTTGACCCATAATCCTTTGCAAGTTTATCTCAATATTCATCTCTTCTACTATTTTTTTCAAGTAAGCATGCATATTCACAAGCAAAATAGACGTCCATATATAGATGGCAAATTACTGTAAACACCATGAGGTGATTAACTTTAAAATATTCCTTCTCAACAAGGACCCCTTTCAAATCGAAAATCATATGAAAAGGACCCACCTTTGCATCGTTTGTGTCCACAAGAAAAGAAGATTTAAAAGCTTCAAAAACGAGTTCTTTTCCTTTATTTTCCTTCGTAGTTGCATGGAGAACCAAAAGAAGTCCTATCTTCGGCTCAACTACTATGCAATAGTTATACAGACATTAATAGAGATCTTTCGCACAATGCTAGTTGAATGTTATTTCTTCAAGGATACAAGTTTAAAATATGTCAAAGAAATTAAAAGGGTTTAGTGATTGATCATCATATAATCTACACTTCAAGGACTTAAGGTTCCCAATAGTTTCAACTATCTTAATTGGAGTACTCGCTACAAGATCAAACCTTAAGCCATTAAACCCGTATCCAAAAGCGGATCAATATAACCAAACTCCAATTGGTATTAGGTCAAAAATCTTTTGCTTTGCTTCTATGGGTTCTTTTGGAATGATATAAACATATGCAATGATTTGGAAATGAAAAGCAAGGCCATTGAAATAATGGCAAAAGCAAAAATTTAATTGGAATCTACTAGAGGTGTAGAATTTTGTGGATTCTCTGCATTTTTAAGAAGGACATTGAAATCAACTTTCCAAATTGTGCAAAACATAGTGAAAGTCTTCTAGCAAGGATATTGCAACTTGTAAGAAAACTTTACGCACATCAAATAACACGTTACAGGAAAACTCTATAGGAAGGAGATTCAACTACAATGAGAACTCTATAAACCAAAGAAATTATAGGTTTCCAAGAGGTCCGTAGACCCAAGAAGCTACGAGTTTTAATTTGGTGAAGAAAATTCAAACCTATAAGATGGTTTCTTTGCTCTACCTCTATGTCTACAAGAATTTCTTCGCATTGAGTGTTTAATTTCATTGCTTCCTTTAACACTCCATTTCCTAGCCTAGTTCTTCTACTTGTTTTCTCTCTTCACAACAAGAAAATAAGAATAATAAGTAATTTAAAAAGTTGAATGTAATTAGAAAATGAAAAGAAAAAGATGAGATGAGATTTGAGAAGTGATAACACAAAACCTAATTTGAATTGTTGAAGCTGAAAAGGTCCAAAGATGAAAGAAGAAGTATGAGGAAAAAAGTTGTGAGACAAATTAAAAGAATGCAAATGAAGGGGAGGATGGGAAAAAAGTGGAAGGAATCAAGAGGGGGGTATTAGCATATGCACCCATTTTTTTGCTTCCACCCCTTGTAATTATGAATTTTTAAACGACGGCATGGTTTTGCTATTTTCATTTTCATATTAATATGTTTAAGTGGCGATTTTGATATTCGAGTTCAGACAAAAATCTTTTACTACATTTTTAATTTGACAACCTACTGAAACTTGTAAAAATATGTTTACCATATTTGATTTTTTTTTTCCTAAAATGTGTTCATGAAATGTTTTTTTCTTAAAAAGTCCAAATTATTATTGTCATGTTGAATGTTGAAAAAAGTTTAATTAACAGTTCTTCTTTAGATGTCGCCATATTCTAATTACTTTTTCATAACTAAATGTTTTTTAAAAATAATTTGGAAAGAATATTTTAAGTTAAATGCGAAAAAAATATTTTAGAATAATTTAAAAATAATTTTTTTTGAGAATATTCAAGTAAATTTTTGAAATGATAAATTTAATAAATATACCTACTTTATATTAATCTACGACGTGGATAGTATCTTATTGATTTTGAGGTTTTCAAGATGTTTGAGTTTTTTTGTCTTCAAGCTCTTGATTCTAGAAGTTCTTATGTCATTCCAAAGTCCTAAAATTTTGACGGATGAAAGTTGTAGGGTTTACTGGCTATAGTCTACAAACTATTGTGTAAACCACAAGGTTAAATATTGGTCGCTTATAATAGAATTGGTGTTTAATGATTATTATCAACAAAGTTAATGGAGATTAATGCTATAAATAACCAAACTAATTGTAGGGCTAACGGTTGGTAAATCCTAATATTCTACCATTGGTTCAATTGTAGTTTTTGTTCTTGTACATGTTTATTTCCATTCATGCAAAAATCCGTAATAAAAATCCATACCTCATCGATAATATTTCCCATAGCTGAAATATATGCATAGTTATGAATATGTCATAACTAGGCCACAATTTTACTTCTCATAATGATATGTATGGAAGAATAATAAATACTTGAAAAAATACCCAAAAAAAGGAAAAAAAAGATCATGGTCCTATTTTCTGCTATTCTACTTTATCTTGACTTTGTACTCCCACATAAATTTAAATTCCAACTCAACAAGGTAATATACACTACCATGTAACTATTGATTCATTTGTTATATCCAGCCTGTCCTAGAATAAACATTACAATTTTACCAATTCTTTATGCTTATATGATTTGATTACTATAGTACAATTTTTCCCTTAACAATGGGGTGAATGTATTTCATGGCATCAAAATAGGTTTGGGGTGTAAATTGAAAGAGGAGAACATTACACCTTGAATCAGGATTGGTGTGCATTTTATGAACCATTACATTAATCTCAAGTCCAAAATGTTTTTAAAATGTCTGCAAGAATATTGAATGTGTGCTACAATGTTTGTATGCATACTATTACCATTACTTTAAACCCAATATTTATAGTTTTTTCATGTATATATAACTTCATTCCATAAGCCTTTTGAAAAGTCAATAATTAACAATTGTTGGCCATTTGAAAGTTAGTAAAATTGAAAAAACATTAAATTCACTAAGGAGCCAATAGATGTTGTAACTCAAAATAGAAACTTCACCAATAGGGCAGAACAGTTGGCATGAAAATGAATGCGATCTTTTAGATCTTAAAGGTGTGTTCCTTGCGAGAGTTTGTGTGATGGCATCTAATCCAAGAGAAGCAATTATGGACAACATGCTTGGTCACACTAGAAAAAAAAGGCTAATCTGTGACCAACGCATTTACAATTACTTGTCACTATTTGATTTTTTGCAACTACATTTTGCCTTGTATGACTAATGTGACATCATGCTAACATCAATTAAATCACCTACAACTACCTTATAACTAAATTGGTTTACATCTATATATGGGTTGGATTTATCATCTAAGAATAACCATTTAAAATCCCATTATTCAGAAGCAAAGTGGTGTTTAATCACAATCAACATATGTCTATATACATCAATAATTATTTGATTTATGATTAAACTTAACATTCATAGGAATTTTATTATAATTAAAAAAATCGATATGATTATTGTAATTTTATTAATTTCATTACATTGAACTACTTATCGATTCAAATAAATTAAATATATTCCAACATAGACTATTCTACTCGATATATTTTTTTAATAACTTTTTTTAATTACTATATAATTATTATAAAATCATAACAATTATTTTACTTATACATTAATTATAATAGACACATAAATTATAATTCTATTTAGTTACTCATAATTTAAATTTTTATGATTGTAAAAATTACATTCCAATGTACTAGAATATTTAATTATGTATTTACAATATATAATTGTTAGTAGATCATAAATGTTAAAAATAAATTTATTAGATAATTTAAATAATTATAATATATTATATTACTTATTATTTATTAACGCTTATGTAAAATGAATAAATAATATTACAACCTAAATTTTCACATTATTAAAATGATAGCTCCTAATCATAAAAATAATTATTGTATTTACAACACTTATATTTTAATAACCATTATAAAATTTCATATCTTAATTGAAAAGTTATGTCCTGTAGTTCAGATTTTTATTTCAAAATTTTATAACAATCTTAAAATAATGAGCCAAGTTGTTGTAATTATTGTCTTTATAAAAAAAAAAACATTAAAATAATTGTATGTATTATTCATTGTTTACTTATTTATAGTAAATTGTTAATATAAAAACAAAAAATTTTATATGAATAATTATTATTCTATAATGATATAAAATCATTGTATTTACTTAATTTATTTGTAAAGTTAGAATTACAATACTTCAGTAATTAAACTTTATTATTATAATCTATAATTTATAATTAAAATAATTAATGCTATGAAAATAACTACACGAATTTTAATATAATAAATTAAAATATTTATTTATTGTAACTACTTCTTCATAATATGTCACTTTTATAAATAATTATAAAAGATATATTTATTAATTATAAGTAACACTAGATAGTTATTGTTACAACATAAGTTTTTATATCATTATAGTAAAATAAATCAATTAGTATAATTAGTGTTACATTACTTTAAAAATTTATTTCAGATAAGAATTAATTACAGTAATTTCATAATTATTTTCTAATTGAACATAATTATTCACAACCTGTAAATTATAACTTCAAATCTGAATTAAATTCTGAGAATTTATAATGTAGTTAAAATAATTATTGTTATGATTATAATTGCAGGAATTATTATACAGTAATTTTTGAAATAAAAACTTCTATAATTACTTATGTATAATAAATATTCTTATAGTAATATTACAGTAATTTTAAAAATATTAATATATGTTCAGCAGATTATCATATTTATAGTTACTAATTACCAATGAAAAATAACATTTATGTGACTGATAAATTTTCTTACAATAATAAATGTAATTATATAGTAATTATTTTAATTATTTTAATTATAAATTTTCAATAAATATTTATAATAGTTATTTTAAATATAATAATAATATTATTTCTACATTAATTATATTATCTATAGTTCGGAAAAAAATTTAAAAGTAAAGAAATATTTTTAAATATTTAAGTTATTAGTTTATCTATGAGTTATGTATTGATAGGTTGTGAATAACAAGATAGCTAGTTAATTAAATATAATAAATTATTAATTAATTGAATAGTTGATAATAAATACTTAATACTTGTAATATGTAATTTATACTTTAAATATATCTTAAGTTTATTCATTATTAATTAAACGATTATTTGATTATCTAATGGGCGATGTATTGACAAAAAAATGCATGAGGGAAGTTTTGAAGTTGCAATTTACATTGTGAAGAAGTTGTAACTTCAAAACTTCTCCCATTATTGTTTATTTTCCATTCCTAATTTGAACGTTATATAAATAAGGGGTGTGGTCATATAGTTTCACATTAAAAAATATGTGCACATGGGATGAACCATTCAAAAGGCTTAACCCAAAACAAAAAATAAATTATTCACAATTTTAAACTACTTACCTTCCCAACCTACTTATCTACCTAGTTAAGTAGGTGCTTAATTTGATCACCCACTTAGGTTGACCTATGTACCTACCTATTTAAATACCTACCTACCTAAGTACCTACCTATATGAATAAGTATTTAGCCTAGGAAAGTAGGATTTACTTACCTACCTTTTTACTTAAGTAGGTAGTTAGCTATTTAGCCAAAATATGTAAGCACCTACTATGTATTTACCTAGGTACCTACCAAATTAATATAATTTTTGAAATGTCACATGGCATATTTACATTTAGGCCACATGTCATAATATAAATCATCCAAAAATGTAAATTGAATATCCCAGATTATTTGGAAATAATGATATTATTTATTTTAAATGATTAAATGGGACATGTGGCAACACATCATTTACCCTCAATAGGGACCAAAATAGTCACATTTTAATTGCATGTGACAATATGTATACAATGGAGTCAAAGGATGAACTTGTATTTGTTGATTTTTTAATTCATCCAATACCCCTTATCATTTGTGACCAATATCACATGCGATTTGTCTAAGGTGATTAAAGGGATTTTAATTGTAAAATATCACTTGTGACTAAAATTTAATTACAAAAATAAGTCAAAAATATGTGTTTTTCTTTTAGTGGGATGATCATGTCAGCTTGACCATTCTTTATTGTCTTCGAGGCATTTTAATGTTAATGACTATTTTAAAATGGGTGTTAGTTTAGATGATTTTAGAGGGATTACAATATAAAAAATATGTATTTGTCAATGCAAGACAAATGTCTTATAACTCAAACAATTATGGACATTGCTTGTTTTAAATTGTCATTTTAAGTGTGCATGAAAAATATTATAGAAGTGATGAATGGAAATTTTCTTTTCAATGTCATGGGTGGATGAATTTTTTGTCGACGTTTGGTGGCATTAATGATAAATATGAAAAAAAAAGTTGCATTCATGTATTTAAGTTTATGATTTGTTATCAACAAGGTCTAACTTTCATTTTAACTAATCGATTTAATTTATATTGAACTCAACTAATTTTAACTTGAAGATATTGGTTGTAATTGATAATACGAAGATGGAAAAATTACTCAAAATTTGGTGAACATCACATGGGTTAGACTTGAGTTTACAAGTTGAATTGACATAAAACATGTTTGAATTTACACATTCTTGTGCAGATACTATGAAAACTAATTAAAATATGTTTAAAATTATAGTAATTCAGAAAGCCACTAGGCAATCATATTGAATTTGAATGGATTTTCAAATTTTTAATGAAAATTGTGAAAGTGTGTGTTGGCATGGTGGCAATTCTTCCCATGTGGTGGCCATTAGTTCGATTTCAACATTTGCACCATGTTGAATTTGATGTCAAATTCATTTTCTTTCAAAAAATTAATGAAGTTACACGAAAACTTGGTTGAAATACGTCCTATTTGGGGGCCACCAAATGGGTTATGTTTCCCAACTTCTTGAATTTGGTGTCAAATTTAAGTTTTTGTTGAAAATTTATGCAATTACATGAAAATTTGGTTGAAATACATCTTATTTAGTGGCCATTAGATGGGTTTTGTTCCCCAACTTGTTGAGTTTCGTGTTAATTTTAGCTTTTTGTTGAAAATTTATGTAAATTACATGAAAATATGCTTGAAATATGTTCTATTTGATGGCCACCATATGTGTTTTGGCCTCCTTTTGTGTATTGAATTCAGTTTAGAATTAAAGTTAAAATCCAAAATTAATTAAATATGTGCTGCATGTAACCTATTGACCCAAAATTTGGCCTAACTGGTTACTACATTACTTGAAGAACCATTGCAAAAATGGGGATTGAATTTTATTGGACCTATTGAACCTGCAAATAGAATGTATAATAACTAGTATATTCTAATAGCCACTGATTATGCAACAAAGTGGGTGGAAGTTCGAACATTTTGCACCAACAATACAATAGTAATTACCAAGTTTCTATATGAACACATTGTGACAAGATTTGGATGTCCATTAACCATTGTGACCAATCAAGGTACCCATTTTATTAATGATGCAATTAGGTACCTCATTCACCATTTTATACTAAGACATACCAATTCTAATGTTTATTATACACTAAGAAATGGACAAGCTAAGTCTACAAACAAGGTTTTTGGAACCTTATTAACCAAACTAGTTAATGAAAATAGAAATGATTAAAATGAGCACTTGTCCGAAGTTCTATTTTCATATTGAATCGCCTACAAAGTTGGAATTAGTCATACCCCATTTTAGCTAATGTATAAATGACATCCATTACTACCCACAAAGTATTTATTATCATTTGAACCTATTGAAAATAGAAATCCACAACTTGTTAAAATTTGAATTAGTCAATTATTTAATTAAAGACACTATAGGATAATAGGTTGATTACACATGATTTAGTTGTTTCCAACTAATGGAACATATCATTATGGTCACAAAACTAGCTCATTGAAACTAAGTTTCAACTTGGAGACTATGTATTATGGTTTCCAAGGGTTGTTTTCAAACATGTTCCAAAATTTTAGAGACGACGATTTGGGCTTTATAAGACACAATATTTTTTACTTAATAATATTGCTTTACATGTCACCGTTGATAAGTATGACCTTAACCCAATGCGTGTCAACATTAATAAATTGAAGCCATATAAGTTCATTGAAGATTGAATTCTACAAGTTGTATTAGTCAAACCGAGTGAAATGGTCATTGATGAACTTGTACAAACCAAAGAACCTAATTCATTGCCTATTGAATCTTAAGGTTTTCAACTTGTAGAATTTGAATCAATTTGTAATTATTTGACACCTAGTTGTATCAAAGGAAAAGATGTGGTTGTTCATCATTATTATCATTACTACAAATCATGGTTTTTTAAGAGGTTCAAATTAACTAACCTTGTCTTTTTTTATTAATGGACGTGTGTATTTGATTAAGGCCAGGGGTTTGAATGACGCATGTATTTATTGATTGACTGATTTGATTATAACGATTCATTTAACTAGATACACATAGTCAAGTTGCACAACCTTAGGCAAAATGGCCAATGATCTTTAGTCAAAATAACTAATGATCTATAGTCAAATATGACATGGTTTACTACCCTATATATTTATTTCCTACTTACGCATCCACCTATTTATTTCACTAGTCATTTACCTACCTACCTATCTATTTATACATTTTCACTTACCTACTTACATACCTACTCACCTACCTACATATTATCTACCTACCTATCTAGTCATTTATCTATTTGATTTTAATCATTACATGTAACCATTAGGTTTTAACCACTATGTTTAGTTATTAGATTAAACCATTATATATTTACCCAATTTTTTACCATTATAATTAATTTTAATTTAACCATTAGGTTTAACCACTATGTTTAGTTATTAGATTAAACCATTATATTTACCCAAATTTCTACCATTATAATTAATTTTAATTTAACCATTAGGTTTAGTCTAAGTTAAACCATTAAATTTGGCCATGAAATATAGCCTAAGTTTAGCCACTAGGTATAATTAAAATTTAATCACTATGTTTAACTATGAAAGTTAGCTAGTAGGTTTATCAACTAGGTTTAGCCATTATGTTGAACCACTAAAATTCATCAATAGATTTAACCAAAGTTTAGCCACTATGTTTAGTCAATATTTTAAATCATAAAATTTAACCATTAGAATTAAAGATTAAGTTTAGCCATTACTTTTAAAGTCATTAAGTTTAACCACTAGGTTTAACCAATATGTTTAACCATTATTTTAAATCACTAAATTTAACCATTAGGTTTAACCATTATTTTAAGTCATTAAATTTAGCCACTAAGTTTAACCATTATTTTTATACACTAAATTTAACCATTACTTTAAATCACTATATTAGTCATTATGTTTAATCATTATTTTAAGTTACTAGGTTTAACCATTATTTTAAGTCACTAGGTTTTGCCATTATAAACCCATTACTTTAAGTCATTAGGTTTAGCCATTATGTTTAACCAATATTTTAAATCATTATGTTTAAACATTATGTTTAGTCATTAACTTTAAATCACTAAGTGTAACCAAAGTCATTAGGTTTAACCAATACTTTAAGTCATTAAATTTAGCCATTATTTTAAGTCATGAAATTTAAACATTATGTTTAGCCATCATGTTTAACCATTACTTTAAGTCACTATGTTTAACCATTATGTTTAACCATTATTTTAATTCATTAGGTTTAATCATTATTTTAAATCATTAAGTTTAGCCATTACTTTAAATCACTAAGGTTAACCATTATGTTTAACCATTACTTTAAGTCACTAGGTTTAGTCATTATTTTAAATCATTAAGTTTAGCCATTACTTTAAATCATTAGGTTTAACCATTATGTTTAGCCATTATTTTAAGTCACTAGGTTTAGTCATTATTTTAAATCATTAAGTTTAGCCATTACTTTAAATCACTAAGTTTAACCATTATGTTTAACCATTGTTTTAAGTCACTAGGTTTAGTCATTATTTTAAATCATTAAGTTTAGCCATTGTTTTAAGTCACTAGGTTTAGTCATTATTTTAAATCATTAAGTTTAGCCATTACTTTAAATCATTAGGTTTAACCATCAAGTTTAGCCATTGTTTTAAGTCACTAGGTTTAGTCATTATTTTAAATCATTAAGTTTAGCCATTACTTTAAATCATTAGGTTTAACCATCAAGTTTAGCCATTGTTTTAAGTCACTAGGTTTAGTCATTATTTTAAATCATTAAGTTTAGCCATGACTTTAAATCACTAGGTTTAATCATTATGTTTAGCCATTGTTTTAAGTCACTAGGTTTAGTCATTATTTTAAATCATTAAGTTTAACCATTACTTTAAATCACTAGGTTCAACCATTATGTTTAGCCATTACTTTAAGTCAATAGGTTTAGCCATTATGTTTAGTGATTATTTGAAGTCATTAGGTTTAGCCATCATGTTTAGTCATTATTTTAAATCATTAAGTTTAGTTAAAGTCATTAAGTTTACCATTATTTTAAGTCATTAAGTTTGGCCATTATTTTAAATCACTAAGTTTAGTCATTAAGTTCAACCATTATTTTAAATCATTAAGTTTAGATGTTAGGTTTAACCATTAGTTGTCACCTAGGTTTTGCCATTATGTTTAATGATGTGAAACAAACATATGAAATATAAAAGTTGTAAGAAGTTGAACATCTTTGATAGTGTAGTCTAGTAGTAAGGATTTGGTTTATTATTGTAAAGGTTTGGGGATCAATTCCTTATACTTACAACCTATGTGCATGTTTAAGGTAAGCAGGTTAAATTAAAATAATTCAATTAAGTTGGCTAAGCTAAGCTAGCACCTACCTATTTAATGTTTTTTTTTACCTACCTAAACTTATTTCTGACCTACCTACCTCCCTGCCTACATATTATTTTCTAAATAATAATTTTAAAAAAAATTTAATTTAGGTGTAAAATTGACCCAATCAAATGGTCCACTATATATTAGTCAAATAGTTAATCGTTTTGTCAATCACTTTGTTAGTCAAAATGACAAGGTATAATTAGTCAAAAAAATCATTCATCAGAATGGATAGTGTTGAAATTGACTTGTCCAAAATGGCACCTTGATCAAGTTGACTAATGTCATTTTTTGGTCCTTTTGACCAATTACCTTAATAAAAAAGACCATGATTTGTAGTGATCCATAATGTGCCTATCCAAGACAATGATGTAATTGGTAGTAATGATTGAAATGAAATGTTTAGAAAAGCATTTATTGATGTCTACCTCTTAGGAGTTTCTAACCTAAAGGTTGTGTCCATTCACAGCCATAGAAACATTTTTACTTGAAATAGTGTAAAGAACCATTACGTTTTTCAATTTGTCTTTTCGTTTTCACTTCTTCATCTTCATAGGGGCCACGAGTGAAAGTGTTTTAGAGAAGTTAAAACAAGAAGCAAGAAATAAAGAGGTTGAGATAAAAGTTGAAGCTTTTAGGAGATAACAAATTGAGAAAAAAAAATGGAATATGTTCAATTAATTCAAGCAATTAATGTAGAACCGCTTGTTTCAAGCGCATCTACAATAGAAGATATTAAGGTTTTTGAGCAAGAACAAAGAAGTAGGGAGTTAGAAGAGGAATTAGAAGAATCATTGAACTTTCTAAGGAGAACCACTACTCTACATCAAAACCAACACCACATGTTATTGTTATTTCAAATTTAGAAGAAGTGGATATTAAACTTCAACCTGTCATTGAGGAACAATTATAATTAGTCTCTACATCAAGATCTATGGAAAAAAAGGAATTGCAACAACTTGTTCTTGAGGAACAACTACAATGAGTTCTTACATCAATACCTGTGGAAGAAGATGAATTGCAACAACCTGTTGTTGAAGAACAACCACAACCAATTCTTGCATTAAGACTTGTGGAAGAGAAGAAGTTGCAACAACATGTGATTAATGGAGAAGAGTTTCTCCAAGAATTCTTTGAAGAAAGACATGTTTCCAACATTATTCTTCAACACCCAAGTTCAAAAACAAAAACCATGGTGAAGTGAAAAGGCAAAACACCTATAGAGGAATAGGTTGAGAAACCTATTAAGAAAAAACTAGCGATTAAAGAAAAGGAGAGCCAAAATATGCTATAATGGATGAAGATGGATTTTAATGAACTCAAATGGGTTAAACAAGATGGTTTGGAGAGCTTGTTCAACCTATAATGGAGAATGCCAAGAGAGGCCTATTACGAGATTTCCTACAAACTTGGGAAGCAACAAAGGATGGAAGAATTTAAAGGCAAGTACATGGTCAATAAATTCTTATTGATCAGGTACTTATTCATGAGCAACTTGGAATTTCCAAGGAGGGAACAATAGATGCTACAAATGTAACTTTTGAAAAAGAAAAAACCACTTAAAAAAGAATTGTAGGTCCACATGTTGAGAATGAGCATTAGAATGTAGTGTATATGAAAGAGGAATTTCATGTGAAATTTCTAACCATTTTGCAAATTTTTTATCAAAAAAAGAAGGTAGCTTATTTCAACAACCAAATTGCTATTACTTTTGACCTAGCCAATAGGGGGCAACTTGTTGATTAGTGTTCCATAATGTTGACCCAGCTACTGGTTGAACTAATTTGTTGGACTAAACATTAGAAGAAGGTAGCAGCTAACTTAGTTTCTAGGAAACCAAAGCAGATAATTATTATCCAGGGCCTATCTTAAACATTATATTTAGGAAGTGGTTCCCTATATTTCATGTGCGTTCACCAAGAATAGCAATTCTAGAAATCAACCAACCAAAAACACCAAATTGCACAACAACAATAGGTTTCACATGAACTTCTTACCAGGGAACATTTCTTGAGAAAGAGAAGACCAACACATTTGACTATAACATCACCTTTACTAACATGTTAGTTTCATCAACTAAAGATGTGCACATAACCACCTACACCAAGGGACAAGTTAAGCCTGGAACTTGTTGTCTCATCACCGAGAAAGAAGGCTAAGACTACTTTTGGATCATCGATTAATGATTCAAAAGAAGATGAAGAGCAAACCTGCTCAAATGGAGGAAAAGAAAAAGCTTCATGCCATAGCTACGAAAGACAATATTGAAGAAGGCCTTGAACCCAATTTGGATCAGGTAATTACCAACATCTAAGATGAACCTATTACGTTTACTAAACTTGTGGTTCTCATCACAAAACCTACAACTGTAGCTACATAATCATCTCAACCTATTCAACTTGTAGTTTAACCTATGCAAATGGAAAACCCACAGTTTTTAAATTTTAACATATCCTAGTTACTAGTCATTTTACAGAAACTTTGAGATAGATTAGCATGTTTTTAGAGCAAGTTGCTCAAAATGCCTCATCTTGGTCAAGGACATTGTAAGAACTTTCAAACCTTAGAATTGAGTATGAACAAGTCAAAGAAAACATATTTGAGACCCACAACCGCCGATAAATATGTAGTTTAAAGCTAGAAACAATATAAAGGACTTTGAAAAAATGTGACAAAAAATTAGTCATAATCGAAAGACAATTGAATAAGGTTCGGCATGAAAACCAGAACTTGTCCAACAAGTTGACAGAGGTAGAATATGCTATTAAGAAGACTAAAAACCTACATCAAAAGTATGTTGGGTTTAATTAATGTTACAACCCTTATATTGGGCTTGTGACCAAGGCAAGGGCTTGCGAAGGTGCGGGCTAAAAGGGAAGTTTGAGAGTCACATTTTGTGCTCCCATGAGTGTGGGAGAGTGTGAGGGAATGAACTTTCACACTTCCAAGCGAGCTCCCATTTTGGGAGGTGTAGTCCCAATGGATTTTTGAATCTTTAAAAAACAATTATAGGGGTCAAAACCCATTGGATTGAAACGTTCCTTATATCATTGAAAAGTTCTTTGAACGTAGATGTCTAAAATGGGCTTCCATGACAAAAATTTGAACAAAAACTCTATTGAACAAAAAGACTAAAACTAGTCAAAGGTAGAAACTAATCAACTAAAAAGAAATGCATGCACATATATATATAATGCACAACATGAGGTTAAGATGAAATTCTCATGTATCCCCCCCTAGACTTGAGCTGGAAAAGCGTGGCAAGGTCTATGTCGCAACCCTACTTTGAAAAAGTGTGAAGATGAGACTCACACTCCCGAAATGGGGACTTGGGAGTCTTCTGGGCCTCCTGAAATTTTAGAGTTTGATTGCACGGGTCAAAACACCTTGCATTGGGGCGTTCATTGTATCATCGGAAAATTATCAATATGTAGATGTCGGAAATGAGCTCGCATGAACCATTTGGACATCTTTAGCATAAGTTATGGCCAAAAAAAAGGTCGAGAGTCAAATTGGCAGTTTGACTCCCGACCATTAAAAGTCAAAAATTGACCCAACCCCAATGCGTGCAGGGGGAGTGTGACACCGTTGGAAAGCTCTTGATAGGAACTACAACTTTGCTTTAGACCTCATCCCAATCGGAGGTTTGAGCAAAGAGGTATAGTCCCACAAAGTTGCAGGAGTCCAAACTGTGGCAATTTCGAGACTCTTCCTTGGGAGACCCGAGACAAAAAGCCATTCGAATGTGGGTGCCACAGGGAGGCAAAGAGAATACTATATGGGGGAAGGTGGTGGCTTCCCCCAAGTCCGGGCCGTGGTGAGTCTTGTGAGTCCAGAGTTGCCTGTGGCTTGTCCTAGCACTAAAGGTGCTCCAAAAATTGTATTAACCAACTTGTCGATTGGTTTGATGTATGTTCGAGTAAGTAACTAAAGCTTGTCATTCTTCCTAGTCCCATCTCGGAACTTCAGCATGCCTTTCTACCTTTTTTTATGTTGAGAGCTAGGAGAGTGCCCCGAATTCCTCATAATTCCACTATTTGAGTAACTCAGACCCATCTTGGGTCTAACTAGGAAGTTTGGAGCGTGTCAGTCTAAATAGAAATCAAGGTGTTGCAAGAGAACATGATGAACAATACCAAATGCTGGTAGGAACTTGAATGAGCTCTAGTTTGAGGCGGAATAGATGGTATCCACCATTACAACTATCGCAAAACAACATTTGATTACCATCGTCAGTCCTTTGACATACCTGACATGGATAGTCAAATGGAGGAATCCAAATTGACATGATGATGGTAGGATCTAAGTTCGGTAGGTGGCAGGGCGCACAATTTTTAGAATGATCCCAAATTGTGCGTCCATTAGTTCTTTACAACTCCAACACACCTAAAGGCCTAATCGCCTTAATCCTTAAGATAGTGCGACCGGAAGAAATGTCTAGAGTATCATTAGCCATTAGAGGTACACAAAGTCACTAACATCAAATTGTTTCACTTTAGGTTTGTGACTTCCTCCTCGTGTGTGCATATTATAAAGTGTTTCAATGTTGTGAAATGGACAAGTTCTCCATGGCCATGGGCATAACCTTTCTGAATAGAACAACCTTTTTTGCAATGACCCTAGCCCAAGTAGTTAGGGAGTCCAAGTCCACAACCTAGTCAATTTGAGCAAAAATGGAAAACGATGGAATGGGATGTCTCCCAAAAAGTAGAAAGGAGAGAAATGAAACAAAAAGGTGTGTTTAGACATCATGTAACCCATGGCGATGTAAGGTAGGGCCAACTCCCAATCTTCTTTGTTCTTAGTGAAGCAAATCTTTTGAAATCCCTTCTTGCATGTTTGAACCACCTCTTTGCAAGGCCATTAGCTTGGGGATGATCCCTTGAAGTTCGATGATAGTCAATGAAAGCATGGGTAAGTAGGTTTTGGAATTTTCCTTTGAATTTTGATTCTTGATCAATAAGGCACTTAGCATAAGCCCCATGTGAGCCATGGATTATAATACCACAAATTGTTAAGCTTTAGTTCCATAATTTTCCATAGTATTAATGATTTGAATCTTGATAAACCTCCAAGTAATAATTATTAGGAGTTGGATTAGCCTTTGGATATTTCAGCATAAAAGACTATTTTTATTTAAATTGATGCAAGGCTTAGTTAGTTTTAAGACCTAATAAACCTTTTCAAGTGCATTATCCTTTTATGTTGTAAAGAAGGGAAAAGGGGATGTAGAATCAGATGTGATTTATTGATATATAGGGATACAAGCCCATAACTCACAACAACATTTTGCCATGACAATATTAAGTTAGTCTATAGAATAATCTTCAGGCACGAATGATGTAGTGGAAAGATTTTTAGGATGCAATCCTAATACATCCTTATTTAATTTTTACTTTTATCAGACATTTAGATAGAATCAAAATCAAACTTAAGTATTAACATTTCCACTTGAGTGGCCTCAGGTGAATTACAACTTAGTAAACAACTTGAAGGGAATAGGTCATAATTGCAAAAACTCCAGAATGCGACGGATGGTGCGAGCTAGGTATTCGGCTCTATGCTCCATGGAAAGGGAGTTAATTGGGCCACGTAGCCAATGGTAATGGCCATCACCGGGAACCCACGTTCGACAATGGAGACGTACATCATCATTGACATTCTTCAAACCTTTCTAGCGCGACTCCACTAACAGGAACGGATTTTAAGTAGATTGCTAAAGTATGTGGGTTAGGAAACAATTAATGATCCCATGCCGAACGATCGATTCGAGTGCACACCATGCGCCTGGATGGTTCTTCTTTGCGTGGACGTTGAGAAACATTCAATCGAGTGGTGCTTCTTCAAGCTCTTCCTGTTCTACTGGTGCAACTAGAGGATTCAAAGGCATAATAACATCATCCGCCATAACTAATTCTCACCTGCATTAACAAAAAACCAAGAAGGTAGCAGAAACAATGTGGTACTTGCATTCAGAAGGGGTCGAGGCTTTTTATTTTACAAATTAGGGTAGGCGAAGGTGTGGGAGTGACAGCGGAACCTCCTAAAAACTTGAACATCCTAGATGTAATGGATTCATCAAACCCTAATTTCGACAGTGGATCTAGAAGTATGTGCGGGTTTTTTTGTGATGCAAATTTTAATTCCAATTTACTATGTACTACATAGTTAATTATTGCATCGTAAAATAAATAGGTAGGGGATATCAAGAGAGTAAATGGTACACGGGGATGTTAGTTCAACCATTGAATTAGTCAAGTAAGAATTCAAGGATGTTACTGGTTACTATTGATAAATTATTCTAGTAGTTAGTTACTTGAAATAATTAGGATGAAGAAGTAGGATGTGAAGGTCAACGGACGGAAATGATAAGGATTAAACTCAAAAGACCTCATTAAGATATCCAAGATAGGGGGAAAGATGAATCCTCCAATCCCATTAGTCATGAGGATTGTCATCCTATTTGATTGGAGGATGGAATATTTCTTGTGTTTCATTGGGCCCAAGAATTTTCATCCTAAACCCAATTGGATGGTAATTTATTTTCAATTCTCATTGGCTCTAAAAGGATGAGGAGGCCATTAATTAGAGCAAGGGATTTTGAAGCTTTCATTGGACAAGGGGAACAAGCTCAAGGAAGGTCATGGAGGCTTATCAAGGGAGAGATTTTTTGGGGTGTATGTGGGAAAGAAAAAAAAAGGAGGAGGAAGTGAGGAATTTTTTTGTTTATATGTGTGAAGAAGTGTTCATGGAAAAGGTGTGTGCAAGAATCAAGCATGGAAGGAAGTTGTGTGTAGCAAGTACTTGTAGCAAAGCCTTTGGATTTTTGGTTCAATTAGTTGTTCCTCCCAAATCCACCATTGGATTTGTGTCAAATTTAAAGTAGTTTTAGTTTGAAAGGTGTAGAAGGTCCTCCCAAAAATTTAGCATCATTGGTTTTGTTGTAAGGGAGGTGCACTTGTTGGAAGTAGAGGGTGTTGTAGTGGAGTTCATGGAAGGATTTCCATGACAAAGCCTTTGGATTTTTGTTTCAATTAGTTGTTCCTCCCAAATCCACCGTTGGATTTCTGTCAAATTAAAATCAGTTTTAGTTTGAAAGGTGTAGAAGGCCCTCCCAAGAATTTAGCATCATCGGGTTTGCTGTAAGGGAGCTACATTTGTTGGAAGTAGAGGGGGTTGAATTGTCTGTTTTTTCCCTCAATCTCAACAAGTGGTTCCTAGTTCTGAAGCTCAACTCTTGATTAAAAACATAAAATAAAAAACTTATGAGATTTTGTAACGTGGCTCCTTTTATATTAGCTTTTCAAAAATCCAATGCATGTTAGATTGTGAGGTTGTACGTAGATGTTATGACAAATGGAACGGAAGGGTTCCAGCCATCAAGCGTGACATTGAAATGAACATCAACATACGGCTCCTTCATATTCCATCATGATGAGTTACAATTCTTTCACAATGTCTTACATCTTCAAATTGGACACAACGTATTAGATTCTTAGTGAATTTCGTTACTTACCTTGAACCACCTTATTTGATAGACTACAACTACATAGTAGTTCCACTTCTAACTGGTTTTGTGTGAGTGCATATCTTATTGTGGAAGGTGTGCAATAATTCCTCACACCCCAAACCTACTTAAAACCTATTGTAAGAAAGCCTGGCTAGTGTTGTGTGATGATTTGTCCAGAAGCGCAATAAGCTCAACCCACTTTGAAAAAGCTCAATCATAATTATGATGTAGACATTACCCATGGAGGTTTGTGGTAACTCTCCAACTAAATCACATGACTAACAATAGAACATGCCTAAAATAGGAAGTGAAAAAAACACAAGTTGTCGAAAGGAGAATTAAGTTCTCACTTTATCATGTTGTTCACACCTAACAATGATATCTCGGACTTGAGTATACATAATTCTCCAATGGTAATGAGGAGCGAAAAGGCTATAAATATGTTTAACTCCAAAGTGTTCAAGCTCTGAGTGTACCTTTTGAATAAGACCAAGCAGTTCATGTGATGGAGGAACCACTATGTCACCTTGTGGTAAACATTAGACGAGGTGATTGTCCCTCCATGAGTATTGTTTGGATCGCTGTTGTATGCAATCCCGATGACTTGATGTAACTTGGGGAGGGTATTCCCCAAGCTGAAGAAACCTCAAAGTGTCCAAGTCCTCCCATATATCCATAATGGGATGCTCAACTAAGTTACATTGCAATAATGCAAGATAACTAGATGCATAAGATACATGTGTTATTGGAATCTGGTCAAAGTATTGCTTGGCTTCTGAGAAATCTTTAAACGTAATGAGGGGTCTTCACAACATGGTATCTGCGTTTTGATGTGTAATACCAGGTTGGTGAATAACCTTGAACTCATATTCCTAAAGTATAGCACCCAACGAACTAACTTACAAGTAAGCTTGTCATTAGTCATCAACCACTTGATAGGTTAATGGTTAGTATACAAAGTAAATTTAATGCCATAAAAATAAGGCCCGAAATGTATGATGACCCATACAACAACAAGACACTCCCCTTTGTATGAAGAGTAGTTGTTCTCAACCTTATTGTTGTTTTGGGATGCATAGGTAATAACATATACCTTGCCTTCTTCATCAAGTTGGCCAAGAATAACACCAATACCAAGAGCACTCTAATCAATGTGTAGAATGAAAACCTTGTTGAAATCAAATTTCCTTAGAATGGGGAACTCTAAAAGCTTTTCCTTGAATGTGTTGAAAGCTTCCAAAACCTCTTAACTCCATGTCCAAGCGACATCCTTCTTTAACAATGCATAGAGAGGATGAGCAATAGTATTAAAGTCTTGGAGATAAATCTTGTAATAATTACATAGCTTGATGAAGCTCTTCAAAGTGTGAACATCAATAGGATTGGGCATCTCCAGAATGGCTACTACTTTGGCCTAATGAACCATAATAGCGTTTGGCAAAATTTTGTATCCAAGGTAGACTATTGAAATGACAACAAACTCACACTTTTTAGGATGGATCTTCATATTGATTTCATGGAGCCTCTTGAATAACTCCTCAAGATGAACCAAGTGTTGCAAGAATCCTTTGTTATGCACTTAAACGTCATCTATGTAACATTTCAAGAAATCTACCCCTTTGAGAACCTAGTCCATGACTCGCTAAAAGAAGACATGTGTATTCTTCGATCCAAAAGGCATCACAAGCCATTCCCATAAATTGTTACTTCCATGGAACGCCATTTTCTTGCGATCCTTCATAGCGAGCACAATGTGATTAAAGCCTTGCTTTAGATCCACAATTGTGAAGATGTTTGAGTCTCCAATGCTATCAAACAATTCTTTAGGGATGGGCATGGGGTACCTATCTTGAGGTGTAACTAGGTTCAAAGGGTTATAATCCCTACACATCCTTTTTTAAATCCATAATCTAGTTGAATCCTTCTTTGTTGGCATTATTATAGTGGTTGTGAAATCAAAACTTAATGGCTGAATGAGATTAGTATCATGGAGTTCTTTGCATCTTTCATCTACCAATTCCAATTCATGCTTGCTCAACCTATGCCTCCTCCGATAGATGGGTGTCTCATCTATAAGGTTAGTAGAGAATTACATGGTTTTACACCTACCTAAGTCTTTCATTGAAAATGTGAACACATTTTCATATTTAATTAACAAGTCTATGACCTGGTCTCTTTCCTTCTTCGTGAGTTGGTTCCCTACAATGAAAAGGTAGTTGGAAACACATCGAATGGAACTGGAAAGTGTGTTTGAAGAATCTAGTGTATTAGGTTCTCCACTATCCAACTGCGCATATTCGTAGAAGGTTGTAATTGTTTCTCTAGAAATTGATGTACCTCCAAGTGTATCGGAAACAACTTGAGTCAAATTACATGGTACCTCTAAACCCCCAACATTAAGAATGAAATGTAGAATGTTGAAAATAGGCAAATGTATTTGGTTAAGGTGCCATGTAGTCACATTGCCACAACTACAAGTTGATTGAATTAGTGTTAATGTTGTGTACATTTGAAAAAGTACACAGGTTACCAACAACCATGTAAGGGAGTTCAGGTCCATGCCTCTCCCCAATAAAATGTTACATTCCAATCTAGTCATCTTAGTGTGACTAGTAGTGCCAGTTTGGAACCCACAACCCTTTCTCTTTCTTATGGGCTTAGTTCATCCCAAGTGGCTGAAACATGATGATACACTGGGCCTTGTCCATTTCCCTGAAAGGTGTGTGCTCTTGGGAAGGAGACAAAGGTGGGCCAAACAACTCTTTGTTTTCCTATTGTGTTCAAATGAAGCTAGGGATGTATTTCTTGCCTCGTAACTAATTGGTAGGAACTCTGATCATCCAATATGTGAAAAGCTTGCAGGTTGGGTCTCTGATGGTGTGTCTCAGAGCCAACTGTGAAATTGAGAGTGGTGCAAGGTTGGTCCACCAGTTGCGCAGCTAATGCGCATAGGAACCCCATTGTGTCGCATCGAGTAGGAGTGGTTTTCCAATGTAATGTTTGATTAACGTGTAGTGCTATTAGACTTTCTCCCTCTAGTCAAGTTAAGAAGGGATGTTCTCAATTACATAACCAAGTGTAAGAAAAATGGATTGAGCCTAGGTGATCAATTGTACCATGTCCGTGAAGAGACCGGATTTTGTGTCACTCAAGTCTTCTCCAAATCCAGCCCTCGAAAATCCTTGACATTTCCAACTTGAAATGATGAGATCCACGAAGCCAAATAATTCCATATGTTTTTTTGAATTAGTTATATGTTAGAATGCAAGATAGTGAAATTGGCCTTCCATGCGATGGTTGCAAATTGTTGTGGAAATCTGGTTGTGAGTTCAATCATTCTCGATGCCGCCACTTGCCTTGCAATAGGATTAATATCTACGTAGAAATGCCTTCAAACCACCATCCATGACTATAGTAGGGCTTCAAGGCCTGTACCAATACCACTAAAGAGTTCTATAATGTATCCCCTCCTTAGGTGGTGTCCATGTGATTAGCTAACAAAGTACTGACTTCATCGATTTGCCATGGCTCTCCATGTTTTCAAAACTAAATAAAATTTTGACCAAGGGCTCATGGGTTGCTTTGAACCTCTGTAAAACCTGTGGTCCATGTTGGATGTCAATAAGAACCACCATGAAGCTTTCAATAGCTTGGGCATAAGCGTCTCCTCTTCATCTCCCTTTATCCATTCATGGCTAGCTTGTTGGATATAGGAAATGGTGTGTGCTTCCTTGAGCATACAATGGTGAGCTATAGGATTATGGTTCCCATGTAAATCAAGGGGTATGTATCCCAGGTGGTGGCCACTAGTTTCCCAATCCACTCGGTGGTACGCATGCTCGAATTAGTTGTCAATTGTGAAACATGGTGGAAATAAGACCTCTTGCCCAATGAACACATTGTAATTGCTGGCATTGGTGACTAAACATTTGACCTATAGGCAAAGCTCCTGATTTGTACCTTCATTGAAGTTAAATATAATAAAATTTGAGCTCCCCCTAAGTACCTCCTCTATGTTCCCACTAGCAGTGCGAATTTGCCACATAGATTTCCATAGTTTGGAATCGAACACGCCCATCTTCTTGGCGAATTAACCTCCAAGAATCAGTAGTTGGGCACCTGTATCAAGAAAATACCACTTTGGGTGTAGGTCCTCCCACTTAGATTATTAATTCAATATTGTCGACAATGGCAACTTTGGTGCTGATGGTAGTTTTCTCACTAGGCACCACCTTTTGAAATGAGTGAGAGACTTTGTGGAGAAAATGGCTATCCACAACACCTTTGCTGAGTAACAAATCCACAAATGAGGTGTTCTTAGTTCCCTTTTGATATGTGAATGTAGAATTAGAGGTAGGAAAGCCCACTAGTTTAGCCATGTTAAAACTAGTGATTAGATTACGAATGCCATCTATAACACATGAGCCAATCGAGTGTCTCTCCAAGGGTGTTGGATGGGACCTTTGTAGCATGTGGATCAAGGATTAGTAGAACACTTGATGTAGTGTTCAGGGTATCCTGTAATATTGCAATTATGTCTTTGGTGCTTAGTTTCAAATCTTGAAAACTAAACAATGGTGTATTCACAAGCTTTTGAGCCACTTCACGCATTTGAATTTGGCATTCCATAAGTTGATCAATGGAAAGTTATTTGTTTTCTTAATGTACATGTACTCCTGGGACACACAAATTTGATGCATTAGTAATTTGTGGTGTAGTAGTCTCCTCCCCCCTTGCCAATAAGGTGCATTTTTCTTTCGTGTTGAGAGGACGAAATGTCGCAACCCTACTTTGGCCAAGTGTGGGGGTGAAGCCCAACACTTGGAAAAAGTGAGGATTTGGAGTCCTCCGGGACTCTCGAATGTATAGAGTTTGACAACAAGACCCAAAACACCTCAAAGTGAAGTGTTCTTGGTGTCATTGGAAAGGTCATTGGTCATTTGGACATCTGTAGCCCAAGTTATGGGCAAAAGAAGGGCCGGGAGTCAAACTAGCAGTTTGACTCCCGACCACTAAAAGTCAAAAATAGACCTATTTTCGAGCTCCAAATTGATAGTGGAATATGTCGTTGAAAAGATCTCAACGAGGGCTACAAGTTTGGTTTAAACCTCGTTGCGATCAAACTTTGCAGTCGGGAGTTATGAGCTCCCAAATTCCCGAGACTCCAACCAGGATAATTTCAGGACTCCAACTTGGGAGTCCCGTGAAAAAAAGCCATTTGGATGTAGTCTCGGCGAGGCGTCGCAGAAAATACTATATGGGGGAAGGTGGTGGCTTCCCCCAAGTCCGGGCCGTGGTGTGTCTTGTGGTCCAAAGTGCCCGTGGCTTGTCCCCAACACCCAAGGGTGTCCCGGAATGTGAACTAACCACTTTGTGGTTTGTTTTGATGCAGATTCAAGCTAACCCTCTTCCTAGTCTATCCCGGGACTTCTAGCACGCCCTTCTGCCCCTCTATAGTGCTAGAAGTCGGGAGCGTCTTCCGAGTCCCAACTTTCCGCAACTACACTTTGGTGGACCCTCAAGTGGGTTCACCCGAAGACTTGGCAGTGCGTCACTTGCAGATTGTGACATGACTCCTCAAACTTTTTTAGCCTTGGTAATACGACTTGAACCAGATGCGAGTCCATCAATTTGAATGACTTGCCTAGTGGTAGAAACTCTAGGTGCCACAGTAGCCTTTTGTGCTATGAAGTAGGAAAGGCAAAAATAAGTGGCAAATTTTGGTGTGAGACTAGAATTGTGTGCATTGGAAAAAACATACTCCCCAACCATGGCATCATGTGAAAGGCCATAGAATGACCTAGGAGGTCCCTCTTATGATCCTGAACCCTATACAGGTTGGGCATGACTAGCTAGTTGGGAAGACTTGCCTTTTAGATTAGCAAGTTAGGCCTTCAATGAATCGAGTTCATTTTGTAGAGTTTGAACTTAAGTGGCATGGGCTTGAAGCACCTTTGTCTTGTCAACATTGTGCTCCTTTTTCTTACCATTCTTATTAGAATTACCTTTGCTGGGGAAAGCTTGAGTGGAAGGCTGAGGTGCTTTGGCTTTTGGTTGAGGGGCAATGGAAGATGTTGGCAGAATTTGCCGTGGTAATCGGAGTTGCTTTCATTTTTGGAACTTGACAAAATAAACAACTTCCTGATGTCCATTTTTCCCACAATAATCACAAAAGAGATCCTTAAAAGGAATGTTGCACTCCCTCGCTTTGTGGGCAGGATTACCATAGTAGTTTCAAGAAAGTAAGATGGGTGCAGTCAAGTACACCACTTTAGTCCTTGAAGAAGAATGTGCTGATCTGGTTGGCGCAGTTGGTCGAGGCTAAGGCCTTGAACATGATGGAGGTTTCATAGTATTGCCTTCATAGTGCGCATGAGCTAATTCTAGCTTTTCAAAAATGTTGCACACATTTAGCAAAGTGTACAAGTCTCCAAATTTTGCAAAAAAAACTCGTTGCAAAACTTGTGCGTGGAGTGTTAGAGTACTTTCCAACAAACGAAGATATCGATGGGCGGCTTCCAGGTCTATGATGCTTTGAATATCCTCTTTAAGCTTGAGAAACCTCTTGTAAAACATATTGAGGGTTTCATCCTTCCTCCGAAAGAGGGTGGTAAGTTGTAGAATTTTTTCAAAACTCTTGAATAGAAATTCCAGCTTAAGAACTCAAAAGAATTCCCCCATTGGATCAGCAAAAGCTGGTGCATTGATGGTGGGAGGAATGTTTGTGGTAGCAATAATGAGTTGCTGAGGAAAAAGGTTTACTAAAGTAGGTATTGGATCTGGATCATCAGGCACAATCCCATGATGTGTAATGGTAGCTCACATTGTCACTTGAAAATCAATTGTGATGGTTATGGCATAAGCTGGATTGGGGATCTAAGTGATATCCAACATCCTCGAAAAATGTTGCTCGTAGACATCCAATGCCTCATAGTGCACATAGTGGGCCAGTTGTTTAAATGCAAACGCCTTGGTGTAATTAGTGCCCTACTTGAGTTCCAATTCACAAACCATAGTTGAAAAATTTTGCTTGAATTTCATCAAAGATGTCGCAACCCCACTTTGAGGCAAGTGTGAGAATGAAACTCACACTCCCAAAAGTGGAAACTTGGAGTCCTTCGAGACTCCCGCAATTTCAGAGCTCAATTGTAGAGGTCAAAACACCTCGCCTTGAGGTGTTCTTTATACCATTAGATTGGCCTTGAAGTGTAGATGTCAAAAAATGGCCTCGCACGAGCCATTCGGACATTTGCAGCACAAGTTATGATCAAAAGAAGGGCCAGGAGTCAAACTGACAATTTGACTCCCGACCACAAAAAGTCAAGAATCGACCCGACCCTGGTGTGTACAGGTGGAGTGTGACACACCGTTGAAAAGCTCTTGAGGAGAGCTACAAGTTTGCTTTGGACCTCATTCCAATCAGAGGTTTGAGCCAGGAGTTATGAGCTCTCAAAGTCCTAGGAGTTCAAACTGGGACAATTTCAAGACTCCTTCTTGGGAGTCCTAGGAATAAAAGCCATTTGGATGTGGGTGCGATGGAGCAACATAGAGAACAATATATGGGGGAAGGTGGTGACTTCCCCCGAGTCTGGGCTGTGGTGAGTCAAGTGAGTCCGTGTTGCCCATGGCTTGTCCCAACACCAAGGGTGTTTTCAAAGGTGAACTAACCAACTTGTGGTTGGTTTTGATGCACAACCGAGTAGCTAAATAATTGTCCCTCTTCCTAATCTAATCTTGAAGCTTTCAGCACGCCCCTCTCACCCCCTTTAGTGCTAGAAGCTGGGAGTGGCACCAAGTTCCAACTATTTTTGTTTTTTGACATAATTGGACTCTTTCGAGTCTAACAAGGAACTTGGGGGCGCGTCAAAAGAAATGGTACTTGGCCTTTTGCTAAACTTTTGAATTCCCCCATAGGACATGTTGACCTCCATGGTGTATATTGGTGTAGAGGTCACAACTTGCATTGAAATACATGGTGATGGTGTGAAAGTTGGTGCCGTAATAAGCGTACCTCACTAATTAACCCCTCCAAATGGACTCTGATGTATTATTGATGAGTGTAACTTGAACTTAAATTCCTAGTAAGAGTTGTACCAAATGACGGTGGCGCTATAGACATTTGTTGTTATTGTCGTGAAGATCGTGAGCTTAAAGAATTCTGCTCAAATCATTGTGCGTTACTTCATAGCTAATACCTTGGTTTTGGTTGAGCAATAGAATTTTCATCATCTGAGGACATGGAGTTGTCCCATGCCTTAAAATTTTGTAGTAATACAGAACATTAATTACTAAATTCTAACACAATGTACGGTTTGAAAAATATAGTGCGTCAATGGGGATGAACGGTGACGGATGGATGGACAGATGTTAGTGGATGGACATCTGTGGACAGATGTTGGTGGACGAAAGGGCTTGGATGGACAAAATTGGACAATCAAAATCGGACGGGTGAACGTTGGACAAAGGTTAAACGCACATTAGATGAAGGTCAAATAGATGTCGAACGAAGGTTGCACATAAATCAGACGAAAGTTAAATAGATGTCCGACTAAACTTGGACAGACATCGAACGAAAGTTAAACAGACGTTGAACACAAGTCAAATAGACATTAGATGAAAGTCAAACAGATGTTGAATGAAAGTTGAATAAACATTAAACAAAAATTAAACATACGTCGGACGAAAATCAAACAAACATCAAACGAAACTCAAATAGATGTCAACTATGACGATCGGCAACTATAATGGTTGGTGACATGTCACTGCGGATGTAGCGTTAGTAATTGCTTGAAAGCTCTATAGCAATGTCGGGCGGCTATGCTATGTTGCACATTGCCCAGGAGCTTTACAATGATGGCGTGTTGAATTTTTTTTGTTTTCTTCTTGTTTGGCATTGCACTTGGCCTTGCAATCTTCAAGAGTCTTCAAGGCTACCTCTACCTTTCCTTGTGCATAATAGATGATGATCCACATGACGTCCATTAGCGCACAAAAGAAGGGATGAAAGGTCAGCCATAGGAGGGAGGAGAACTTACCAACAGAATGTCGTCCCTAGTTGCTACAACTTCAATGTTGCATCCATCAAGACATATTGTCGTCTAGCTACAACAACAACAACGAATTAGCTCTTTCGTGAGTAATAATGGGAGAATCCGATTTCAACAAATTCCTGAACTTACTCACCCAGTAGCAAGGAGTTGTAGTTGCAAAAGGAGGAGAAAGACCAAGAGGTGCTTGGCGTCACAACCATTTCCTTCGCCCCTGCTCAAACCGTGGTAGGAGGAGCAACCGAGGTTGCTACAAGAGTTACTCCTATTGTGGAAGAAAAGATAACGCTTATGTTGTTGTTTGTTCTCCTTCATTTTCTACACCTATACTGTAACCACAACATGGACACAAGAAAAGAGAAGTAATAGCAACAACAACAACAACACCACCAACAACAAAAGAAACCCAAGAAACTCAAAACCAAAAAAAATCTGCCACTTTGAACATTAAGCAACAGAGAACAATTTTTCTAGAATTAAATTACGAAAAAAGAAGTCCTCCTTCCACTATTCACCTTTGGATTTGCTGTTGAGCCCATTAAGGAGCTTAGGGGTGTGTCATACGAGCATGACACCTGTTAGAATTAACAAGTCAAAGGAGTTTGAGAAGTTACTATTAAACAATATCCTACTTAAAATACATAATGAAACCTTGGGAAATAGAAACCCCAAATGGAATGAGTGGTGGAAAATTGTTTAAGAGTTCACATAGGAGTAGATTCTGGAGAATATGGAGTTGGCCCATTCTTATGAACAAACTTATCAACTTGAGTTTCATGCCTACTGAACAATTTTCTCAAATTTCAAATACAAACCCCCAATTTTGTGTTTGTGGAAATAGGAATCAATAGTAGAGTTCCAGCAATACCATATATGGTACAACTTGTTATTAAACCAATTAGTCCACTAAGAGGTGAAATCATACCCTTACTTGTTCAAACTTTTATTATATTTATTCCAAAGACCACAATTGTTAGTCAACCTATGGAAAGTAGTGAAAGATCTAATAAGGAATAAATTGAACCTATTAACCTTTCATTCACCATGCTAGATAGTAGATTATAATCTTTAAAGTATATATCTATTAATGTACCTTTTACCCCACACACCAGATAGGTATAGATTAGGAAGTTATTTTAATATCAAGTACCCTGCATGCATTACTCGAAAACGTGTCTTAATTCACTTTGGGTTTCATTAGATTTTGAATGAATTTGAACATTTTTACTTAATGAAATTCTTTAACTCCCTAGTGAATGAGAACCAGTTGCTATGGACAATGACTTGTCTCAGTAATACCTAGTGAAACAAGGTTACTCTTAACTAAAATACAAATTTACCAAACCATTCACTTGTTAATTAATTAATTAACCAATATGGAAAGCAATTAAATTTTAATTATTTAATATATAATATTATTGATTTTTTTAAAAGCCTATTATTATTTGACACGCGTCACTATCTACAGTAGGTTAAAAACCTAGAGTAAGTAGGCCACGTAATCAACTTAGGCACTTATTCTAAAAATTCGAAAGGAAAATATTCGATCAACATACCATCGTTGACCACACACAACGCCACCCATGAGGTTTGATCCTTTGACTTTTGCAATGGAAGCAAACACCTTTACCATCAAGCCACCCGACTTGTTGTGAGAATATAGATTACATTACATTCTATTTATCAAATACTTCATTTTAAACATTACAAAAACATAAACTTTGAAAATTCATATCCTATTAAGATTTTGTTCAGATGGAATGATTCGAGTTTATTTTTTTTTTTAATTCAATAATTTACATGAATACATTTATTTCATTTTGAAAGTTTAAAATCATTTGAACAAAAAAAAAGTTGAATATCATTATTCAATAACATTTCAATGACCATTCTTTTGAAATAATAAATTAATAAATGGATTTTTTGTTGATATAATAATATTACCTATGTTAAATTACTTTCAACTATTATACGATTATTTTTCATTAATTTAAATTATTTCACCCTACATTATTTACGACTATTTATGGCTATTTTCAATTACTTATGGTTATTTTGACTATTTTAGTTAAATTCACCTTAGGTTATTTTCAATCTTTGTAATTTTTGGGGGCTATTCTATGTAATTTTTAGCTATTATAAATTATTTCAGTTTAGATTATTTGTAGCTATTATACGTTACTTTTGGTTATTGAAAGTTATTTCACCTTATGTTATTATTGGTAATTTTAGGTTATTATGGCTATTTCACCTTAAGTTATTTTTGTTTATTATAAATTATTGCACTCTAGATTATTTTTGACAATCCTAAATAATTAGCTATTGGTTGTCCCCTTCTTAGTGTTATTAGTGATTATTAATGGTTATTGGTACTTATTCTATTTGTGGCTATTAAAGTTTTTTAGTGGTTATTCTATTAATAATTATTGATGGTTATTATATTAATGGCCATTGGTAGTTATTCTATTAGTGGTTATTTATGGTTATTCTATTGGTTATTATTGGTGGGTATTGGTGCATATTTTATTAATGGCTATCGGTGGTGCCTATTCTAGTAATGGCTATTGGTGCTTATTATATTAAATGGCTATTGGTGCCTATTCTATTAATGGCTATTGGTGGATATTAATGCTTATTAATGATTATTATATTAATGGTTATTGGTGGTTATTTTATTGGTGGAGATTAATGTTTATTAATGATTATTATATTAATGGCTATTGGTGGTTATTCTACTATGGATATTAATGTTTATTAATGGTTAGTATATTAATGGCTATTGATGGTTATTTTATTAATGATTATTATATTATACATTATTGTTGGTTATTACATGTTATATTATAACTATTGGTGATTATTGTGTTATACATTATTGTTTGATATTCCATGTTATAATATCATAGGCTATTGGTAGTTATTATATTGTAAGGTATTTAAAATTATTTTTCATAGGTTATTATTTTCTATTTTAACTTAGTTTTACCTTAGGTCATTATATTTTGTTTTAGATTATTTTAAGCTATTATACTTAGGATAAAATAATTTATAATAACGTAAAGTAAAAATATAACTTGAAATATAACTTGAAATAACATATATTAATTTAAAATAAAATAACCTAAGGTATATCATAAAGTAACATAAAATATTTTTAAAAACATAGAAACCTATTTACTATAGTTAATTATAATAGTTAATTATGTTAATTAGTAATGAAACATGATATCTACATAGTGATATTATAGTGAAATGACTTTCACCAAGGTGAAATCAATAAAATGCAATGAAGTTATTTCACTTTTAAGGTCCCATAATGATTTAAGCTAATAAATTGCACCCCACTTTGGTAGTAGTGATGCATTAGAGGCATTTATAACACCCATAACGACCTTTGAAAACACACATAATTGATACAAGATTATAACAACAATTGGTTTTCAAATTTTGTGTCAAGTGGAACTCGTGGAGGTAGTAGGTGTTAAACTTGTCGAAAAATTCATTACTCAACCAATTACTCAAGGCCAATCTAGCCTAGTACTTTGAGTTAACTTTTTGAGGACGAAATGTAAATTTCAAAGGGGGATAATGTCAGCCAGATTTGGTAACAGATGACCTAATAAATTAATAAAGTAAGTAGGTTATTAAACCTAACAAGTGTTTTAACCTGTTATTGAACAAAACCTATAGTATTGATTTAACCTATTATTAAACCTGGTAGGTAATGTTACTAGGTTAGGAAGATAGGTTGACATGTTAGCCAACATGTGGATTGTAAAACTTATATTTGGCAGAACTAATAGTTGAACATGTAATTAGACATGGTGTAGTTTTTGAATTGTTAGTCTTGATACTAGTTAATGACTATTTATAATGGTCAGTCATGACTATTGTATTTGAAATAGCTAGTATAAGAACTAGGAGGACAAACTTGTTGAACAACTTTTGGATTTCATTTTTGATTATGTGTTCAATCTTCATGGAATAAGAATCAATTATTCTTTCATCCAATTTCCTTTAAGCTTTGAACAATTCATGTACATGTTAGTTTAGGATTATAATTAGTTCAAGTTTTATTAAAATATTGTGTGTACTTGTTGTTATTTTAGGAACTTATTGCTAAAAAATTTAGAAGTTACAAACTTTAGTGGGAATAAAAAAATCTGTTAACAAATATCAAGTTGGAGTTGTTTCCCTACCCCCACTGAATCCAACATGTTTAGGACATCCATATGGACAATGTCATCAAAATCCATGACATCATCAAGCTTTGCTATTGTTGCTGATGTAGCAAAACAAATAAGGAATAAAGTTAAACCCTAAACTAGTTAATTGTCATGCCATATAACATTTGTTTAATCAATCCAAGTAGTTTTCAAAGCTATAATTCTTAGGACCCAAACATAGACTATTCTAATTTGATTTACTTGCACATGTCCTATGATGCATTTTTTTCTAGAAAGCATGTGCTAATTATAGTTCTATCGAACAAGTATGCACGTACAAAGTATGGAACTACAAGTAAAAACTCATTTGAGTTGCAAGTAAACAAATATGATCCAATACACATGATCTACTTTCTAATCTATTACATAATATGTATCACAAATAGCAAGGCAATTCCATTAAGTTAATTACTTGGACATTTTGAAGAAGTAGCTATCATGAAAGGGGCAAGTCAACAAAGTAATGTGAAATTCTTAACAAATATGCAAAAATACTAAGTACTTGGCAACAAGTGAGAAATTCTAAAACTTCAAAGCAAACATTTATGTTCAAGTAATCTAATATACTTTGACCCACTTCATAAATTAAATCACAAGTAGCAAGAAGGTTCAAGTAGTCATTTGGACAATTTGAATAAGTACTTACCATTCAAGAGGCAAAGTAACAACACTTTAGTAAAAATCCTATCATTTGCAACTAGTCACTATACAACTGGCATGCAACTAGTTATCATTTGCATTTATATTGGACATGTTTGCAATTGCAAATTTGGTATTGTATAATTTTTGGGCCATAGAATGATGTTTGCACTGGAATTTTTTATCCCATATCTTTTGGCTTCTAATCTAATTTTGCACACTATATATAAGTAGGTGCAATAGCCATGTTCACAAACCAAGTATCAAGTGCCATTGGGCATGAGTTAATTAAAAGGGCTTGACTTTAATTAAATGGTTAAACCCAAAAATAAAATTGGATTACTTTAAACCTACTTATTTAACCTTAGCCTAACTTTCAACCTACTTACATACCTAAGCTTACCTACCAACTTAGTAGGGTGTAATAATTACCTACCTACCTAGGCACCATGTGTCAACATCTTATTAACCTTAAATTGGAAAATTTTGATTTCATTAATTAATATTTATAAATCAAAAAGTGGGCTTTAATTGCCACATGTCACCATATAATTGGTGATTTTATAAAACACATGGACAATTGTCAAATGGTCATTGAACATTCCATGGTGTGCCATGTGTCATCATCCTAGTAGCCAAAAAATTAACAATCAAAATTAATCCAATGAACTTTTAATTTGAAAAACACAAAAATAACAAAAAAAGACACATGTCCATAATCAATTCATCCAATTTCTAACACATGTCATACATTGATTAATTGCACTGTAGTTGCAAGGAGAATTGCATATAAGGATCACAATTTGTTGGAGTGTTTAGAAAATATTATCCTACGCAACTTTTTATGTGGTTTTCCAAACAAAATACCATATAATGCAATCCTAGGTGCTTTTCAATGAAAATTTCAAATTTGCAATAATGTAATATGCAACAAACACATCACAAAAGTGTTGAGATATATCTATGATTATGAATATAAGTGGTATTTTGGTAGTATTGCAAAAACACCAAATTTGTGTCCTATAGAATAAATATTTCATACATGTATGAAAATGTTATGTTTATAATTATTTTCTTGAAGAAAAATTGATGTATTTTCATCAATACCCACTAGATGCATCCTTTCACAAATTTTTAGACCCTTCCATTAATAATGACTATGCAAACTTGTGTACTTGGATGCTTTTAATACTATTAAAAATTGTCCACATAGAAAATACTTTATTTTATTAAGAAATGATATGAAACTAATTTTGAAGGTGTTAAGAAGGAGGTATACTAATGCCACCTATATTTTTATGTTTGAAATTAATCCTCTTAAAGTTGTAATCATATGGTTTATAAAAGGGTCCCAAATTTTTTAAGCACCCATAAAAAATGATTTTTTTTTTCATAAAATACCAATAATTTTCATATATTTGAACCCAAAGTGGGTACACTAATGTGACATGTCATATAGTTTGAATGTTTGAAGATCTTGACACATAAAAAATTGTGCAATTCATATGTTTAAGTGCGAAGGTTGGTGGAAATGTCTAAATATTTTTGTCACATTTGAAAATATTGAAAGACCACAAGTACATATAAAAAGTTGGACACTCAAGGAAACCATGAACCATAAGGTGTAATGACATTTGAATTGGTATGTATGGATTAACATGCATATTAACATTGTTTATACATGTTGCATATTTGTGTCACATGCAATTGAATTTTAGATGGTAACAACATTTGTAAAACCCAAAATTTTTACTAGTGCAAGTAATGTAAAAGATTTAACTAGTATGCACAAACACTAAGTCCCCAGAAGGACAATGAGTGTAAAGTTTGGGATCTTCATGAATCAAACAACACTAGTAGAAATTGGTCAAAATGCATGTAACCACCCTATTTACAACTATATGTGTTTATTAATCATTTGTGACTACCTTTGGACATTTTTGCAATTATTTCTTATGTTGGTCATATTTTCAATTATATTGCAACTAATTTAAAATTATTTTCATTCTCATCCTTCCATTTGAACAACAATTTGTTTGGTTTTCATCCAAGAACAACAACTTATGTCCCATTAGTTGCAACCCTATAAGTATACAAACGTGTATTTTGTGTATTTTAAGGAATATAATTGGGTTTATTAAGATCTACAAATATATACATTGGTTGTACATGAATAACCAAATTATATGTGTATTCAAATAGGAAAATCTTAAATTCACACCTTTTTTGGTTAAATTCACACCTTGGTCGTGCTTATCTTGTTCTTAGAACCTGCAAGTCTGCTGCGATTCTTGACCACAATGCAAAGAAAGGGTGTGAATTTAACCAAAAAAGGTGTGAATTTAAAAATTTCCTTCAAATATTATTATTATAAGCATAAATCACCTCAATATTATGGCTACAAAAAATATATATTTTGAGTATATTAAAATTTTATGTAACATATTTATTACATATATTGTGCCCATGTTACAAGTTTGTCCAAACCATCTTTTTAAAATCAAACTATACTTTTTAAAATTATTAGAAATGACATTTAATATTTTATTAATTACATGTAATAATAATAATAAAAATTATCTTGATTCAAATATTAAAATAATATTATTTTATCACATAATGGTGATAATCATGATATTAATATGTTAGGAAAAATAATAATATAATTACTAAAATAAAAACCATTATGCCTACTAAAATTATAATAATAATAAATAATAATAATAGATATTTATAGTTTACAAGAGCTATAAGAATTGACATAATAATAAGAATGTAAATAACACAATAATTAACTCAAATTAGTTAATAATTCCAATAATAATTTTATTATATCTTAATATTTTAATGTCTATGTATTTATTTTAAAAACACTCAAATCATTATTAAATAAATTAAATAAATTATTATATTATTGTTAAATTATTTTCCAATGATCAATTTACTTATTAAACATTAAATATTTATTTATTAAATTAGAAAAATTATAAATCATAATAGCTATAAAATTATTATTTATTAATTAACAATTATGTAATTATTTCAATATTAACCAATTATTAATTAAATAAATTGGATGATAAATCATTATAGTTAAAATTTAATTGAAATTAATTAATATTACTAGTTATTTATATATAAATTTGGCAATATTTAATAATATTTAATAATATAATTGATGTTTTCATTATATTCTTATGGATTTAAAAATTATTGATGATTATTATTATAAATAAATAATTAGTTTATTATTTAATTAATCTATATTTTATTCATCAATCAATTAGTTGGTTAATCAATTAGGTACTTAGTTAATCATTTATTTATTTAATTGTATAATTATAAATAAATAAAATGAAGATAAGAATATAGGATAAACTTTTTATTTGCAAGAGGTTTGTAATTAAAAATGTTTAGTCATAAACAACTTGCATCTAAAAAATTATGTAATATGTTTTGGCTTTCATTTTCATTTTGAAAAATATATAAATAAGGTATTTTGCCTTACATTTTCATATTTTAAAACATGGGCAAATGGATAAGCCAATAAAAAAAGCATAATCCAAAATAAAATATAAATATTCATGTATTTACGCCTAACTACTTACCTCTTTAACTTACTCACTTACTTTTTTACCTACTTATTTATTTAAGTAGGTATTTGGCTTAGTTAGGTAATGTCATAACCTTAACTTTAGGCACACGACCAAAACAAGGGTTTGTGAAGGTGTGAGTAAAAAATGAAGCCCCAGAATCACATTCATGCTCTTGTGAGTGTAAAAGAATGTGAGGGAATGAACCTCACACTCCCAAATGAACTCCTTTCACTATTTCCACCTTGGGATTTGTAGTTCAGTTCACCAACGAGATTGGGGATGCGTTAGGTGAATAGCTAGGTAAGTACCTAGTTCAACTTACATACTTAAATATTGATTTAAATTTATTGTGGAAAAATTTATTTAATATGCCAAGTTACATATGCCTTTGACATGATGATAGACTTTTGTCAAATAACAACTTGAGCGGGACAATACCCTCAACTTTGTTGAACGTCAAAAACTTGACCCTTGAATAAGTCATATTTGCTTATTATATATTCTTTGTGTGAACCTTACAAAATTATAATTATATTTATCTACCATCTAGACCTCACACAACATCACCCACTCCCTTGTTCATTGAATGTTTTAATTTGTGGATTATTGTTAATATGCCAAGACATCAACAAAAGGGTTTACAAAATCAATGGAATGAATGTTCATGTTTTAAAATGTTTAGTTCAAAGTTGTGATGTATAATTAATTTTTGACCTAATTTGTTTGATTAATACATTTTAATTTGTGCATGTTTCTTTGTGATAATATCATAGGGATTCTGGTGGATGCCCTTCATCTTCACCATCAACACCAAGTCCTATAAGTAATAGTACAAATCACAACACCAACATGGCAGCCATTGTTGGAGGTGTGGTTGGGGGTCTGTTTGTGGCGGTTGTGATCACTTTCATACTAATTTAAGTTTTTTGTTACAAACGTCCCACAAAATCAGGACGAGGAGGACCAGGTTTTTGAGTTTGTTGATCTTAGCTTTCTATGTTTCCAAATTAATTTTTATTCTAGAGTGAAAATTTCTTCTCCATTTTCTTTAAGGAAAACATGTTGGTGTTGTCAAATTAGTTCATTTGAAAATCAAAATTAAAAAAGAAAAAAAGATACAATTGTAACCACTAGTGTTTAATATTCCACCACATTGACAAGACCTTAAAAACTAAATTAGATTTGTTGTTTGTGATATTGTAAATCAAACCATTGTGATGAAATATGTTTGGTGTATTGTTAAAAACATCTTATTGAAATGAGAATGAGTTCACACATAGATAACTTGAGGTGAGTTTGAATTGGTTTCATCTAGTCAATTACTTAATATGTATGTTGTTTATAATATATATTAGTTTAGAAGCATCTAACATTTAATTTTTAATTGTTTGTATAGTTTTGGGTAAGGGGCAAGAATATCCTGGTGGTGTAAATGTTGCACAAGTGTACTCTTTTACAGAGGTGACTGCCATGACCAACAATTTCAAACAAACCCTTGGAGAAGGTAGTTTTGGAACCGTGTGTTATGAAAAACTGCCTGATGGAGAAGAGGTGGCAATCTAAAAGGGTGTCTTGCAATTCACAACAAGGGGCTAAAGAATTTTACGAGGTAAATTATTAACTCACACCAGTTAATAGTTGTTGTTCACAAACTATAATCATGTTTCATGGCAATTGATTTGATTTTCATAAATTAGTTATTTGTATGTTTATTTCATTGTCACATTGTCTAATACTTATTGTGGATCTTAACATCTTAAACCCTAAAATCCAATTGATACACTCAAAATTGAAACTTGATCAACCTTAAAAAAATTTGATTTTTTTTGCCACAAGTGACCACAAGTGCGGAATTCACTACCAAAAAAAAGAAAGTGCTACAATTGAAGCAAAGGATATTTTTGGAAAAATTGACCCAAGGAAAAAAATGGTTGAAATTCAGACCATAGCTTCTTGCATGTCACTAGGATATAATAGGGTTCCAAATAATCTCTACTTTCCTTATGACATCTAGTATCCAAATTTCCCTAAATCCTAGTGCAAGCAATTGCTAGTCCACCTAAGTCACAAAACTGGGAATAAAAAGACTCTTTTGGTCTTCACTATAATCCATTTGTTTCAACATTTTGTAGGTTGATCTTCTATCCAGAGTGCACCACAAGAACTTGGTGTCTTTAGTTGGATATTGCCAAGGCAAGGAAAAAATATTGATATAGGAACTGTGCGTTAAAGTCTTTATGGTAAGACTACCTGGAAAACTCTAAATTGGTGATTTAATGCTAATCATGCTTGTTCAAACATAATTAATTATATTATTGATAAATGGAATAAATGGAATAAATTGATAAATAAATAAATGTGTATTATTTATTCAATCAATAGCTTACTTTATGTTTATAACAGGCACACCCTTTTTTATTGCACATTTTATTTATATATTTTGGCCACCGATATTTGGTTCTAAACTAAACTTATGTTTCAGGTACTGCAAAGGCATGCAACAATCAGAATAGTTGGAGGACTCGACTTGACATTGCTCCTAATGCCGCTGAAGGTTGGGTTCAACTGTGTTTTCTTACAACTTGCTTGCAATCAATGTGTGGGTATGTTCTAGGTTTCATGTGTATAGTATAACCCTAAAGTAAGGCTCCCCTATAATGTGTTATGGTCATAAGCTCCCTATATCGGAGGGGCAAGGGAAGGCTCCCCATCGAAGGGGTTATGGTTTAAACTCCCTGGACACAAGGGGTAGTAACCTCAAGAGTATAGGGCTTAGAACCATAATACTTGAAGGGGTTATGGTTTAAACTCCCTGGACCCAAGGGGTAGTAACCTCAAGAGTATAGGGCTTAGAACCATAATACGTGAATTGGGTCAGCTTTAACCTACTTAAAAACCCATTGAAAGAGGTAAAAAACAGGAAAAGTCGGTGGTTGTGGGGCCTTCAAATCATAATAGCCCCCAAATAGAGACCTTACCAAGCATAATGCCCTCCCTACAGGGGGTGCTCCCAAAGAACTAAAATTACCCATACACATTTGCCTTAAATAATACTAGTGGGTGCCTGTGGCCTTCGGCCACCTTGGTTCATGTTTTAGAAACTTTTAACTTTTAACTTTTTATTTTTATGTATTTTTTATTTTTATTTGTTATATATATATATATATATATATATTTGGATGCAACTTTGAAGTTTGAAGAAAGAAGACACACCTCATTTTTTTTCAAGTAAGGCTTTTTTTATTTTTTACTCTTTATTTGGTTTTTTCATTTTTGGAATTTTTTTCTTTTAAAATTATTTTATTGTATTTCCCTTTCCTTGTTTCATTTGTTTCCATTCCTTTTTTATAGTTTTTTATTTGTTTCATGTTTTTATTTTTTTTATTCTTATTTTTTCTATCTTCATTTTTTTGTTTTTATGTATTTATTTTCTTTTTTGTTTTAAAAAGATTATAGTTTTTTTAATATAGTCTATAATGAAAATAATTTTTTAAAAAAATTGTATTTTTGTTTGATAAGATACAGGTCCCCCCTGCCCTGCCCTCCCCCCCCCTCGGCCCGTGCTGCCCCCCCCTGTTGGCCCCCGCCACCCGTGCTGGTCCCCCCCCTCTGGCCCCCCCCTCCCCGTGCTTCACCGGGCTCTCCCTTCCCCCAGCCCCCAAAACACTCCACAGGGAACGGGAGCCAATGGGATTACGCCAGAGAGGTAATGAAAGCGAAATGACGTCAGAGAAAAAGAAATAAGTAAACGATAAATAAAAGACGGACAGACACACACACACACACCATGTTGTAATTATATAATAGATGGACAAATAAACATATTTTAACATAAAAAAAGAGCAAAGATACATCAATTGTATCAACCATGAATTTCATGTTTCATTTCATTAATGATAAAAACTGACCAATAATAAAGATGATTAGCTCATAAGTAATTAATTTGTTGGATATATTTTGAATCAAATTTTTGTTTTGTGCAGATTGGAGTATTTACACACAGGCTGTGTGCCTTCCATCATCCATCACGATGTGAAGACTAGCAACATTCTTCTTTCAACAAATATGATGATTAAGGTTGCAGATTTTGGACTTTCCAAAGAAGTTGTAAATGAAAATGTTTCTCATGTTTCAACTGCAGTCAAGGGCACAGCCGGCTATCTCAACCCTGAGTACGTGTTCTAAAAAGATTATCATTTGTTTCCCAAAGTCTACTTATAATTTAAAAACCATAAGTTGTGCCCTCAATTTATGTAATACATTCTTGCCAAAAAGTCTGTATATATTTTGAAAACCATAAGTTGTGAGTGGAAAACACACGTTCAATTGAAATATCTCCTTCAAAAACATTTAAATCCCTTTATTTTTTTTGGCCTTGCCTACCAAGGCAAAGATATTGTGTTTAGATTCATTCTAGAGTACAGTAGCTGAAGGGATTTTGGCCCCTAGGTCATAATAGGTTTACTTTTATATAAGGATTTTTGAAAGATGATATTTTGGCTTGTGTTGAAACTTGAGATTAGTTATAATAGAGTTATAATATCTTGAAGGAATTTGGTTTGTTTTAGAGCATTTTTTGAAGATTATATTTTTGCATGGTCAAATATTTGAGTTTCCATAATTCTTCTTTTGGCCTTCGGATACTTTTTAATATAAATGGCAAGGCCACAGTGTGACACACACCTTGTTGGTCTAGTTTTGGAAAGATGTGTTTCAAACTAAACCATTTGGACTAACAGTTTGTGAAACAAAAGGGTGGAATGTTTGTCTTTATTGTCATGTGACTAACTTTGATGTTTTACTTATTGTTTAGGTATTACGCGATGCAAAAATTGACAGACAAGAGTGATGTCTTCAGCTTTGGAATTATATTGTTGGAACTGATATGTGGATGGCAATCTATAGACACAACATCGTATGATTGAATGGAATGTAACATTGGTCAATGGGTAAGTTGCGAAATTGCTTTAAATTTAAAACTGTTATGTTTGTTATACTGAATCTCCACGTTTTCAGCTTACTTATAGTACCTGGTAACTCACCCAATGTCACTTGCCTTCAACAGATTCATAAATAAATATTCAACTAAACAACAAAAGGGCTGACTGGATCTTTAATTGGGTGTTGTATAATCAATGTAATTTGTGTATTGTAGAATTCAATGTTGGTCAGGTCTTTATGTTAATTGGGTGTTGTTCAATCGATGTTAATTTGGGTGTTGTTTAATTCATGTTAATTGGCCATTGTACAATTCATGTCAATCTGGTGTTGTATAATTGTTATTTCTTTCTTTTTGCGAAGGTGAAACCACATCTAGAAGCAGGAGCAATCAACAACATAATTGACAAAGCAATGGGAGACAATTACAAGCTGGAGAGCACTTGGAAAGTAGCAGAAATTGCAGCTATGAGCATTCAACCATTTGGTGTAAACAGGCCAAAAATGAGAGAAGTGGTGAGTGATCTGAGAGAAGCCATTGAAATGGAAACAAGCATGAAATCCTGTGATGGCTCCTCTATCAGCATGCAGTCAGATCCAAGCTTTGCACCAACAATTGCTAGACCCACAGCAACAACAATGGTAGGGAACAACAACAACAACCACCATATTCCAGGTTCCAGCCCCCATGTCCGATACATGTCCAGCCCCAGTGAAACAGACAAGTTGCAAACCAATATTCCCAGCTCAAGCAGCCCAGATATCATGGGCATGCCATATGCAAGGTAGACACTGAAAAAGAAAAGAAACAAAAACAATCTCACTAAGAAGTCAAAGGAGAAGGAGGAAGAGGAGAAGAACAAGATAGTCATGTTCTTGTAGAGAAACCAAATTTCACAAACAAATGCAATGTGGCATAGTGGATTTTTTCCTTTTTTTCTCCCTACCACCAAAAAAATGTACAGCTACAAAGCTGTGGAGCTATGGCATTGAGAATCTTCTTAGTAGTGAAGATGGAGTAGTACCAAAGGTTCTAGAGGCAGAGGTACTTACTACTACTATTCTGTGATCATGTGGTTTTAGATTTGTTTCAATTTGAGAAAATAAATTTTTTTGTTGGTCATGGAGGATAAATAAATCACAGCTAAATTGTGGGGTTCTCATGGATCATGCATGGAGTTGACAAAGTTTGTAGCTCTAATGCGATCGGTCATGGATGGACTCAGGGAAGAAGTCTGTTTGAGATTTTTTGGGGTCTAGGATCATGATGATGATCTCTCCTGCTAGTTGGAGAGTTTACAGGAGCTCAGAATACAGTAGAGAGAGTTCACAAGAGATCAGAAGTTTTCTGCTGGAGTCTAAAGGATTGAGCAGGATCACAACAATAGATAGAGGGTTGGCAAAAAAGCGTAGAAAAAAGAGCTAAGAGAAAAGGGTTTTAGAGATGTTGTTGACATATATACTATTGACAGCTGCAGAGGAGCTGATGCTGTTGTCAAGATTTGAAATGGAAGTTTTGGAATCATCAAATTAGTGTATATACTACTACAACGCTTGCATTTGGAAGGGGACTTTGAAGATCCGCAATAATTAATAAACAATGTTTTGAAGAAGATGCAATTCCTGCTGTGTTGGGTTTTGGTTTTGGGTTGAGATTCTTGTACCTTGAAGAAGGAAGGAAGAGTATCCGTCATCTCTGTCTTTGTCTCTCTGTGTCTGTGTCTCTTCGTCTCTCTTTTGAGGTACCTATTTCATTCCGCGAAAATGAGAAATCGGTCGCCAAATCGTTGTCGCACGTGGCAATTCGTGCGGGCTATGCACGAGGTGCTGGGACGGGAGTATTTGCTGTTCGGGATATTGCTGTTAGTGATCTCATTCATACTGCAGATCCGGTTGTTGCATCATCCAGCACTTGCCTCTTTGCAAAAGGTTTGTTCAACCTCTTCACCATAACTTCCCCTTGCTGGAGTGTCATTACTCATACTTCTTGTGATGTTGTAGGGTTTAGGGTTTAGGCTTCACTTCATGTTTTTTATGTTGTCATGACTTTAGACTTGTTCCTCTTGCTTCTTGGCAATTGTAGGCTTGCTACTATTGCTTGCAAGGGACAAAAAAGCGACAGAATACCAGAAGAATTCTTCCTGTCGCAATGGGATCTCCAAACATTGGCAGGACCTCGAGCAAATTGAGTCCAGATGATCAGACTGGACGTGCTGGCATGTTTTGCAGTACGAGCTGTGAAGATTCAGCAGCCAAGATTATATTCAAAATTCTTCCTGTAGAGCTGAAAGACTTTCTCTTCCTTCTTCGAGTGCAGGAGAAAGTTTGGAAGTAATTATATGAGAGAACTGTTGGGCACACCACTAGCACACTCAGATTGAGCTCTGTTTGTGTCACAATGCAGGTCTTCTACAGCATTGAGAAGCAAGCAGATTGGTCACAACAGAATGGATACTACTGGTAAAAAAAATTTAAACAAGGAAGACATAGTCTTCCAGCTCTGTGAGCAAAACTGATCTGATGCCCATCAAGAGTCATGCATGATCCAGGGAGTTTTCTTGACTTTTGTACAAGGGAATGCTTTTTTTGGGCTAAAGATCGGTTTCTTTGGATTTATGCTTGTGCTGCTGGGTGCTTTACACTGTGTTCTAATCCTCTGCTACACCTGGGGTTCTGCAATTCAGCAGTTGTGTTGCATTATAAAACTGGCAGAGCCAACAGTATAGAATTTGCAGGGCCACCAGATGATTTGCAGGAGCACAGCATCCAAGATGCCTAACTGGGTGGTGCTGCCACTGGTGGTGGTGACAGCACACATGGCCTCCGGTTTCCTTTGGTAGCAAAGCGCCTTGCTTGCATGGTGGCCTCCTCTGGAACATCAGAACAGGTGCTGGACATCCTTACTCATGTGAACCTTTCACAGGTATTATCCCTGATGAAGTGAGTCCTTCTCCACCCCCTTCTCTTCTTCCTAAAGGATAACCTATAATTGACATGGGGACACTATTGGCATCAGGTCTTCTTCTTGTGCCTGCTGTAAGTCATGGGTGTGTTGGTTAATGGAGTTGCACACTTTAGTTTGTTGTCACCAGGGGGCATTCAATTCCTTGGCTGTTATGGACTCAGTGGTGAAAAATGCAGTGGAAAATGAGAGGAGACTCTTTCTTGAAGCTTTGACATCGACAACTGTGGCCCCGCAGAGCTTGGAGTGTATCCTCTTGTAGAGCTCAAACCTTTTCCTTTCTGTTAGTCTCTACCCAAGTACTCTAAAGTCAGTTGATCTGAGGCTATGACATATATTCTTATTGAGGAGGATTTGTAGAGTGAGCTCCGCAAAGATCCATCTCATGATTGTTACATTGAGAGCAACACAATATTGTTATATTTCCCAATTCTCTCCTTGACTAGAATGCCTCAGTTTTGACAGAGGATTGGTATGCTGGCATTATAGCATGACTTCATTTGATTGCTTTTGGTGTGGAGAGGATGAGCTGGATGCAGAAGATTTGCTTGTTGCAGCAATAGCATCAATCACGGGAGACAGCATTATCGGTACAGCAATTTACATACTGTCTTCCATGTATAACCACGACTGTGGTAGGCTCCCCCATAAATTCCTTCTCAGAATCTCAAGTTTACATCAATGAGGCACTCAGACATTGTGCTTTTGAAACTCCAAAGCTTTAAAATCAGATTGATTGCTGGTTCATGGTGAAGTCTTGCAGCTAGCCAGCAATGGGTCATTGAAGAAAGTTGGGCATTGTGCAATTTGTGCTGTGTCTGACTTGCTTGTAGATCCTTGACTGACAGATTGGAATGTGAACATTCTTTAGCCCAATAATGTAACTGCAAACTTGGTAGCTTGTTGAGATATCACAACAGGTATGTATCTCTGACTTATGTGCAATGCATAAATTTTTGTCTCCGGTTGTGTAAATCCTCATCCTGTGGCAAATCACAAGTTTAGGGTTCAGGGTTACGGTTCAAATACCAAAATGTTCTTTGTTTCGAAGTACACTAGTAGTATTGTCATTTATATGATATGATCTTATTAGACACAGTCTTGGAGCACAGGATTTGAATTTTGTCAATTCACCAAGAATCATGTTGCACTTCTGCTTGCAGGTGAAGAACTTTGCATTACATATATAGATGCAAATATGCCATGTAATGCATGTGCCTCATCACTACAGCAAGCATATGGGTTTGTGTGGGAGTATGATCATTGCAAGGAAGGAGATTGATACTTGGGTGACAAGCACAAAGCTTGGACAATGTGCTGAGGCACGTCTTTCATTTGTGACAATGGATGTGTGGGCAAGAGTTGTTTCTCAGCACATTTATAGTTCTGCTTATTGTCTTTCACCTATATCAAAATTCTTGATCTTCATTCTCTAGTTTTTTTACAAATTTTGAGTGGTTGAAGCATTTTGAAAATTTGACTTTGCTCGTCCTTAGTTCCTCCTCAAATTGTGGGTTGTCCTAATATTGCAAATCTTTTTGATGGTGAAGAAAATTTTCTGTAAAGGAATTGCAACCTCACACATCCTATCAGAGCTGATAGATACATCACTCACCGTGCCCCAAAGTTTCTATGGCAACTCCGTTTTCTTTCTGCATAGAAATGCCAAGAAACCTATTTCAGCTCAAAAGAAGATGACTTAAATTGTCATGGATGTCTATGGCAGCAAGTTTGCTTCTCAGTTTGGATGTGTCTGGTGTCTGAATCTGCATACAAAATATGGAAGAGAAGTCATGTTGACAATCATTTATCAGATAATACCTACTACGCTACTGCATACTTACACCTTGAGACTGATCATGAAACTGTGTTCTTGGCTGAGCTCAGATGTCTGATTACAACAGTTATTTACTAGTACTTGGCGGTGAAAAGGTTGAGAGTTGAGACTAGCATCTTTTGCTGTCCTAATAATTGTAGGGTAAAGCCTGAGGCTACAGGCCTTACTGGAATACTGACCTGGTCAGGGTGAATTGTATGTGAATAGTGGCAATTTCAATTTTGTCAAAGTCTGAATTTAGGTTGCATTAGAAAAACTTGTGAAGCCATTTGGTGACTTTTGGAAGATTAGAAGGGTAAATTTTAGTGAAAAATTCATGGCCAATGATTTCGGTTTCTTGAATTACAACTTACAAGTTAAGGATTAAATACAAGCAATTTTTGCTAGTCCATAAAATTCAGGATGGAACTTGAAATCACATGAACAAATTCCAATGCATAAAAAACAAATTGACAAATCATGTGAGAGAGTTGAACTCTTGTCCCAAAGGACACTACACCCAACGGTAGCACATGATCTTGACTTGCAAATCACACATTAGTTTAGACATACAAAGAAAATCAGATAAGATTCAAGAAGGAAGGAGAAATTCACTCAAAGCTCAAACTTGTCATCATGGAAATTGAGGGTTGTTTGTTCCAATGAGCCATGAAAGTTACATTACATCATGCTAGAAAACCCCTTCTTGCTTTTTCATGAATCTAAAGAAAAAATCAACAATATACAACAATTGTGCAAACATACACACCATCAAATCCATATGCTCATAAAGGTGACTTTGCAATTTTGTTTTCATGAATCTCCAGGTTGAAAATTTCTTTTATCTTCTAGATCCTATAATTTAAAACCACAGCCAACTTTGTCATTATCATGAATTTAAAGTCAACCACATAACAATTCATTGGAAGAAATTTTCTTTCAAAGTTGGACATTGAATTGAGAGCCATGGGCTGGTCCATAGCCCAATGAGCATTGGACATTATTGTGATCTTGAAAAAATAATATTGTAGGTCTATAATATTCACATTAACAATTGATGGGATCCAAGTTTGTGTTGATCCAAGCTTTTTGGGTTGTTATTAAAAGCCTTTCAATATGGCCATATGAATAGTAATGGTCTATTCACATGAAGATTTCAACTAGTATTTTGGATACACCAACTTGCAAACATCCATCACCTCTTGGGTAACAAGTTGTTTTTCAAGTTCATCATTGACATTAACTACTAGTTTAAAACATCACCTTTGCACATTGTCAATGGTTTGTTGAAAAGTAACACAAATAAAAAACATATATAATGATGTTTCAAGACATGATAATGCAACATGATGGATCTATTAGCAATTCTAAAACTTGAGTTTCCAAACTAGTATTCAAATTAGGTGCCCATTCATGCACCATCACATTTAATGTCCCATTCATCAAATTTTGATACCCATTGAACACATTGTTCATGTAAACAATTTAGGGGTGAAGGTACCAATAGTAAAAATCTACTTAACATTACTTGATTGGAGGAACAAAATCACATACAAAACACAACCAAGATTGGAAAATTTAATTAATTCATTCAACCCCTCAAGCTTGGACATGATACAAAAGAACCCAAACATTACCTACAAGTCATAAAACAATTCTAAATTATGGACAATTTGATTGATAGTGTTGACATCTTGATACATTTTTAGTTCAGAGTAAAATTGAAATTTAGTGGGTTTTGATGTTTTTTAGAATTCATTAATCCATGTCTCCATAATGTTGGCCAATTGAATAAAAGTTGAAAGCACATTAACGATGCACCACTTTTCACCAAAAAAAGTGATGCATAACAAGTATTATGGTATGTAGTAAAGTAAAATCTTGATGATATTTTTTGGCTATCATAAACACAAGCAAAAAAAATTAAAAAATTCATGATGACATTTTGGAATTCAGAGTTCACTTTGAATCAAAATTAATTTTGATTCAACAGTTAGATGAAAAGAATCGGGTAAAATTAATGTACATATAATATATAACTTACAGTTTTTGATCAGCCATAGGGCTTCATGTTTGTGGTTCATGAAACATTACAAAACAAAAGAAAATTGAAAAAATAATGAAATGCCCATCTATAAAATCCCCTCTTCTTTGATTATGCATTTATTGTTCAAAAATGAAAAAAACACACATTTTTTCAATGAAATTTTATCCAAAAACTTTAAATCTTTAAATGCTCTTAGATTAATTGATTTATCAATATCATACAACGTAAAAAAATTCACCCAAAAATTTCATTCGAAATTTTAGTTTTGGAATATATATGCAGATTTTTCAAATTTTGTGAAATGTATTATTTTGTCACAAATATATTCCATACATTCAAAATTTTCATTGTTTGTTGGATTAAATTTTTTTTTGATTAGATTAAGTTTCAAGTTAATCAAATATACTTAAAACACACTAAAATAATTCAAGATGTGATGTCCATACACTAACAAAACAATTATACTTGTGAATATAATTTTTGGGGGGCTTAATCTATTTATGCCTAAAACTTTTAAATTTTCTTCAAACTATGAGAAATATATGCATACAAACTTTAGCACATCCTTAGTTTTTCCCACAATATTTAGTTTGGAAAGAGTTGTGAACACCAAATTAATGTGGTGGTTCCTAAAATGCACATTGATTAAAAATGGTGCATTTGATCTTTTAATTGAACCATCACATTTGTTTTGACACTTTTAAAACATTCACCCTATCAACTCTGAATGTGATCAATTTTTGGATGTAATTGTATCTTAATTCAAGTCACCAAAACAAACCATGGCATCCACTAGAATGCACGTTATATTATTTAAAATGGCCCCATCAACCATTTGTTGCAACAATAACAACAATGGAAATTATTGTCAATCTTCAACAACGTAAGCGTGAATGGAAACCCATATTTGTTAACCATAAGTTGTTATTTCATCATAAGAAAAGGAAATGGATTGAAGACCTTCAACTAGAAATTTGGGGTAAATTTACATTATAAAGGTGTTCAACAAAAAGGGGGGTTAGTCGTTACAAAAAAATGTAAAGGTGCAAGCAAAATATTTTGTACATACTTGTCAGGTTTTGTTTTTTACTTGAAAACAAGAAAAAAATAATATTTTAAATTTCTAACCTTCTTTTAGCATTTCAAAAAAAATGGAATTAATTTTGTTTTGAAGAATATTTCTAGTTTTTTCTAGCTTTTCAAAGAAATTTGTGTCGTATAATTTGGATTTGAAAAAATATTCCAAAAGTATCCCCAACAATTACATCATTTTTTAGGGTTTGGGGACAACTTTAGTTATGAAAAAAAAAATCTATTAACCAAAAAAATATATTTGAATGTTCACCACATCAATATTGAGGTGCATTAAAAAAACCAAATATTTAAAAAAACATTTCACCTATTTTCAAGTGTTTGATCTTTAATTTTCAAACTGCCACAAATTTTAGGTCCAATTCAAGTACTTGTAAGTAATTTTAAAAATATGAGTATAATAATTTAACTTTTGAAGTTAATGCAAACAAGAGTTAAAAAATAATTTACCCAAAAATAATATTATTATCCCATAAAATCCTCTACTTATTAATCCTTTTGTTTAGAGACTAGGTTGTATTTTGTTGTTTACACTACTTTTTATGTATACTTTACCATGCTTTCATTTATAACAATGATTGATTCAGTTGAAAAAAAACCTATGGAACTTAAAGTTTTGAGGAAGTTGCAAAGGGGCAAGTTCAGTGAAAGGACTAAATAGTGAAAATAAGGGATAATAAGAACAAATGAAAATTAAACCTTAAACCTTAAACTAGAATGAATTGAATGACAAATATTCAACAAAAAATAAGGATTCAATTGAATGCAATGTAAAAATGACAATTGTAAGAGAGCTTACCTTTGCATTATGTAATTATTACTTTGTAAAACCTAGGAGGTTTTCTCAATGAAAAAGACTAAACTAGTGTGCACAATATTAAAAAGGATTGAGTTAATGTACACATTGAAAAGGGTTGAATAGTGAAAAGACGGACAACAAGAACAAATGAACATTAAATCTTAAACGCTAAACAATAAACTTGAATGAATTAAATGAAAGATGTTTAAGAGAAAATAAAGATATTCAACTTGACTCAATGCAATGCAAAAATGACAATTTTAAAAGTTCAATTTTGCATTGTGTAGTTGTTATTTTGTAGGAGCTTGGAACTTTGCTTAATGAAATAAGTGGAACTAGAAAATAATGGTTAATGAAAACAAAGGATAACTAGAACAAGAAAGCATTAAATCCTAAAGCTTAAACTTGAATGAACTAAATGAGACACATTCAATTGAAAGCAAGGATACCATCGTGATTTAATTTGATTTCAAAATGAAAACTATATTATTGTTGGTTATGTACTTGTTGTTTTGTAAGACCTTGAAGCTTTGTTCAATGAAATGGATTAAATTAGTGAATAATGAGTATTGAAAACGAGGGACAAGAAAAGGAAATGATCACTAATCCTTTAACCCTAAACTTGATGTTGACCTGAATGAAAGATGGTCAATAGAAAACAAGGATATTTGATTTGATTAAATGCAATGCAAAAATGATAGAGGATTGTGGGAACTAATTTTTGGCATAATTGTTTTATAAAACCTTATACCCGTTTGATGTTTTGGAGGTTATAAGTTGTAACCTACCTTAAACCCCATCCTAAATTGATGGAGTTTACACAACAATGAACACATAAGTGTCAGAAGGTAGGCATTGGGAAGTTACAACTTCTTGCTTGTCAACTAGATGTAGCAACAAATTCATTTTCAACGATAAAAAAATCAAGATTTGCCTTTGATTTGTTGCTTGAACAATCTTTTGCATGATGCACATTGAATGCATCTTAAGTTCTAACAATGACACACATTAGCAATGGTGATCTCAATTACATAGCCAATGATGGTGAGAGTGGCCACTTTGTATGGAGTAATACGAAGTGAACCCTATGTCAAGCTCATTGTTGTTTAGGTGAAAGATGAAAATGATAAATAGGTATTAGTGACATGTGTTAAGTGGTACATGATATGATGGTGCCATATGATGGCCAAAGAAGTTTCAAGCTTGTCATGTGTAGTGATAAGCATTAAGGTTTAGGAGAAATTGTAGGTGAAAAACATTTCTAGGTATGTAGCCTTTTGGTGATTCTACTTTAATTTTTGCCTTAGTTTTTATGCATAAAAGTCAAAAAGATAAATTCAATGTCAAAATTTGACAATATTTTAACACCAATTTGTTTGTAGCCTTTCGGTGATTCCACCTTATTTTTGCTTTACGTTTTGTGCATAAAAGTCAAAAAGATGGATTCCAAGTCAAATTTTGGCAATATTGTAACACCAATTTGTTTGTGGTGTGGGCCCAATTATGGTCAAGCTTGTGACCAATGGCATTATCAAGCATAAAGACTTGCATAGATGTTTATCTTCTAATTATTTTTTCATGATAGCCAGTAAAATTATATGGCCAGGCATCACATGTAAAATTTAAAAAAAAGAATTGAGCATTATGAAAAAACGAAATGTCCATATAAGTGCAGATTACATATTTCAAAATGCCTACCCTTGGTGGAAAGAAAAAATTGACCTTTAACATGCCCTCCACCTATACTAGGAAAATTGGAATTGAGTAGTGTGAGGGTAGGTTTTTAAGTAGTAGGAAAATCGTTAGTGTAGGGGTTTTTAAACTGTGAAACTCAACAGGTACCAGCTGGATATCCACCATGTATCACAGCCTACAAAAAACAAGGAAAGTAAAAACTGCATCATGTTTTAAGTCATGCAACAGCCTCGAGCCAGGGCATTATCCTGCACTAAATTCCTTATTCCTTAGGCCCACTTTACACTAGTAGTCAGGGCCAATGTTTAACCCAAATCCAGCATTCTTATTGGTGCAAAAGTAGAAATCAGCACCCCAGAGCTTTACACTAGGAGTCAAGGCAGAAATAGAAAAAGACTTTTCAATCTGCCCAAAGTACTTACTAATAAATGCTGAACTTTGTGGCCTTGTATTGGCCCCAAGGCTGAAAAAAGGATACCATCGAATTGGGGAGACAAATTTGGAATCCTTGGGGGAAAATGTTGTTGCATTTATTAATATCCTGACATCAATGTTGTAGCATTTATTAGTAACTTGAGGCCAAAGAAGGAACCAAAAGTGCTAAGAGTCGATTGGCCCCAAGTTTTCTGGGCCCTGACTCCTAGTGTAAAGTGAGCCTAATGAGTACTCATAACACGGGAGGTTATGGGTGCAAAACATGACCAGGTGAAAAAAACACTGGGCAAAGGGCAGACTCAGGGAAAAAAATTACAACAGTAGTCTCCTGTACTGACCGCAGCCAAGTAGTTAGCAGTTTATGCAACCACCCAAGCCTGGTGGGTAGTGAGGGTGGCCTGCCCAGTAAACTGGGCTGGGTGGTAGTGAGGCTGCCCTGCCTGGGCGAAAACTGCTGTATTCCCTTAGGAAATGGAGGTGAGGCCCTGAGCGTAATGTAGTGCAGGGGCAGCTCTAAATCTTGTCCTTGGCCTAGTTACTAGGGCTTGGTTCATCCCCGACCTAGGAGCTATCTGACTTGACTCTTCACGACTTGTCTAGAGAAGCACGCCATAAAAGAGTCAGCTTCTGCCATTTGCTGCTGCAGTTATCTAGTCCTTCCTTCCTGCGATCTATCATCTCGCGAGAGGAGAGCCAAAGGAATTAGATCAACTTACCGACGATTCTGTGTCGTATATATAGCAAAAACAGCTGCTTTTATGTACTATTTCTGACATTGTCAAATTGTGTTTTATTCTTACTCTCTCCAAGCGAACGAAAGTGCTATAAATTACTCTTGAATGGTTTTCCACTTGCTTGGTTGCGTTTTCTTCCAAGGTCACGAGCTGGGTTGGATACCTTAATATAGAAACTCGAGGTACGGACTACAATTTGCAATAACTTTTAGATTGCAGTATTCAATGAGCTTAATTAAGCTCCCGAGTTGGGCGGCCGACGCTGTGCACGCCCGCAAGATTCCGGAGCAGCTTACCGATCGCCGGAAATGAGGGTTGAAGGAAATTATATTTGTTGACGCGGTAGACAAGAATCGAACCTCTTCCTGGGTTCCATCGAATTTCCGCTCACTAGCTGGCTAGAGTCTCGTATAGAATAGCTCTCTAACTTGCTGCAGCTATACCCACAGTAGATAGACAGGTGATGATCCGACCAGCTTGTGTCTCCTGCAGTGCCCATCGGACTCGTGGGTTTCTTTCTTCTTGTTCTTGATCTTCATCTTCTCCCCCACTCTTTCGTTGACTGCATCGCGTGAGCACATGGAATGCTTCTTGCCTTCGAAGGATTGGTTGAGCACTGGCAGGTAGTCATGATATTATAATAGATGTGAGGCCTCTCAACTTTTGAGTGAGCTTGTTGAGAATCATCAACTCAGCTTGCCGAGACAGATCCAAAGGACAGAGATCATATATTTGCAAGCTTCACGAGGATGATGAGTTCGTGACGACTTTGCAGCAGCTTGCGTGAACAGCCGAACAACTGGTCTGGCCGCCAGTCACCATTGATGAAACTTTGTGCAGGGTTTTGCAGTATGAGTACTCGACATATATATTCCCGTCTTGTCACGATGTCTTGCACTCTATAAAGCTGTTAGGGAGATTGTAACCTTGAAGAGTAGTAGTCGCAGCTTTTGACACAGTCTACAAAACATTACTCATGTGTATGCTGTAAACTAATCCGCTGCGACTGCATTTGTGTAGATGCAACTGACTTCAGAATGTTTGAACCCACAGGATGACGCAGGGACCATAACTGGAAATCCGTCAGTGAACCCAATAGACTGCGAAGTAGATCTGCAGTGATACGCATCTGAAGGAAGTCATGTGCCACCATCAGAAGTTGCAGCCGGACATGAATATGATGTCGCCATTGCGGATGTTGGATGTATCAGTCGTTGTCATGGCGCTGCTGTCATGTGTTTCTGTTCCCCTCACACTAGTACAAGCCCAACCAGGTGCGATCAGCTTATAGCAAAGCTGAGTTCTTGATCGATTCCGTGATCTTGCTCTTGTTCTTATGCTGAATGTCTCACACGCACAGTGTGATTTGTACAGGGTTTATCAGTATCGACTGTGGATTAAGCGCTGCAGGGTACACGGATGCCAACAACATCACATGGGTGCCAGACACAAACTACACATTCACAGGCCAAAACTTCGATCTTGTGAAGTCGGACACAAAAGCTCTGCAGAGCTTGAGATACTTCCCGGAGGGCAGAAGCAAGGACTGTTACGTGTTGCCTGCAATTCAAAGCAGCACCTATATGGTTCGGGTCTCTTTCTTGTACGCCGACTTTCTTGGCACTGGTGCTCCACCCACTTTCGACCTTGAGATCGAGGCACTGTTCGTCCGCCAACTTGAATTTACAGGCTCCGCAGAGAATAGTGTACAAGAATATGAGGCGTACTTGTTCGCCACCAAAGACACTATTTATGTTTGTCTTGCGCGGAATACTGGCGACCCTTTCATATCTTCTCTGGAGTTGAGGCCCCTTGACACCGCCACCATGTATACGGTTGTGCAACAAGGCTCCTACTTGTTCAATATTTATCATGCCAATTTCGGCGGCTCCACACCTATCATAAGGTACATCTAGCTAGGACTCCTCCCAATCTCCTTGAAACGGCGCCGAGAGCTCGTCTTGAAGCAGCATTCTCTCACTGTTTAACACTACTCAGTACGACTAAGCATTCTCTCACTCATTAGCCTAGTCAACCTGTTGAACCCAAAAAGCTAGTGCGAGTGAAATACTTCAAAGGACATATTTCTTTGCATTAGGCTGCTGTGATCAGAACAGATTTTCATTATGTTTTTTCAGCTAGCTAGCTGTGTTCTACTATGTTAGCTCACAATTCTACTGGTGAAGCATTGATCAATTGCAAGAGTTAAAAGAATCAAACTGTGACTCACAATATATCACAGTGACGTCCGTCCTTTTCTCATGGGAATTATATGTGTTCCCTGAGTTCCTAACACGGTTGATAACATATTTTTTTCAACGCTCTTGCAACTCTACAGTGGAAAGCGACTGTCAGTGCAGGAAGAAATTAGGTCCTATGTAGGCAGCTTAATTTCAGGTGTCTATGAGGTCGCTGTGATCGCTCGCAGCACAGTGTGTGTAAGCGTGATCATGAGAACAGTCTAACGGAAAGAGACCCTTCATTAGCAGCAACATGAAACCTCACAAAGTTGTATATATATATATATTGCAGGTACCCGTATGATGTGTATGATCGTCAGTGGCAAATCAATATACCGCACGTGAATCCAATCTCGAACTTCGCGATCAACACGACGACTCCAGTGGATGTATCGAGTCCGGGGGATATGGTACCGGAGCTAGTGATGCAAAGCGCAGAGTCGTGGCCACGAGGACAAGGTCTGAACCTGACGTTACCCTATCTGACGTCCGACAACCACAACTTCTATTTGGCGTTTTACTTCGCAGAAATCGATCCGCTAGCGCTCAACCAGACGCGAGTGTTCGATGTGGTTCTGAACCAGGGGCCGTCCGAGGTCACCGACCTTAACATCTCCGTTGTGAAGGATGCTGGTGGGATGTACATCGCCGGGGAGCTGGAGGGCAACGAGACCTTCAACAGCAGTGGAAACATCGAGTTGATTCCTCATGCAAATTCTCAACTGGGCCCCATTTTGAATGCTCTTGAGCTTTTTCTATTGACGGCACCTGCACCCAATCTAACATTTGTCTCAGATGGTAAGTAACTTACTTCCTTCAGCCCATTTCCCCTCTTGATCCCTAGTTCAACAACTTCCTGCCTTCATCATGACTTATACTAATAAGGCCCCACTTTCGATGAGGGTCCATGGTCCAATTGGACTCATTTTGAAGCAAATTGAATCCTTGAGCTGAACCCGAACTTGCATCTTGGTTCTTCAATTCATGAGCTCTCTTGTCCGCTAGAATTTTTTGCTTTTGGTTTGAACGCTTGAACCAATTGATTTTCCCTCCAAAATGGTGCCATGTAGGTTCGGCCTTCATTTGCCACTTTTCGTTCTTGGATCCTCATCTAAAGGCCATGGGTCCAATTTATGGCTCGCATCCAATAGGCTTGTTGTATTTCATTGGAACTTGGACCTTGGATCCTCCTAAAGCGGCCCTAACTTAATCCTTCTTGCTGTGTCGATCCAAATCGTACTAATCCTTTACAACCAAAAAAGAAGAAGAGAACTTGAAATTGTCCTTTTCAGTCAAGTGAAATGGTTTGAGTTTAGCAAGTTACTTGGGTTTTGCAACTTCCAAAAGTTATGTACTCTGATTCAAAGTTGCAAAATTGAGGTTGCTGAATCCAAAGAGTTTCACTAGGTTGAAAAAGGACACTTTTTGTTCTATAGATGGCTTGTGTTGCACCACAAATCTAGATCTAAATTTATGTGATTTGTAATTATGAAAATAATTTGAATTTATAGTAAAAATAATTTGTGATAATAATAATAGTAAAGAGGATTTCTAGTTGTGAGGTTTAGATAGTCAAAATTTGAGATTTCTAACCTTGAAGTTGGTACACTATAAGTTGCAAGTTATGTTGAAGTAAGGCTTGAATTCTACAAGTCTTGAATTTTGGTTCTGAGAATTTAACTTGATTTTCATGGTAAGACATTTTGATAAAGTTTGCTGACATGGTATTCACTTATTGGCTGTGATCAATCAGCTGATTGTTCTCATAGAACAGGTAGGTTAGTAGGTGAAAGGTAGATAGCTTGCTCCAGCCCATTGCCAGGCTCAAGCTTTTGAATACCTTGTCCATAGTTATTTGAACTAAGATCAGCAAGCTTGTGGTATGACAAATTTTTGCAACTAAGAATACAATGTCCATGGTTGGAATAGATTGGTCAAGGTTATTAGGTCCCACTTTTGAAATGAAAAATTAAGTTTGGTTTATTGTCATAGCCTTATAGGACTTGACTGATGACCATGATAAATTAGTGCAAGGTTTTAAATTGGTTGCCAATAATAACAAAGATAATTCCAAGTGTATATCACATCTAACTTATATTATGTTGTTTGGTGTTGGATTGTTGGGTTGGGTGTTTAGCGCTTGCGATTGAAAGTGTGAAGGAAGCTTTTAATCTCACTTCTTGGCTTGGAGATCCATGTGTCTACACTCCTTATGATTGGATTACATGCACCAATGACACAATTCCTAGGGTTGAGACTCTGTAAGTGAAACAATTGATCCACTGCCTTCTTTCCTAATGATGGTGGTAAATGACTTGTCATTTAATCTCTCTACACAATTTCTTTGTCACCTAGTTGTTATAACTAGTGTTGTACGGTTCTTTGATTTTTTTAGGAACCATTTGTTCCAATTCTTTAAAGATTTCAAAATTAGAGAATCACCAGTCTAGGTTCATTGGAGTCTTTTCAGAATCAAAGAACAACTAGTTCCAGTTATTTCAAAAACTTTTAAAAGCAGACAGTTCTCATGAGAGAATTGACAAACAACCAATGGTTCTCTGGCCAGTTCTTTGACATTCTCATATTAGTTTTGAGGACTGTGATTATAATATACCAAAACCTTTTCTTCAAATATTTGCAGAACCAGTGAGGAAGTGGGTATAAATTCGGGTTAATAATTAATGGACTTCATTCTAAAAGTCACCCAACACTGGTTATCACAGGGATGGTACAATACATCGGAATTGTGTTTGCACTTAATAATATGTAATATTTGCATCTTAGGTTGTGTTTTCGAGGGTGTCATATTTTTAAAGAGAGTTTAAAAGTTGGTTTGAAATTCAAAACTAGTTAACCATAGTGGTTAAACCTTCTAATTATGATATGTATGTGTTAAGTAAAGATGACCTGAATACTAGATGTAAATTTATTAATCAACCATTTAGGAACCTTCATTAACAATTGGTGAAATGTCAACAGCTTGATCAGCATGCTCTAAAAATTAACATAACTATTTTCAAGTTTTCAATTAGATGTTTTCTTTTGTTCAATTTAAATCCATTTGGTTTAGCCAACATCACTTGGTTGAGTACACATGGACCGATTCAACAACCCAAAGTGGCTAACATGATGAAACTTTAGAATAGTGAAAAAGGTTTAGGACTTCAATTGAGTATAATACAATTTGCGTGAAATTGTGGTTGTGATTCAAATCCTTCATCCATTATGTTAGGTTT
>OY998150.1:1421429-1729337 GCA_963921925.1 Sphagnum tenellum | reverse complement strand
ACAACTGTTGGTTCATTTGATCAAATTCACCTAATTTTCATTTACATATGGGCCCAACATTGTGAATGTTATGTAACAGGTGGCTAGATCACAATTCATTGGAGGGACCCATACCAGACTTAAGTGATTTAAAAAATCTTCAATCAATGTATGTATTTCCAACTACTTTTATTTTTCAATTTATAAGTAAATATATTCTAATTTGTTAGATATTCCAAATTGTGAAACAGAGGGATACTTTTATTTTCCCAATTATCAAACAAACCATTTCATTGAAGTTTCCCTTGAGAAAGTCCCATAGGGAACCCTAAAAATAAATGTTTCTTGTGTTGAATATTAGTGAGATATTTTCACATTGCCATGACAAATTGACCCAAACAATACATTGAACAAAGTTTTTCAATGGACATATTGTATGGATCTAAAGCTTGGTCACCGTTAATTTATACAAACGAAAATTGTTTGTAATGAAGCCAGCGTCTGAAAATTGGCAATCAATCACCTTGGTTTTGTTCTATTTTGGCCATTTCATTAAAAGTGGCAAATTCATTTGGCTTGAATGCATTATTATTAAATTGGCCTTTCACATGTGCAGACGATTACAAAATAATAATATTACGGGTGAAATTCCTGTTTGGCTCGCATCATTACCGTCTTTGCAAGAATTGTAAGTAGATTTATAAATGTTTCTCTTATACATTTATTTTGCACATTTTTGTTTCATGATTTTCATTTTTGCTTTCACACAAAGCCAAGGTGGTAACTAAGTCGTATGGGTGGCTAATGTTGATAAATCTTTTGCCTTTGACATGATGACAGACTTTTGTCAAATAACAACTTGAGTGGCACAATACCTTCAGCTTTGTTGAATGAGAAAAACTTGACCCTTGAGTAAGTCATATTTGCTTACTATATATTCTTTGTGTGAACCTTACAAGATTATAATCATATGTACCTACCATCTAGACCTCACACAACACCACCCACTTGCTTGCTCGCAGAATGCTTCAATTTGTGGATTATTGTTAATATGCCAAGACATCAACAAAAGGGTTTACAAAATCAATGTAACGAATTTTCATGTTTTGAAATGTTTAGTTCAAAGTTGTGATGTATAACTAAAATTTGACCTAATTTGTTTGATTAATAAATTTTCATTTGTGCTTGTGTCTTTGCGATAATATCATAGGGATTTTGGAAACCCACTGTTATGCAATGTGACCAGTGGATGCTCTTTATCTTCACCACCAACAGCAAGTCCACCAACACCAAGTCCTATAAGTAATAGTACAAATCACAGCACCAACATACCAGCCATTGTTGGAGGTGTGGTTGGGGCTATATTTGCGGTGGTTGTAATCACTCTCACATTAATTTGTGTTTTTTGTTACAAACGTCCAACCAAATCAGGAGGAGGAGGAGGACCAGGTTTGTGGGTTTATTCATCTTAGCTTTCTATGTTTCCAAATTAATTTTTATTCTAAATTGAAATTTTCTTCTCCATTGTATAGAAGGAAAACATGTTGGTGTTGTCATATTAGTTCATTTGAAAATCAAAATTTAGAAAAAAAAATCCATACAATTGTGACCACTAGTGTTTAATATTCCACCACATTGACAAGACCTTAAAACCTAAATTAGATTCGTTGTTTGTGATTGTAAATCAAACCATTATGATGAAATATGTTTGATGTATCCTTAAAAAAATCTTTTTTAAATGACAATGAGTTCACACATAACTAACTTGAGTTGAGTTTGAATTGGTTTCAACTGGTCAATTACTTAATATGTATGTTGTTTATGTAATATATGTTAGTTTAGAAGGATCTAACATTTAACTTTTAATTGTTTGTATAGTTTTTGGGAAGGGGCAAGAACATCCTGGTGGGGCAAATGTTGCACGAGAGTACTCTTTTGTGGAGGTGATTGCCATGACCAACAATTTCAAACAACCCCTTGGAGAAGGTAGTTTTGGAATCGTGTGTTATGGAGAACTGCCTGATGGACAAGAGGTGGCGGTCAAAAGGGCATCTCACAATTCACAGCAAGGGGCTAAAGAATTTTACAATGAGGTAAATTATTATCTCACACCAATTAATAGTTGTTGTTCACAAACTATAATCATGTTTCACAACAATTGATTTGATTTTCAGAAATTAGTTATTTGTATGTTTATTTCATTGTCACATTGTCTAATACTTATTGTGGATCTTAACATCTTAAACCCTAGATTCCAATTGATACACTCAAAATTGGAAGTTGATCAAAGTGAAAAAAATTTGAAGAAATTTTGCCACAAGTGACCACAAGTGCAGAATTTTACCACCAAATGAAAAAATGTTACAATTTGGAAAAATTGACCCAAGGAAAAAAAAGTTGAAATTCAGATCATAGCTTCTTGCATGTCACTAGGATATATCGATGTGCCACGAATCATTACTGAATTCAGGCTGGAGGTCGAAACGATCCTTTATTGGGCAAATAAATGACTTTTGGACTTTTGTAATGAATGTTTTCCCCCAAAATGCCGTGCAATGCAAATCAATGCAGAGTGCAAATGCAGAGAATGTTGCACATGTGTGCTTGCAACATCAAAACAAAAAAAATGGAAATTGGCTTGGACCTATAATGGACCTTTTTGGCAGATTATTGAACCTTTCCCTTGAAAACAATGCATTTCCTGCAGCACTGATGGACTTTTTCCAAAAAATTTCCTCAAGATTAATTAAATTGATCATTACAGCCCGCCCGAACCTTTCGTGGCACTACGATAATAGGGTTCCAAATAATCTCTACTTTCCTTATGAAATCTAGTATCCAAATTTCCCTAAATCCTAGTGCAAGCAATTGCTAGTCCTCCTAACTCACAAAATTGGGAATTAAGAAACCCTTTTGGTCCTACTATAATCCATTTTTTTCAACGTTTTGTAGGTTGATCTTCTATCTAGAGTGCACCACAAGAACTTGGTGGCTTTAGTTGGATATTGCCAAGAGGGCGAGGAACAAATATTGATATACGAATATATGCCAGGTGGAACTGTGCGTGAAAGTCTTTATGGTAAGACTATCTGAAAAACTCTAAAGTGGTGGTTTAATGCTAATCATGCTTGTTCAAACATATTTGAATGTATTATTGATGACTTGAATAAATTGAAAAATGAATAAATATGTACTATTTATTCAATCACTTTATGTTTATAAGATGGATCACCCTTTTTTTATTGCACAATTTATTTATATATTTCCGCCACCAATAGTCAGTCCTAAACTAGACCTATGTTACAGGTACTGCAAAGGCACGCAACAATCCGATTAGTTGGAGGACTCGACTTGACATTGCTCTTAATGCTGCTGAAGGTTGGGTTCAATTGTATTTTCTCACAACTTGCTTGCAATCAATGTGTAGTGCGTAACCCTAGAGTAAGGCTCCCTAGAATGTGTTATGGTCATAAGCTCCCTATATCGGAGGGGCAAGGGAAGGCTCCCCATTGAAGGGGTTATGGATTAAGCTCCCTAGACCCAAGGGATAGTAACCTCAAGAGTGTAGGGCTTAGAACCATAATACTGGAATTGGGTTAACCTTAACCTACATGAAAACCGATTGAAACACGTAGAAAACAGAAAAAGTCAGTGGTTGTGGGGCCTCCCAAGCATAGTAGCCCCCAAATAGAGGCCTTACTAAGCATAATGCCCCCCCAATGGGGGACTCTCCCAATGAACTAAAATTACCCACCCACATTTGGCCTAAATAATAGGGACAAATCAACATATTTTAACATCACAAATAAGCAAAGATACATCAATTGTATCAATGTTGAATTTCATCTTTAATTCAATTCATGATAAAAAATGACCAATAAAGATGACTAACTCATAAGATTATTTGTTGGGTATATTTTGAATCCAAATTTTGTGTTGTGCAGGATTGGAGTATTTACACACAGGCTGTGTGCCTTCCATCATCCATCGCGATGTAAAGAGTAGCAACATTCTTCTTTCAGCAAATATGATGGCTAAGGTTGCTGATTTTGGACTTTCCAAAGCAGTTAATGAAAAAGCTTCTCATGTTTCAACCTTGGTCAAGGGCACAACTGGGTATCTTGACCCTGAGTAAGTGTCCTAACAAGATTATCATTCCTTTCCCAAAATCTACATATAATTTTAAAACCATAAGTTGTGCCTCAATTTATTCTCACCCAAAGTCTACTTACATTTTGAAATGAAAAACACATGTATTAAATTTTAGTTTCAGATTATTAACACTGTTTAAATTCCTTTATTTTGTTGGTCTAGTTTTGGAAAGATGTATTTGAACATAACAATGGTTGCATTTGGACATTTTGGTTTGTGAAACAAAAGCGTGGAATCTTCTTCTTTGTTGTCATGTGACTAACTTTGTTTTACTTATTGTTTAGGTATTACACAATGCAAAAATTGACAACCAAGAGTGACGTCTTCAGCTTTGGGATTGTGTTGTTGGAACTGATATGTGGACGGCTACCATTAGACACAACATTGCATGATCAAATGGAATGGAACATTGGTGAATGGGTAAGTTGCAAAATTTAAAATTACTAAGTTTCTTACACTGAATCTCCAAGTTTTCAGCTTACTTGTAGTACCTGGTATCTCACCCAATGCCACTTGCCTTCAATAGATTGTAAGAAAGGGGTGTGTCACACTGTGGCCTTGCCATTTACATTAAAAGTATCTTAAGGCAAAAGAAGATTTATGGAATCTTGAATATTTCACCATACAAAAAATGTAGACTTCCAAAAATCCTCTTAAAGAAACCAAAATCCTTCAACATACTATAACTCTATAATTAATCTCAAGTTTCAACACAAGCCAACAGATCACCTGTCAAAAATCTTCATATAAAAATAGGCGTATCACCTAGGGGCCAAAAATCTCTTAAGCTACTATACTCTATAATGATTCTAAACACAATATCCAATTAATATTCAAGCGAACAACAAAAGGGCTGACTTGATCTATAATTGCATATTGTATAATCAATGTATTTTGCGTATTGTAGAAGTCAATGTTGGTCAGGTATTCTGTAATTTATGTTAATTGGGTGATCTATAATCAATGTTAATTTGGGTGTTGTTTAATTCATGTTAATCTGGTGTTGTATAATCGTTATTTCAGGTGAAACCACATCTAGAAGCAGGAGATATCAACAACATAATTGACAAAGCAATGGGAGACAATTACAAGCTGGAGAGCATTTGGAAAGTAGCAGAAATTGCACTTATGAGCATTCAACTATATGGTGTAAACAGGCCAACAATGAGAGAAGTGGTGAGTGATCTGAGAGAAGCCATTGAAATGGAAATAAGCATGCAATCCTATGATGGCTCCTCTATCACCATGCAGTCAGATCCAAGCTTTGCACCAACAATTGCTAGACCCACCATGGCAACAACAATGGCAAGGAACAACAACAACCACCATATTCCAGGTTCCAGCCCCCATGTCTGGTACATGTCCAGCAGCAGTGGAACAGGCAATTTGCAAACAAATTTCCCCAGCTCAAGCAGCCAAGATATCATGAGCATGCCGTATGCAAAGTAGACAAAAAAAAGGAAAGAAAGAAAGGAAAACATTCACAAGAAGAAGTCGAAGAAGAAAGAGGAAGACGAGAAGAACAAGATAGTCATGTTCTTGTAGAGAAACCAAATTTCAAAATGCAATGTGGCATAGTAGGTTTTTTCCCCCTAGCACCAAATAATGTACAGCTACAAAGCTCTGGAGCTATGGCATTCAGAATCTTCTCAATAGTGAAGATGGAGTAGTAGCAAAGATTCTAGAGCCAGAGGTATATTACTACTACTAGTCTGTGATCATGTGTTTTTAGTTTTGTTTCAATTTGAGAAATTAAATTTTTTTAATGGTGATGGAGGATGAATCAATCACAGCTAAATTGTGGGGTTTTGATGGATTTTGCATGGAGTTGACAAAGTTTGGAGCTCTAATGAGATCAGTCATGGATGGACTCAAGGAAGAAGTCTGTTTGAAATTTTTTGGTGTCTAGGCTTACGATGATGATCTCTACTGTTAGGTGGGAAGAAGGCACAATTGGAGAGGTTACAAGAGCTCAGAATACAGTAGAAAGACTTCACAAGAGATCAGAAGTTTTCTGCTGGAGTCTAAAGGATTGAGCAGCATCACAATAATAGATACTGGGTTTGCCAAAAAGATCTTAGAGAAAGTTGACATGTATATTACTGGCAGCTGCAGAAGTGCTGATGCTGTTGTCAAGATTTGAAATGGAAATTTAGAATCATCAAATTAGTGTATATATTACTACAACACTTGCATTTGGAACGGGATTTTGAAGATCTGCAATAATTAATAAACCCTGTTTTGAAGAAGTTGCAATTGCTGCTGTGTTGGATTTTGGTTTTGGTTTGAGATTGTTGTACCTTGAAGAAGGAAGGAACGGTATCCGTCATCTCCGTCTTTGTCTCACTCTGTCTGTGTCTGAGTCTCTTTGTCTCTCTTTTGATGTAGCTACGTCATTCTGAGAAAATGAGAAATCGGACGCCAAATCGTTGTCGCACGTGAAGATTTGATGACGCCCAACAGCATTGCAAATTCCAAACAAACGATGACTTCACGCTGGTCCTCGTTGCTGCGTTACTTCTCAAGCACTAGAGGTTTGTCTCTTGCCACTCCCTCTTCTGCTTCTACTTCTCCTACTTCTTCTTCTTGGTCTTACTTGCATACCCAGCAGTTGTATTCAGCCGACCCACTGACATTCAATCTTCAACAATGTGAAGAAGCTTGAAGGTTTTGGGTTCCCGCAGATTTGGGATTAGGGTTCATAGCTTCTTGGGATGATGATGATGATGATTCCTCCCAAGCTCTGAAACCCCCACAGATTGCTCTTGCGGGCATTAGGGTTTTAGAGTTTTAACAGTTTGATAAATCATGTCCAATCCACACCCTTGAAGAAGAAGACGAGGAAGTTCTCATGGTAAACACTAGTCTCTGATGAGTGCAGTAAACACCTGGCACCTGTCTGAGAGAGTAGAACAAAAAATGCAGGCACTCCAAGGTGTAGCATGCAGATTCTATGTGTTTTGAAATCCATTGCTGCTGCTGTTCACAGGAAGCTTGGTGTTCTTCTAGTGAGGAAAATGGATGTATTTTTTTTCTGGAACAGGATTGAATGAATGGGTACTTCTGCAGCTTGGGTTGTGGAGATCTCTCTTCTTCATGGTTGAAGATAGATTTAATTGCCAACACCTGCTGATTGTCTGTCCATGTTTAATCCAGATGCAGCAATAGTTAAATTCTGATTCCATGAAGAGGGCTGGGCAATGTGGGGGTCAGGTTCTTCAGGACCAGTGGCAATTCGGGTGGACTATGCACCAGGTGCAGGGAGGGGAGTGTTTGCTGTTCGGGATATTGCTGTTGGTGACCTCATTCATACTGCAGATCCAGTCGTTGCACATCCAGCACTTGCCTCTCTGCAAAAGGTTGGTTCAACCTTTTCACCACAACTTTGCTTCTCTGCAATGTCATATTTCTTGTTATGTTGTAGGGTTTAGGGTTGACTTCATGTTTGTTATGTTGTCATGACTTTAGACTTGTTCCTCTTGCTTCTTGGCACTTGTAGGCTTGCTACTATTGCTTGCAAGGGATAAAAAAGCAACAGAAGACTGGAAGACTTCTTCCTGTCACAATGGGATCTGCGAACACTGCCAGAATCTTGAGCAAATTGACTCCAGAAGATGAGACTGGACATGCCAGCATCTTTTGCAGTATGAGCTGTGAAGATTCAGCAGCCAAGGTTATATTCAAAATTCCTCCTGCAGAGCTGAAAGACTTTTTCTTCCTTCTTGGAGTGTAGGAGAAAGTTTGGAAGTAACTATATGAGAGAGCTTCTGGGCATGCTACCTGTACACTCACATTGAGCTCTGTTTGTGTCACAATTTAGGTCTTCTACAGCATTGAGAAGCAAGCAGATTGGTCACAACTGCATGCATACTGCAGGTAAAAAAAATTCAAACAAGAAAGACATAGTCTTCTCTGTGACCAAATCTGTTCTGATGCCCATCAAGAGTCATGCATGGTCCAAGGAGTTTTCTTGACTTTTGTGCAAGGGAATGCTTTTTTTGGGCTATAGATTGGTTTCTTTGGATTTATGCTTGTACTGCTGGGGGCTTTTCACTGTGTTCTAATCCTCGGCTACACATGGGGTTATGCAATTCAGCTGCTGTGTTGCATTATAAAACTGGCAGAACCGACAGTATAGAATTTGCAGGACCACCAGATGATTTGCAGGAGCACAGCATCCAAGATGCCTAACTGGGTGGTGCTGCCACTGGTGGTGGTGACAGCACACATGGCCTCCGGTTTCCTTTGGTAGCAAAACGTCTTGCTTGCATGGTGGCCTCCTCTGCAACATCAGAACATGTGCTGGACATCCTTACTCACGTGAGCCTTTCACAGGGTATTATTCCTGATGAAGTGAGTCTTTCTCCAACCCCTTCTCTTCTTTCCAAACGATAAACTATAATTGACATGGGGACACTATTGGCATCGGGTCTTCTTCTTGTGCCTGCTGTAAGTCATGGGTGTATTGGTTAATGGAGTTGCACACTTTAGTTTGCTGTCACCAGGGGGCATTCAATTCCTTGGCTGTTATTGACTTGGTGGTGAAAACTGCAGTGGAAAAATGAGAGGAGACTCCTTCTTGAAGCTTTGATGTCGACAACTGTCGCCCCACAGAGCTTGGAGTGTATCCTCTTGTAGAGCTGAAACTTTTCCTTTCTGTTAGTCTCTACCCCAAGTACTCTGAACCATTTGATCTGAGGCTATGACATATATTCTTATCAAGGAGATTTTGTAGAGTGAGCTCCGCAAAGATCCATCTGATGGTTGTTACATTGAGAGCAAAATAACATTGTTATTATTTCCCAATTCTCTCCTTGACTAGAATGCCTCAGTTTTGACAGAAGATTGGTATGCTGGCATTATAGCACGACTTCATTTGAATGCTTTCCGTGTGGAGAGGATAGATGAGCAGGATGCAGGAGATTTGCTTGCAGCAGCAACTGCGTCAATCACGGGAGACAGTATTGTTGGCACAGCAATTTACATACTGCCTTCCATGTATAACCATGACTGTGGTAGGCCCCCCATAAATTCCTTCTCAGAAGCTCAAGTTCACATCAAAGACACATTCAGACATTGTGCTTTTGAAGCTGCAAAACTTTAAAATCAGTTTGATTGCTGGTTCATGGTGAAGGAAATGGCACAGTTGCAATTTGTGCTGTTTCTGACTTGCTTGTAGATTGTTGACTCACAGATCCAAATGTGAACATTCTTTGGCCCAATAATGTAACTGCAAACTTGGTAGCTCGTCGAGATATCACAGCAGGTATGTATCTCTGATTTATGTGCAATTCAAAATTTTTTGTCTCAAGTTGTGTAAATCCTCATGCTGTTCCAAATAACAAGTTTTGGGTTAGGGGTCAAATACCAAAATGCTCTTTGTTCCGATTACACTAGTAGTATTGTCATTTATATGATATGATCTTATGAGACACAGTCTCAGAGCACAGGGTTTGCATTTTGTCAATTCACCAAGAATCATGTTGCACTTGTGCTTACAGGTGAAGAGCTTCGCATTACATATATAGATGCAAATATGCCATGTATTGCACGTCGCTCATTGCTACAGCAAGCATATGGATTTGTGTGTGAGTGCGATCGTTGCAAGGAAGGAGATTGACACTGGGGGGACAATATTCACAACGAAGTCTGATATTTAGGGTTTAGGGTTATGTTTCTGCTTATTTTCTTTCAGCTACATCAACAATTCTTGATCTTCTTTCTCTAGTGTTTTTTCCAATTCTTGAGTGGTTGGAACATTTTGAAATTTTGACTTTGCTAGTCCGTTGTTCCTCCTCAAATTGTGGGTTGTCCTAATATTGCAAATTTTTAATGGTGTTGGAAAATTTCTGTACAGGAATTGCAACTTCACACATCCTATCAGAGATGATAGATACACCACCAACTTAGCCCAAAGTTGCTATGGCAACTCTGTTTTCTTTTCTGCCCTAGAAATGCCAAGAAATCTATTTCAGCTCCAAAGAAGACAGCTTAAATTGTCATGGATGTCTACGGTAGCAAGTTTGCTTCTCAGCTGGGATGTGTCTGGTGTCAATCTGCATATAAAGATCAAGAGTAAACCCATTTCTCAGTCATCATGAGTTGAATGTTCAACCAAAATTTTAGCAGTGAAGAAGTTAGACTTTGTTTGTGGGTACAATATAAACAGCTCTCTAATCATTACCACTGCAGTTTCTGTGCTGACTTTCATGTTTCCATGAGTAATACTAAGCCAACAATTGTTGTGTTTTACTCCAACAATTGCAAGACAATGTAATATTTTTTTATGAAAATAACATAAAAACTATATCATGTTCTTTGCGTGTGTTTATGACATCACAAACTATCATTGTTAATGCACAAACACACACACACATACACATATATATACATATATATGAGCAAGTAAATTTCCTTGTCAGAGAATTAGTTCTCTTTTAACATATTTGCCGATGAACTTGGAGATTGCATGCAATGTGCAAATGACATCTGACTGCAGGTGCAATGGATCTTTGCCAAATGGGAATTATTTGGGTATTAAAAAAACTCAAAGAGAGAAGAAGAACGTGAAGTTGTTGTTGCTATTCCTACTATGCATGAAGAGGAAGAAATTATTACAAATGATTTTGAGTATCTAAAACGTGCATGATCTTCAAGTGATCTCCTTACAACTTTTATTTAAAAAAAACCAAAAAAAACCAATCAAATGAGAGGTTGTAGGTTAAGTGCATTAGAATTTTCCTACTAGAAATATAAATCCAACCAACTCCACCAAGTCAATTAATTCTAGGGTTACATTTGGGTCTCCAACAAGTTCAATAACAAATTGTTATTATAATAATGGCCAACACTTCCCATGCTAGGATAATGCCTAAGATGGCTAAGAAAATTTTAAAAACAAAAGAAATAATCTAGTTCAATCCTATCAAAGCTTATTATGTATTAAAAGGATGTTGTCCTGACCAAGTATTGCACTATGGCATAATACAAACCTGAGTAAGGCACTTATAGGTAATTGCACAAAGGAGGCCAAATGGGTATATTGAGGATCCGGTATACATGTGATTTTTTTTGGAATCTATCGTACAGTCTTAAAACATTTTCCAAAAACATTTCCTACCATATGGTCATCAATGAACATTTTGAAAGACAATTTCATAAAAAAATACCTCATTTTCAAGTCTTACTACTTCATTTATATTTTAATAACTAAGTCTTCCTTTCCTACTACCTAACTCTTTTTCCTTGGTCACCAACATGAATATGGAAAGGCAAATCAACATGTGTCTTTTAATGTCCATGATATTTATATTAATTCAAATTAAATTTAACATTGGCATGAGTCATGATGAATTCTTGGATACTATATGAGAACTTTTTTTCTTTTAAAAGTTGATTGTCACTAGTAGTGCACAACAACCCGAAACCCAATTACATAATTGCACAAGGGAAACAAAATGAGTACGTTGTAAGGTGGGTTGTACAAGAGTGGGCATAATTATAGGTCTGAAGAAATCAACCACCAATCAATTGATGGATGCAATTTTTGTTGACGACTTTTCAAATTTTGTTTTATTTTTACCCCCAAAAAAAGAAAAGAAATCACACTTTCATGAGCACTCCTTCAACTAAGATGAAGAGATGGGTTATGCTTGTGAGGGTAAGTTAATAATGGTTTAGAGGGCTTATGATGATTGTGTACAAAATGATAATCACATGCTCTATTATTGATGGATGGATGAGATAGAATGCCAAAAAAATGATGGAAAAAAAAAAGGGCTACAAAAGTCTAGGTATTTAGTAGCCCAAGCAAAAGCAAGCAAGCAAAAGGGAAGGAAGGAAGGAAGAGAAGTATCAAGTATCAACCGAGTTGGCTTGTTCCATTTGTACTTTGCTAAAGTGTAATATGAAAAAAGGGAAAAGAAAAAAGGATCCCTCAAGGGAAGGAGGCACAAAGGAAGGGTTGTTTGGATTTTGACCAAATACTCCTTACAAGTGTCTGTACATCTGGTTGGCCTTTTCAGTTGAGTGTGAGGAAAAGGAATCTGGAATGATACTTTGACGGTGATAATGTGAACTCCTTATCACTTGAAAAAATCACGACAACAAAAGACCCGAAAACACCCAAAAAGAAGGGCAGAGTCCACTTTTGTGTTATGTACTTGAAAAAATGGGCCTGAGTGCAAAACTAGTACCCGCAAAGGTATCATGCAAGATGGATGATGTGTGGATGAGAAACACCTTTTCATCAATATTCCTGTCCCATAGTTAACCATGGTGGTACCCCTGTACTAAGCAGTGCTGGTCGTTTATCCTCGAGTACGTTTTCATTAAAAATTTGGGTGCAAATTAGGTTATCATTGATATCAATATCAAATTGTTTTTGAATGTCAATTAGGTTATCAATATTCTTTTGACAACTGTTGGTTATGGAGAAGGGTAGGTTTTTAAACACCCCATTGATAATCGTTGATTATAAGGTATTTTTTAAACTCAAATCTTTTAAAATAATGTTGTTTCGCTTTTATCATTATAATGTTTGATGTTTAAAGACTCATAACCTAACTAGACTATAACCAACTCATCTGGATAGGTTACTAGATTCTGAAAATTCAATACCGAGTGGTTAGGTTATCAACCAGTTATCAAATGAATCAATCATGGACTAATAGGTTATTTAGAGCCAAGTTGATAACTAGGTCAAAACTCAATAACCGGCCAATACTCACCATCAACATGCATCAATCACCTACCTACTAGGCACCAAAGGGGTTGGGTTTGTGTCTCTCTCCACAACCTACACCTAAGGTTGCTCCAAAGTGAGTTCCATTCCATATCTTTCTTACTCACTTACCAGGTCAAAATCTTATCCTTGGGTTAATATGACAGACCACATGCATGTGGTTATGCTGAGCTCCTTAATAGGCTTTCTATCAAGCAGTTTTAAAAGCCTGCTTTTGGGTTGTCAGTTCCTATTTAGAATTGTATGACTTTTTCTTTGTGGCCATAGTTATGAGAGAGAGAGATTGAGAGAGTCTAGAAAGGGGGCACTGGGGGTTTGAGAGAACCCCACCACCAACAACGAAAATTAAGGGTAATCTTAACTAGAGTCAAAAGTTTTTTGATACCAAAAGGTGTGAGAGTATTGGCTGACCCTTTTGACAAAATTTAATCACAATGCATTGCACCTATTTTGAGGATTCTTCATGTTCGGAATCTTTACAAAAGTTGAAACATCCAACAAAGAAAACACATTCATATACACAAACACAAATACTTTGATAACAAATAGTAATACTTATTAGGGTTAGTTCGTTTTTGTGTGAGCTCAATGAGCTATCTAGCCAACAAAGCTGGCCAACCACGGACCCATAGGAAAGAAACACACGTACATGATTTGTTGGCCCCAACCAACATTGTCTTGCATATGGTACATGTTTTGAAACCCTGAATATGTCATAATAAGATGAGAATACATCGTGTTTTTCATATCTAACCACCATCCATGTTCTCATTCTTGGTGGGTTTTCAAGCCCACCCACCATCCGTGATATTTCCATCCATGGTGGACTTTCAAGTCCACCCCACCATCCATGTTTTCATCCATGGTGGGTTTTCATCTCCACCCAACACCCGGCCATGTTTGCATCCATGATAGATGTTTTTAGAGTGTGAGGCTTCACCCTAAACCCTGAACCTTAAATCTCGTGTTCAAATTACTTCACATCAACTAATGTAACAGCTCCTTTTCTACATACCTTACCAACTATAGAAAAGCTAAAACTGGGGTTGCAACTTCATGCAATTTCTTCTTGCAATTAATGAAAGTACCTACGTACTTAATTAGTTTGAGGAATCAATACAATGACACGAATAAGAATAAGACCCACCTTCTAAATTCTAACGCCTGGCATTTTCTTCTCTTTCTTCTTTGTATTTGTACTAATAAGTGACCCAAATAACATCTGGGTTTCCATAAATTATACCACTAATTAATAATCTCTTTTCATTAATCCAGCTTAATCAACCAGTTGAATGATTGATGCAACAACATTAGTTTAATTGAGAACTAATAATGGTTGAAATTTTTAGCTCTTTAAGAGAAGGCTAATAATTGTCGGCTTGCCAAGTGAGGGACTAGCTCTTTCCCTTTTTCTTGGTTCCTGCAGGTTGTGCATCTTTGATGGTTCAGGCCTTTGATCTTTTATTGGATGTGTTGAATTATCCTGAACCCCATTAGAATTGCCTTGATTATTTAGAATAATTGAGACAACTTATAATTAATTAGACTCTGATCCTCAAGTGTTCCACAACAACAACCAATGAAACACAAAGTCATAAGAAATAAGTAAAGTAAGCAAGTAGATATATGTTGGTTTTGATCAACTTTCTAAGGGGATGTTTCAAAGTACGTAAACATAATGAAATCAAGACAATCATGCATCTATGAAAAAGCATGCTTATGAGTGTTCAAATTTGCATTTCTTTCACCCTTGTGATATTTTGGCTGTCATTGTAAGAAGCTACAAAGAGCAAGAGTTTGTTTTTTGTTTGAACATGTTTGTTTGTTTGTGGATCAATGGGGGCTTTTTGTCAGTTCATTTTTTTTTTAATTTTAATTTTTTGCATTTGTCAGTCCATTCTTATGTGATGATGAGTGATGACCCCAAGCGGTACAATATCGTCAGATCCAAAAAACAAAAGAAAAAAGGGAGATACAATTTATTGCCACAACAAAAAGTCGTGGTCCCACTCAATAGGAAACCAAAACATGAAGTAAAAACTCACATACTCCTTGTCAGCATGGACCTTTATATCTGGGAGCTTGCAAGTTAAAGCAGGTATGACAGTTAAGAATCGCTTATCACATGTGACATGAGAGTGCACAACAATTGTTCCAAAACAAGGCGAAACAACTCTGCAACTTCCCCTCCCCTCCCCTCTCTTCATGTGCATTGCAAGGTTAACTCTTAATTATGGCACGCCACAAATTTTTGTTATTATTATTATTATTATTATTACACAACCCAGTTTTCAATGGGTTTTTTTTTTCCAATTTTGTGATGCACAATGGAGATCATTAACAAGAGAAGAGTAAACAAATTTAAGAATACTATTATATAGTCTGGCAATTTTGCCACAACTTTTTCACCAAAGTCCTTTGTATGAGTCACATTGGATTTTATTTTATTTGCAAAGTGACCAGAATTCACCCCCCGCCCCCCTAAAGAAAAAGCTGGTGTTTTCCTTGAGTGATAATCCAAAAGGAAAATTTATTAAAAACCTTTTGGAGTAAACCTTAGTAACACTATTATGTATGTTTTCCATTCTTGGTCCACAAAGGGCTCAATGATGCAAGGAAGGGGACAACTGTATCAACACATGGGGATTATTAAGCTGGCCGGGTCAAGACAATTAGGAAGTATCAAAGTTCTGAGGACACGGGCTTTGAGAAACCTTGTAATTGGTGTTGGTCTATAAGAAGAGAGGCGAGTGGGTATCTTGGGCGTCCTGGCCAACACGGGTTTGTAAATCAAGCCCAAGCTTGGGCGGTGCAAGAAAGAAAGAACTTTTCTTTTGGGTTCACACATATCTAAGCAAATCTTGTTTTTTTAGGGAAGGGTTGGGGGGGTGAGAACTTGGATTAAAAATATTGACTTTCAAACCACTAGGGGTAGCCAATGGGTTTTGATAGGGATGAAGAAGGGAGGGGTATGTGAGAGAGCAGGTGTGGAAAAGAGTTTATTTTGAGACAATGGGTATCCACACCATAGCCCACATTCCAAGGATACCCCTATCAAGGATGGTATCTCTTTTCTATTGACTTTTCTGGTATAAAATGCTTCACCAAATCCCAATTTCAGGTACCAGTTTTTTCAGGTAGTATGGAGGGTCCCCCTTCTATCTATAGGTATATCCTCTTTACCAATATTCACCAAAACCTTTTTCTTAGGTGAGTGCACAACCTCATATGTGGAACTAAGTTTTGCTGGCTATTCTATTTCTCTACCATTTGTAAGACAAGTTACTACTAGCCTACTTAGTACTAGAACAAATAGAAGAGGATCCATATACCACATATGTGTACTCAGGAGCTCAAGAATTGGTCAGTGGATATAACAAGTTACCCTAAGACTAGTAGTACTGGACTATATATATCAAAGAACCCAAGCATGAGCTGATGCAATACAAGTCTAGTACCAATACTTGCGTGGTAGGGACATGAGCGTAATGCCAGCCTCATACCACGGTGTGCATAGTAAGGACATGAGCTAATGCCAGCCTCATATTGTATGTGTGTAGTCGGGACTTGAGGTAATACCAGTTTAATATCAAGGCCATATTTTGTCTCAATGGTATGAGGAATGTAGAGAGTTTGCTGTCACATAGCCAGCCAAATAGCAACCTTGGACCCTAATGCCAGGACCAGGCTGGTATGAAAGTTTTGTAAGAAGGATCCCATACTAGTAACAGGCTGGGCTGATATCAAAATTTTGAACAAGATCCAAGATCCAATTCCAGTAGTACCAGGCTGGTATGAAATTTTTAAACAAGATTCGACACCAGTACCAGCTGGTATGTTAAGAGTCCATAGTCCACACCCGCCCAATACTCCAACTTTTATCACATGTCTTCAAAGAGCCTGCAGTTTTCATGGAAAATCAACAAAGAATACACAATCTTATAGAAGGGTTAGTTTCATGTCTTCTTTAGGAATTTTTAATGAAACATAGTTGTATATCTTAAAGAACCCATTCATGGGGGGAAAGGGTGGGGGAGTGTTAGTTGCACTTTAGCTATAATTATGTGATGTCCTTTAACCTAGTGGTCATCATCTATGCACTTTGTGGGAGGGGGGGGGGGTTGAGCTTATTTTCAATGGCTTGTTGTGATGGGAGAAGAACTCATCAGCCATGACCTAATTGTAGTAGATGATGGATTGGGTTTCTTTCAATTTGTGGAAATTATGTAAGTGAGCAACACAGCACCTGGCATTTTTCATACCACACTATCTGGATAACAAAGCTATTAAAGTCATTGTGTACGTATATGTATATATATTTGTGTGTGTGTGTGTTGTGCATTCTCTGTCGGCACCCTGCTGCATGTTCTATTGCTTTTAACTTACATAATGTAGTCAAGCCCATTATGTCACCACTTGGCCCATTCTCTGAGCCACCCAACTGACTCATGATAACTGTTTAGCTTTTTTTTATTCTAGGGTTGTTGCAATTAAAAAACAACTTTCATGCATGATGTATATAAACCCCACCACCCCCTCCCCCCATATGTATGTTTGCTCATCATTATCTTTCCTTATATGCTCCACCTTCTGTACAATCCCAATCCCCCCCTTCACCTCCCTCTCTCTCACCTTCTCCCCTTTTGGGTTTTCAATTTTGTTTTCAATGCCCTTTCAATTCTATGACACTCTTTTGTCTTTAATGCTCTTTTGGGTCACAACTCTTTGTTTCCACCATAGACTCTTTTTCTCCACCTTACCTCCCCTTCCCTCCCCACCCGTAACCCCTAAACAACCCGCCCCCCCCCCCCCCTCTTCCCCCTATAAACCCTCTCTTGCTGATGGGATTCATGAAGAGCTGCCTCTATCGAATACACACACTTGTAGGATCATTCAGTATGTAGGCTAGTATGTGGTCCTTGAGAATGTGTATTTAATATATTATTAACACTATCCATAACAAATGTGCATGTTCTCCAAGCGTTACACCCTAAAACCTTATCATAAACCCTCAAATGAGGGTAGTTGGATGCATTTTTCAAGTGGATGAGTGATAAATGGGGATGACAATCTCCATACATAATTTTTTTGTTGTTGATTTATAAAGTGCATAGTGAGGTATTTACTTCTATAAATGGTCCTATTTACTCCATATTTCCAACATTTTTTCCAATGTATGCGGTGTATGTATTTCAGTTATGCAAATTTCCTAATGTGTGCAACTCTTCCAAAAAAGACTCCAAATTCCATTGCAGGGTTGATCCTTCTTTTCAAAATATTATTTCAAATAAATAAAAATTTCAATCTTGAATTTTTCATGACATTTTTATCTCCAAGATTTCTAATAGTGGTATTCAAAAGAAGAAGAAAAAAACTATCACTAAGACTATTGTGATAATGATGATGTAAAGCATTGTACACCTGCCTAACTTTATTAATAAAAGCACCAGTCAAAAGTTAGAAAAATAGAAGAAGAAATGTCATAAGTCCTCATTGAAGCAAAAAAAAGTTAAAATTAGAAAAATTCCCCAATTTTGTAATATACCCAAAGTGGCAATCATCCATAAGAAGATGTAACCAAATTTAGCAATAAACTAGATACAAAAACTTAAACATGAAGCATCCTTCTACGAATTGGCTACTTGCTAGAACATATTATACAAATCTGTTGATTCTTAAAATTTTCTTTCACTATCTCTCAATTTTTGGTCATAATTTCCATTAGAAGTCCTTGTGTAAGAAGAAATTGGATTTCTCAAGTTTAAATTTTCTTTAAAATCACCATAAAAGAATACCTTGCATTGAAGGCCATCATATTTGAATAATTCCTTTTCTTTTTTAGGAACTTTATTGTGCAGCCTCAGTGGCAATCATCCCAATGCAGATTTAGCCAAATATGACTATAATCCAAATATTAAAAAAATTCCCTGACTTTCTGGCGATTGCAACTCTCATAAAATATTTTCATTTTGAAACTTTTCAATGTTTTTTCAAATTTTACCTTTTGACAAAATTCCAGCAGTAAGAGTATCTGATTTGATTTGATTTGAAAGCAAAATCTTGAACTTACCACACAGAGTGGGCATAGAGGGTGTAAAACTCAAGTGCCACCCAGCACGAAACAAGTCAACAATGACGTATGTTGTGATTGAAATCGAAGAAAAGAAATATATATATAGGAAAGGAAAATTTTAAATTCACACCTTTTTTGGTTAAATTCACACCCTTTCTTCGTGTGTCCAATTATATGCAGATTAAAGTTGAGTGTGTCTGCCTCACCCCCCTATGATTTATATTATACAATTTTTTCAAATATATCATAATTTTATTAATAACTTTTCATCTAGAAAAGGTGGGTGGGGCAGACACACTCAAATTTAATCTGCATATAATCGGATGCGCGAAGAAAGGGTGTGAATTTAACCAAAAGGTGTGAATTTAAAATTCTCCTATAGGAAAATACCATTTGCTTTGCCTCCACTCAAAGAAAGACCAGTGTTGAGCGGATCTTTGGGGTTTTAAAGGACCGCCGGTTCCATTTCTTTAAATATTTCAGAATCAAAGACCCGTCAGCAGTTCCAGTTCTTTATAGATTTCAGAATCAAAGAACCGCTGGTTCCCAGTTCTTTGAAAAGAATTCAGAGTCAAAGAACTGTTGGTTCCGGTTATTTCCAACCGAAACGTGTCAAAGAACCGGTGGTTTTCATGAACGGACTGGCAAAGAACCGATGGTTCTACTGGCTGGTTCTTTGACTTTTCAAAAAACCCATTGAGAACCACAATTATATTCCAAACCTGGTTATTTGAAAATTTTGAGAACCGCTGGGTAAGTGGATGTATACTCAGGTTGACAACCAGTGGGTATCTTTCTTTCATTCTAAGAACCGCTCAACACTGGTAAAGACCGGCTCCATAAAAAAATTTAGTGTAATTGGAGACCAAATCACTCAATGGATTTTTTTTTCCTCCTCTGTTTGGGGGGGGGGGGGGGGTGGGGGGAGGCTGGGGTTCTTGGAAATACCCGGAGGATACTTGCTGGGTATTACAAGAAATTGTTTTTTTGGGGAGCCGGTGGTGACACTCGGTAAACCCACCCGTCCACTGTCTGCCTCACATGGGCCCTTATTCCGATAAAGCTCGAGACCGAGACCTTGGGCTTTACCGTAGACTAAATAGTTTGCGAAGCTGAGAAAATTTTGTTTGTTTGTTTGTTTGTTTGTTTGATTAATCCCGTCGGCCCACTTGCAGTCAGTCTTCAGAAACTGCCAACGAAGTGTGGGAAGAGATCAAATCCAATGATAAAAAGCTACAATGGAAAAAGTTGATGAGGAGGAGGAGGAAGATTCCGTGGTACCTTGCCAACTTCGACACATGTCTATCCAATAATTAATTAATCAATTAATCAATTAATTAATCTATCTTGTAGATTTCATTTTGAAAAATAATTTTTAGTCCTGAAATTTTAATATTTTCCTCCCCCCCCCCCCCCCCCAAACGCAAAAAGAAGAAAAAATCTCCATTTCAAAAAAAAATGAAAATCTCAACATATTTAAAACACATTATGGTTCTTTTTTCCTAATTTCACAAGTAGGTGGACTGGCGATCATCCACAAGAGGAATGAACCAAATTTGGCTAGAGGTCAGACAAGACAGTAAAAATGTTTTGGAATCCTGCCTAGTTCTGGCGACCTACATGAACTCGCTGTCTAAAAATGGCGATTTTTTTTTTCTTTTTAAAAAATTTCCCCTCAAAATGTGACAACTATTGTATATTTTTTCCATAAAAAACCCTTTTTTCAATTCCCTATATTTTTTAAGAAATTTTTCAATACAATCCCAAAATTCGCCCAATTTTTCTAATAAAAAATCAATGATCTGATGATGGCCCAAGGTACTACTAGCCCATTTGGTAAAAAATTTCTCCTCTTTTACTTTCTCCCTGCAAAAGCTACAAGAAAAAGCTGACACTTATTGAGCACAACCAACCAACAGCTACCAACAAGCACACCATGAAAGCAGGGGGGGAGTTAGAATGGGCCAAGTAGTTTGGCTTTCCATTTGGGTAGGTTGTAAAAGTAACATGTACATGCCTGATATCAAAAGTAAAAAAAAAATATCTTAAGACATGGACGGTGCAATACCTTCCACACCAAGTAAAAACACTCCAAAACTACCTACCACCCCCACTTCCTCCCCCAAGAAACTCCTTACCTACCTACCTACCTACCTACTTACCTACCTCCCTCTCAAACTCCCCCTCTGCCCATGTAAAATCTCTCCAAGTCTTACCTAAAGTCTTACCTACCTACCTACTTACTCCCACTCTCTCTCTCTCAAAGTTCATGTCTGCCCTCAAGACCTATCAAAGACTGACCTACCTACCTATTCAAAACTACTTATCTAACTCTCTACACTATCTCCAAGTCCTACCCACCTACCCCCCCTCTCACTCTCTCTCTCTCTCTCAAACTCCAATACATACCTACCTACTGAGTCCTACCTACCTACCTACTTACTTACCTACCTACCCACCTACCAGCTCTTAAGATGATCAGTCTGTGGCCTACTAAAGATTTTCTGATCTCGTTCTCTGCCCCTCCCGCAAGACACTCTCTCTCAGAATCTCTCTCTCTCTGCCCCCGAGAGACTCTTGTGTTGCTCTCTAGACTCTGTCTCTTGTGTGTGTGTGTGTGTGTGTGTGTGTGTGTGGTGTTTCTCTCTTGTGAATCTATTATCTCTAAGTAGCTGCTCTTTTGCCCCCCCTCCCACTTAATTGTGCGTGTTGTGGGTTTTGCCTGTAACCAACCAACCACGCAACCAACCAGACAAAGGAACAACTGCCTCAGCCGCTGACCCTGCAACAGATTCGATCACACAACATCCCCCCCCGCCCCTCCAAAAAAAAAGCCCCCAAAAAAGACCCAAAAAAAAAAGGAGAAGAAAGTTGGAGCCTAGGAAGGACCTAACTTAGCTGCTGTTGCTGGCTGGTGCCAGGATCCAGTCAAGTGTTTTCACCTTTCTCACCAAAAGCGAAGCGAAGCAGCACACACAGTGACATCACCAGTTTCTTTTAGTCTAGACATGTTCTCCCTCTCGCATGTCAAGATTCACTCAAGTTTACAACTCTTCTCATCACCTTCGTCTCATCATCTCTTTTAAGTTTTGTTACACTCCTTCTTCTTCTTCTTCTTCTTCTTGTGGTTCTTTCTTCCATGAGAAGCTGCTGTAGCTGCAACAGTCTATGTTGGGTAGTAGCCTCATGAGCTAATACTTCTTCTTCTTCTTCTTCTTCTTCTTCTTGTAATCGAGAGAAGCCCTACAGAAGAAGAGAGAGAGAAACAGAAAGAGACAAAACACAGGCAGACGCACACGGCAACGTACAAGAGCTTGCTTGCTTGAACACCACGCTCTGTTTTTTCTTGTCCCCACAATCCATATCTATAGATGTCAGCCACAGCTATGCCCATACTCAATCGCCAACTTACCCACCAACAACAACAAGAACTACTGATCAGACGAGGACGCGCATCAGGCGCCGGGTTCCTGCAGCTTGATCCTGAGGTAAGAAAATTGTCTCAAGTTTTCGATCAACTGTCAGCTTATTGTACATTGGTGATGTGGTTTAGTTCAAGCTCAGAAGATTGCTTTTACACTTCTAGCGCAGCAACCGCTGCAATTTATCTGTTTCAAGCTGCTGCAAGTAGCGCTTTGAATGTTATATTGGATTGCTGCTCGCATGCAGCGGTCTCCCACAAGAAGCTTTCAAGGGGAACATTTCTAGGATGATCCTAGTAATTGAGATCAGGAATTTTGTTCATCAATCGGCGGGCGTGGTAGACTAGGAACATCCAGCTAGCTAGCAGGATCTAGAGCTTGCAGAGTATGATGATCATCGCACAAGCTGCACAGCTGAGCAGAGCAGAGCAGAGCTGAGCTGCTGGGTATGTATATTACCTGCGCCGTGATTTGAGGAGGCGAGGAGAGCTTGAGCTTGTGAGGGGCCGGGTTTGAGAGACTGATCTGAGAATTGTATCCGGTAGGTCTCCAGTGTAATATTTGTCGGGGTTTTGGTTTGTGCGCGAGAAGATGGACAGTGTTTTCAGCTCGTGTTCTTCAGGTCGTTTTTTTGTTGCTTGTAGTGAGTGCTCGACCAGCTGCTGCAGCTTGCACTCTCAGGTGTTGAGACTGGAAGAGCCGAATCAAAAGCTGGGTGGTAATCCTTTCTGTGGGCTGTTGCTGCACATGATCGTCGTCTGCGGGAAGTTATTACTATAGATCACATGAATAGTGTCGTTTGTTGAAGTTTTTGGAAAGTCTTGGTTTGTTTGCAGCTTGAAGGCCGCTCCGAGACTTCGTCTTGGTTTTCGAGGATTCTAGATGTGCAGATTGTTACCGTCGACCGAGAGTCTTGCAGGAACTTACACTAGTCTAATAAGACTTGTAATATTCCGACGTGCAGCAGCAACAACAACAACAGCAGCAGCAGCAGGATCTGCAGAAGCTACAATGTATGAAACCAAGAAGTTTGCTCCAATCAGTAGTAGCTTCCGCACAGCAACAAACTCTGCCCAGATTAGTCCGGCGGGAGCTGCAGCAGCTGGTTCTTCTTCAGCTGGCTCTGCAGCAAAGCAGCGGTTGCGATGGTCTCCAGAGCTGCACGAACGTTTTGTAGAGGCAGTTGCGCAGCTCGGTGGACCTGAAAGTACGTAAGCGAAAGTCTCGTCTAGGCAGCGCGCTTAAGACGTTCCTTGATTCTGACCCAGCTGATAGCCCTGGAGCTTCTTTCACATGATCCCAGCAGCTCAAGCTTGACTAGTCCTGTTCATCATCATCATCTTCTAGCTATCTTGATCCTTTTGTTTCTTTCTGTGTTCTTACTTGTCCAGCTGCATGCTCCGGCTGCTGCTTCATGAGCTTCTTCTTCATGAGGTACTGATTTGATTTGGCTGGGTGGGTGCAGGGGCGACGCCGAAAGGGGTGCTGCGACTAATGGGTGTGCAAGGTCTTACGATCTATCATGTGAAGAGCCATTTGCAGGCAAGAATTGCAGCAAAGCGACTACAATATATCCCTGGACATGCAGACGTTTTGTTCTAGATATATAGTTTGATCATCTGCATTTCCACCAGCAATGATCTTGCCGGCAGCTAAATATGTACTAACTGGAAGCGTTGAAACAGAATCTATGAATGTCGATATGAATCTAACAGTGAGAGTCTAGTAATTCATGAATTCTGTCCAATTTCTGTAGAACTATCTAGGAAAAGTGTGAGTTGTGTGCATGCAGATCATCATGATCATGATCATGCGGGTTTTGCAAGGGTTTTGCAGAAATATCGATTGGCCAAGTACGACCCAGCTGCTGTTGCTGCTGCTGCTGTTGATTCTGCATCAGCTGATGATGATGCAGGTGAGCTTCAAGTCCGCCGCTTTTGATCAATTCTAAACCTCTGCCCAGATTAGACTACAAGCAGTGCGTACATCGATTGCACAGATCATTTCTAGAAAGACTAGACTTTCTCGTAGGTGATCGCTGCAGCTGCTTCTTCTGCTCATGTGGTCTTGTGCCAGAATCCTACAATGTTGTCTGGCTCCTTCGTAGAACATCTAGCTGCTAGTAGCGAGTCAGAGCTGCATACTGAAGTAATTCTAGCTCTGGGCTTCTTGTGTTGAAATTTGACCGCAGCAGCAGCAGCGGCTCGTAAGAATCTGAAGAATCATCTCCTGCTGCAGCCAGCTGCTTATTCGGACCATGTTGTTCCAGCAGCTGCACGACCTGCAGCTTCAGATACAACCAGCTCGTAAGATCAGATCTTCCTGGAATTTTTCAGTTCAAGTCTTTTTTTTATTCCTCGACCTGGGTTGTCGAATCAGGCTGCTGCTGCAGCTGGTCTGCACAACACGCAAGCATCTCCTTAAGATTGTCCTGAACTCTGAATATATTCTTCCTGCGTGCCGGATCTGAAGAAGAAGTCCTGCAAGTAGCTAGCGAGTGTGCCGAATGTTTGTACAATTAGTACACTCACGCGAAATGATTTTTCTGGTTTTTTGCGCTTTGCTCTGAACACAGGGATGGTGCAGCAGCAACAGCTGCACGCGGAGTCACAGTGGACGATGCATCTTTAGTACGGAATATGCAGCTGGAAGTGCAGAAGCGGTTGCACGAGCAGCTCGAGGTACAATCATAATTTAGAGCAGCCTCGATTGATCTGTGATCAAGCTCACGTTGTCAGCTTTTCAGATGTGCATGTTTGTGTGCACGCGGAGTTCCGGAAGATAGTCGATCTGTTTGTCAGCTTAATTTGTAACAGTCTTGTTGCAAGAGCTGCCTGTGCAGGTACAGCGCCATCTACAGCTGCGGATTGCAGCGCAAGCGAAGTATTTGAGGAAAATCGTAGAAGAACAGCAGCAACAAGGAAGTAGTACTAGGCCGGCCCTCAGGCTGGCAGTAGCTCAGGGGGAGGAGCCATCGACAGAGGCCAACACTAGGGATGATGTAGCTGCCAATGTAGTAGAGGAGGAGGCGGAGGTCGAGGAGCAGCAACTTCCTGATCTCAGACTCTCACTAGCAGCTGAAGAAGTACAAGAAGAACTAGAAGAACAAGAACAAGGCTCGGCAGCTGTTGTGCCTGGAGCTTCTTGTTCACGGGATGCATCCAGTATTGTAGAACAAGCTGTAGCAGCTGGTGATGCCGCGAGCTCTCGAAGTCCCCCTAGTATCAAGGAACTTCATTTCGAGATCACAAGTTCAGCTGCACTAGCTGGATTTCCAAATTATCAAACTTCTTCTGCTGCTACTCCTCCTCCTCCTCCTCCTCTTCAGACACATGATGATGATCAGCAGTGGCGACCACGACAATCAGCGCAAGGTGATATACAGCTCCAGTACAAGAACACTGGTGCTAGTGCATCTTCTACAGTCTTCACAAGCTGCTCCAGCTCTTGGACATATTCCGAGCCCGCCAGCAGTACTCATGATGAGTCTACAGATCACGCTGCACCATCCTTGAAACGTATGCGCCGGTTTGAAGATTTGTATCTCCAACCTCCAAACATGCAGCAGATCAGCTTCCAAGGACAAACTGTAAAGAAAGAACCAAGTACCCAACAACAACAGCAACAGCAACAACAACATCAGCAGCAGCAGCAGCAGCAGCAAGAAGGTTCATCAACTTTGGTGTGGCCTGCAGCAGGGCTTGATCAACAAGGAGATGCTGCTGTGAGGATTTCTTTGAATTCTTTACAGTCTGCAGCAGCAGGCACTGATGATCATCAGGCCAAGACTTCTCATGATCTGCAAGCTGATTCTGAAGCTGATCATGCTGTTCGACAAATGTTCAACCGATGGGAAGAAAACAGTGCTGCAGCAGCTCACAAGTCTAGTACTAGTGTAACTGCTGCAGCAATTGGGAATCCAAGAAGAGATTCAGCTGGAGCACATTGATGGGTACTAAGTACAATCACTGGACAAGCCAGCTCTCTGATCATCTCTGGTGCTTTGTTGCAGTCCTGCTCAAATTCAGGGACTCACAAGCCCGGGTCATCACAGTGGACAATGAATTTGATAATATTCATGTCAAGCTCTGAAGATCATTTTTGGATCGGAAATTCTTCCAGAGACAAGTCTTGAGGCTATCAATTTTTGGGGAATATTTATCAGATTCTTCCTCGCCTGAGACATGTCTTTGCTCAAGGCTCAAACTGTGTTCATCATCTGGCTGCTGCACATCATGAGCAAATTTATACAAATTATGCATTCAAAGGCAGCAGTGAAAGCAAGACCAGATTTTGCAACAACAACATTTGTAAAGAAGTCTTCCAATGAAGTTTCGAGAGACTAATAGCCAACTCATCTACATGTAACCATCTATCTATCTGTCTGTCTGTCTGTCTATCAATTGGCTGCAAAAAGGATTTGGGTTCATGCTGTCTTGAGATCATCTTCACGGCCATGACCAGCTGCAGGGGAATCTAGTTACAGATTCCTACAGGATATTGAACTCTGGATCTTGGATCATTCAAGAGATTCACATGTGGAAACACTTATGGTAAACAAACAAAGGCAGAGGTCCTTTGAACTTCATTGGATTGTATCTCTTCCTCTTCTTCTTCTTCTTCATTGGATTGTAGCTCTCCTTCCTCTTCTTCTTCGTCATTGGATTGTAGCTCTTCTTCTTCTTTTTCTTCTGCATTTGATTGTAGCTCTTCTTCTTTTTCATCTTTTTAGTCTACATTGGATTGTACATCTTCTCTTTCTTTTTCTTCTTCCTTTATTATTGAAGATGAAGCAGGTTTGGCTTTTAGGGTTAGGAAATTTAAAACTGCAATTTTGGGATTCAGTTTGTACAATTGCACAGGTAGGCAAGTTTTAGAGGTGTTAACACCAAAATGCAAGCGAATTTGCAGTTGGGTTGTGAGGAGGAGTGTGACAAAATTGGCACCAAAACCTCTGAAAAGAAATTGGATGGGGAAATGCATCTGCTGCTGTGCAGGTACAATGTGTGATGGATGCACAGTGATTGACCAGATGCCCAACACCCCACACCCATTTCCAACAATAGTTGTCTTCTCCATGATACATTTGACATTGATAAAATGCTTTCTACATCTTGATTAATTGGCTTTTAACCCTGAAAGACTTTCAAGTTTTCCAGTAAGTAAATTACTGAGTCAAGTCTGGTTGTTGCAATTGGAAAACACCAAATCTGAAGAGTCAATGTTTTCCTCTACAAATGAGTTGCAAAAGCCCTGAGTGTTGTTGTACCATCTTCTTCACCACAAAATTTTACAGCACATCTCTCAACTCTCTCTCTCTCTCTCTCTCTCTCTCTCTCTCTCTCTCTGTGTCTCCAATTAGCATCTTGTGTATTTTCTATTTAACCTGATACTATTACACAACACCCAAGGATCAAAAATCCTCAGAATCCTCTTCTCTTCTCCCAACACTTAGGAGTAAAACAAAATCAGATCATTAGATTCCTGGGACCACCCAACAACAAAAGCTCTAATCCATACCCTTTTAGCATGGATTCTCTCTCTCTGTCTCTCTCTCTCTCTCTCTCTCCAACCTCCCTCTTTTTCAGGTTAGAAGAACTCAAACCTTCTTACTTAGATGATCTAGGAATTGGTCCAATACTACTAGTACCTAATGATCAGCAAATGGGTAGTAGACCTGTCAGTTATAATATACATCCCCATTTGGAATCTTACACTAGTTCTACTGTAACAATGGTGTCCCAAGGTTTCGAAGTAAGTTGCCCAAAACATGTGAGATCCAAAGGAGGAGAAGAAGAAGAGTGGGTTCACCACACTTCCTTGGGAGAAAAGCCTGTCAAGTAGTGACATGAGTAGGAACTGATGTTTTGATCTCCAAAAGAGCAGCAGTAAAATAAGCATAATTTTGCCTCTTGAGGTCAACTGGCAATCCCATATGATTTGCCGAGTATGAAGAAGCATCATGACATCCTACCTGAAATTGAAATTAGGAACTGTGTATCTGAAGTCATGATTGTATTCTCATTGATTGGCCAGCTCCTGATGTACCAAAAGTGTCATTATACAATGCAAATTCTGAAGCGCATGTCATGCTTCAACATGACTTGATTTCCATCTTTGTTCTTGTTGCAGTGTTTTTTCTGCAAATATCCAAGTTCACTATAACTTAGACAGTTCCTTTGATTCACACATTTTGCTACCCTGTGAAATTGCCAGAAAAAATAATTACCACCCATTTCAGAAACGTGCTACAACTCAGGGAGAAAGAGAGTTCAAACCCCTGTTTCCTTGCAGCCTTCTTTCTGTAACTACATTCTACCAACTTACTTGAAAAACATGACAAACACCCATTGAATCAGGCCTTCCACTTTTTATCTTCTACACGGACCTTTTGATACAACTTCTCTATGGAAAAGACAAAATTATGGAAATCAAGCATTTGTACAAGGACATTCTCAGCTTCACTTGGTCCAGCTCTGATGATGGGACAAAAAATGCATGGGACTACCCCAATTTTGTATCTTGTTGAACAATGGTCAAGGATGACCCTGCTGCACCACTGACATGTGGCGATGTAGCAGCAGCAGCATGTGTCTAGTCTCCAAACCTCAGCAGCCGTTGACCCCACTCCTCCTTAGGTCTTCACAGCTGCCATTGCACCAGTTCCAGGTACTGAGATCATATCAACTGTTAAATTTCCTGCCTGCAACTCTTTGAGATTCTCCAAATCAACAAAAGAAGCACCTGGAGATTGCAGAGGTGACAATTTTGCCACTCTGTCCACGCAAGGAGAACTTGTACAGGTTGCAGCTTCTGAGCTTGCACTACATTGTAGAGGAGTCAAAGCTCTCAATTGTTCCAGCTTGCAGGCATCCTGCATTGTATGTACTCTTTGATCCATGCAATGCTGAGTTATGTGCCTGTTTTTGTGGTAAAGGAGAATCAGATGCTCTGTATCCTGTGTTATCAATAGCTTGGTGAACCTAGTATGCTTCCCACTTGACCTGTAATCTCTTGTTTAGTTATAGTCTCAGATCCTATTCATTTGCATCATGAGTGATGGGAGGAGGAGCAAACTCTTGTAAACTTTCATCTGGGTGAGGATGATCACTGGACCTGGAGATTCAGCAGTTTGTGCAGGCTGTGGTTGACTGATCAATGTGCTGCTGCTTTGGATGCTGGTAGATTATGTCATTTGAAGTGGATCCAACTGCAAAACTCTTAGAGCATCAACCAAATCTGCACTTTTAGGTGGACTGTGAGGAGGCAAATCTAGAAATCTGGGACTCTCATACTTTGGGTCTTTTTGGTGATGATTGTGTTTGCATTCCAGGTGCAGCTGAGTCTCTTATTTCCTTCCCTGTAAAATTCTTGTCTGTACTCAAACATGAAGATGATGTGAGAGAGAGAGAGATATGCAGAGCAATAGTATTTTATTGTCACCAAATTGCAACATAAAGGAAACAGTTCCTGAACATGAACAATTCTCTCTCTTCATAAGAACTCTTAGTCTAAATGTTGAATTAGCATCCAACACTCTCCCTAAATGAAAACATTTAGAACTAGTCTATTGAATGTCTAAGAGCATCTCGAATGGTGGACTTGTAAACAGGCATTGTATGAGTAATGAGAGAAACCCAGCTGATGGGCCTTGTATTTCAATTAGTGTATGAAGGGTTTTGAACCCCAACAATCACCACATCATCATCATCATCATCATCTTTAACAAAATTGAATCTAATGTTGTTGTCATTTTTTTCACAAAAACTTGCACATGCACATCAGCTTAATGGCTTTTCATAGAGGCTTCTACACAAAAGGCAAAAAACTTGCACACATAGAATGCTCCTCGAATTTTTCTAAAGCTTTGCACATAGGTTGTCAAAATGAGCATGGAGCAATAATTGCTCTCACATTCACAAGAATATATGGACAAGGAAGAAGGCAAGGAGCTATTTCTTGCTAGAGCTATGGAGGTACTTGCATTTGACGTCGCACAACTTCAAAATAGACATGGTGGTTCCAAGCCTAGGTGATGAAGGAATTTGCAAATGGACTAGCATAAGGTCATGTCAAGACCTTCAAAGACTATTTTGCACCTTCATTAGTGTATGGTGAGGGATTATTTAAGTGTCATTACAAGATGACCTATAAACTATTTTTGAGAATTATGAATAGTGTTTGTGAATATGACACATGTTTTTTGGTAGCAACTACATTCTACAAGTAAAATTGAATTGTTTTCTCATCAAAAATGCAATATTACACTCTAACAGCTTACATATGGAACAAGAGCCAACTTTGTAAACAAGTATTGTAAACTTGGCAAAAGCATTGCAATCAAGTGCCTAAATCAATTTGTGCAAGCAATAGTGGCAATCTTTCAGCCAAAATATTTGCATGAACTCAACAAATTCTAACATAGAAAGGCAACTCTAGATCAAAACAAGCCAAGGATTCCTAAAAATGTTTGCAAGTTTTGAGTACATGCATTATAGGTGGAAAAACTACCCCATGGGTTGGCAAGGTCAATTTCAAAACAAAGATGGAAAGAGATTCATCATCTTGGAAGCAATTGCAAACCAATCTTTCTAGATTTGGTGTGCATTCTTTGGATTATCTAACTATATTAAACTCTATCTTATGCATGTAGCTTGCAATGCTAGTATAATGTTCTTTCATTGTAAGATGGTACAATTTGTTCAATAGAATATGCATGCTTTTAGTAGCATTTGGTTTAGCATATGTCAATCAATATATTGGGCATTTATTAATGTACATAAAATTTTGCCAAATAACTTCCATGGCGTTTATTATTATTACATTGAGATTCTAACATATTCATCTGATATATGTAACATATATTCATGGTATCCATCAATATATATGTATTTATTATTTGGTGATCCTATACTTCACATATTTTGGAAGATCCCCCAAAACAATGACCACAACAAATGAATAGTTTCACAATATTCATTCTTGTCATAATATACAATGTATATCAAGCTTGAAGCATGTTGTGTACTATTTGATGACATGTTGAATATTATAATATCTTGGTGGCTTTGACACAAATTATATTATTTTTCTAAATACTCTAATTTTCAAAACGTCACTTTTTTTCAAAGAACAGTTTTTTTATGAAAAATATTTGAAAATATTTGGGAATAGTCTTTCATTGAAATGAAATCTTCAAATTAATTAGTTAATTAATCGACAATTATGTATTGAACCCGCTCCTATATTATGGCATTCCATGTTTTACCTCCAAATTACTAAGTTGTGAAAAATTTCAAAGTTAGGACAAATCACACATATAATGTATGTAGGGAGGGATTTCCCTAAGCACTAGTGTGGGGAATTGCAAAGTGTAATCCTTGATTGAAATTGGTAATTTTAATAAAGTATTTCAAAAGAATTAATCTTGTAACAAACATCTTAAATCATATATCACTAAATGTATAATTGCAATTTTTATTAAAAAATTCCAACATGACTCAATTCCATTGGCATATGTTCTTTTAAAATGTTTGATATATCATACACCCTACAATTTACTTTTTAAAAAATTACATTGTAATTATGCATTCAAAGACAAAGTAGACCCTCCAAAATTACACATAATTACCCACAAAATCCTCACAAAATATGTGATAGCCCAGCCCCACCCCCCCACCCCCCAATCCAAGGGAAATTCGCGTGGTGCAATCTGGTACGTTCAAATAGTAGATAAGTAGGCTAATATCCACAGCTAGCGATTTAAAAAAAGAGAGATTAAATCGATGGCCTCGAAAATAAAAGAATCAGTGAGATAATAAATCGATGGCCGCGAAAATAAAAGAATCAGTGAGATAATAAATCGATGGCCACGAAAATAAAAGAATCAGTGAGATAATAAATCGATGGCCTCGAAAATAAAAGAATTTATGAGATAATAAATCAATGGCCACCAAAATAAAATAATCAATGAAATAATAAATAATTAATGAGACAATAAATCAATGGCCACCAAAATAAAAGAATCGATGAGATAATAAATCAATGGCCACCAAAATAAAATAATCGATGAGATAAAAAAATCAATGGCTATGATTTCGTCTCTCTCTCGTTTCTCATACCTTGGCTCTCCAAGAGAGCAAAGAAGCACATTTTTGTTGCGGTTGCAGTGTTTCCGTAGTGCAGTTCTTCGTCCCAGTCGTCGAGCGCCATGGCCAGCTCTGTAGCTGCAGGGTGCAAAGTCACTGGCAGCTTTGTGCAACCGGCGCTAGAGAGAGTGGGTTGTAGTAGTAGTAGTAGTAGTAGTAGTCTAAGCTCTTCTGATGTGAGGTCCAGTGTTTCTGTGAGCTCGGCATTCGGGTTGCGGAATGTGGCCGGGAGTTGTGGTAAGGTTTCGTGTTCTTTGGGGGAGGATACTGCGGCACAGCTGTGCTCGGCTGTGAATAAGGCGGTTTCTTTTGGTAAGGCGGCGGCTCTGGCGCTGGCTACCACTGCACTCGTTGCTTCCGCTGCTCAAGCGGAGGGGACGCCCAAGAGGTTGACGTTCGATGAGATTCAAGGGCAAACTTACCTGGAGGTTAAGGGCTCCGGGACTGCCAATCAATGTCCTATTGTGGCAACTCCTGCTACTGAAGGCTTGACGTTCAAGGCCGGGTCTTATAATCTCAAGAAGTTGTGCTTAGAGCCTACATCGTTTACAGTCAAGGCGGAATCTCCGTTCAAGTCCGGAGGTGAGGAGTTCCAGAACACGAAGCTTATGACTCGTCTCACTTATACTCTTGATGAGATCGAGGGCCCCTTTACCGTTGGCTCTGATGGTTCTGTGAAGTTCACGGAGAAGGACGGGATTGACTACGCCGCAGTTACAGTGCAACTTCCAGGGGGCGAGCGAGTTCCATTCCTGTTTACTATCAAGGAGCTTGAGGCGACAGGCAAGGCAGACGCATTTAGTGGCAAGTTTTTGGTTCCATCTTACAGAGGCTCGTCTTTCTTGGATCCTAAAGGCAGAGGTGGCTCCACTGGTTATGACAACGCCGTAGCGTTGCCCGCTGGAGGTGCCGGAGACGAAGAGGAGCTGTCGAAGGAGAACCAGAAGAACACAGCCGCACTACAGGGCACCATCACTCTCAGCATTGCCAAGAGCAACACAGAGACAGGCGAAATTGCAGGCGTTTTCGAGAGCTTGCAGCCTTCTGATACGGATCTGGGATCCAAAGCTCCAAAGGAGGTCAAGATTCAGGGCATCTGGTACGGCCAGCTCGAGTAAACTATCTCTCTCATACTGGTCCTTCCTCTTTGTGAAGTTGATTTTATGTAATTTTGCAACTCTCAACATCAATGTGCATTACTTCTATTTCTCTTTACAACTTGTCAGTTTCTCTTCTCCACTTTAGCTAATTATGCAACAGAATACATCGATTCAAAAATTGACATCTACTTCACATATATTTGTCATGTATTCATTCCCCATCATGATTATGCTGCATGTTGGATTCTGCATTAGTCCTGGCAAGCTTCATTCTCATCAATCTCTGGCTTCCAACTTTAGCTACATTCCCAATGCTTTTAAACTCGATGTGCCCCATGAACTCTGTCTTGCACAGAACATCAAAGTTCAACTAATCTTTGTGCTCTCCTTGGTCAAGTAAACTTGTGCTTTCCTTTTACTGAGAGTATACTCCACCATTAACTATGGCTTGTCAACCTTAAGTCCTCTAGAGGTTCCTACTTTTCTTTTTCATGAACAGCTTCAACTTCCTCTTCCATTTCATGTACACTTTTTTCAGTCGATAGCACTTCCAATCCCCGTCTTCTTGTAAAACCAATATTGTGAAACCTAGGTTAATGATATCATAGATTCAAGGATCATGGCAGATACCAAAATAACCAAGTCATTTCTGCTTAGATTGTTGTTGCAAATCAGTCATGCTTTTTCCATTGTATCACACATCCCATCAATTTCAATGCAAAAGTCATCACCATCCTTTAGATGGATCCCATTAGGTTTTAACTTACAGCATCCACATTGCAATCTCTCCTCTTGTGCATACCAAACTATTACTGGCCATTCCGATATCTTGTGATTAATCTTTGAAACAAAATGAATGATGGGTCTGATGATTGGTCTAATAATATTGCCTGAAAACAAAAGTTTGAAGTCAATTTCAAAGAAACAAAGCTGGAATTGAACCAAAGATTCTCCTCAAAACCAAGAACCAAACAACATAATTGTTTCAAACCCAACAACTTAGTAACCCCTTGAACTTTACCTACATGAACAAAAAACAAACAGCACAAGTAATGTGCCAGAACCCTGTCTCTTAGTACCATCTAGAGCACCTTGAGTAAAATCTATGAGCAAAATCACAGAATGATTTGCAAATACCTCCGAATTCTTGTCGAAGGTGCTTTGCAATTTGCCTGCCATTTTGCACACATCGTGTAAGTACTAGTTCATTAAGGCAACTCTTGAAAACAATTCAAGATGCCTATTTGAACAATCTCATCAATGACTACAGATTTTATTTTTTCTTTGCACCTAGAGACAAGCTTAGGATGCTATTCCAACATGTAAGTGCCAGTTTACTGAAGCTAACTGCAAAAAACATTTCATACCTCCCATTCTAACAATCTTCTTGGCCATGTGGGCATTTTTTCATCCTTATGCATAAGCCACAGATCCTGTTTATTTGTGTGTATTTTCTACACTAATCCTGTAACCCTGTAATACAGACAGGGTTTCAAATTTTTAAATTTTGGTTTTTCTCACACGTCTTGATCGTGTTGAACACTGCAAATGGAGCGAGCAGAAAAGCCCGGCAGTTATGCAACAGAAAGCGAAACAACTTACACGACAACCGCACTCCTCTGGCACAACAGATCTGTGTTTCCAATCCTCTCACGCACTCTTTCTTCTTGGATTCGTTGATCTCTGCACGCCTTCTGCTGCTGCTGCAGCTGGTGGATTTTACTTTGTTCTGTGGAGCTGTTGCAAACCACTATCACATCTGCAAAGCAGCTGCTTACCCACCCACCAGTGTCCGTCTACTTAGTAAGATAATAAACAATGATCATCGTCGCTGCGCCACAAATGGAAATTGTTGCAGCCTAGTTTGCAGTCTTGTTTAAACTTGTTGCAATTTGGTTTGCATGTTGTTTGGTAGGCAAAATTGTACAGCCCCATTTCACAAACTCCCCACTTAAGACAATGTCAAATGTACCGCATTGAGAGCTTCATTGAAAAAAAAATCGAGTTCACACAAGCCAAGACTTTGAAAGAGCAAGCTCGCTCGACGCTTCAGAGCCCATAATCTAGTACACTCCCGGCCTTAATATGTCCAGGACTTGACTCTTCATCAAAGCCAAAGAACGTGCACAAGAAGTTATTCACGAAATAGTAACAGACTGTGTTCCGAGCTGAGTTTGCGACATGGGTTTCACAATGTCATCATAGTCGCCGAGTGACTCAGCCTGATGTTGGTCCGACATGATTCTTTTGTGTGCAATGAAGAACTTGCTTTCACACATTCACTTCCTTTCTTTTTCCATTCCTTCTTCACTCGGTGCAAAACTACATACGTACATTAGAGTCTTGGCGGAAACCCCAAGATCGTCGTGTGACTGATATGATAAAGTTCTTGGCGATGCAGGAAACTTGCAACATGACGAGTCCAACAACGGTGTCGCATGTAGCTGGTGAAGAAATCCTATCTTGGGCTGCAAAGGATGAATCAGGCCATCTTGCTCCCCTCAAAATCTCTCGCAGGTTGAAAATTTTCTTTAATTGCATAAATTTTTTATTCCAAGTTCCCAATTTCTCCATCCCTGAATCCTTCGCTGAGAGCAAAACTGCAACCCATTTTCCCTCTAGAATTCGCCCTTTGATTTGTTCACCAATTTGCTACAATCACAAAAGATTCATTTGAATTGTAGATATAACAACTGTCTCTGATGGAGTTCAAATTTCCTTGACATTCTTCAATTTCTTGGCATCCATTCAATTCTTGATACTCAATCCTCAACAAGATACATTTGATTCTTGAGTTGAACAATTCTCGACAACACTAGTTTGGTTCTTGAGTTCACTCCTCAACAACATACACTTGATTCTTGAGTTGAACAATTCTCAACAACACTTGTTTGGTTCTTGAGTTCAATTCTCAACAACATTTATTTTGATTCTTGAGTTGAACAATTCTTGACAACACTTGTTTGGTTCTTGAGTTCAATTCTCAACAACACTTGTTGGATTCTTGAGTTCAATTCTCAACAACACTTATTTGATTCTCAAGAACTTTTGAGTCTTGACTGAGTACACCTGAATGAAGTTCAAAGTCTTGAAAGCAATAAGAACCTGAATAAGTTCAAAGTCCTTTTGTGCACAGTGCCACAATTTTGTCAGTGCACTTCAAACACAGAGTCTCTAAAGTTTGATGATATATATTGTGGACACTCTACTTGAATCTAAATGAGATTCAACCCAATTTCCTTATAAATCCAAGGGCCACTAACATTTGTGTAAGTGTTCTGCCTCGAGATTCACATCATTTAACATGAGCTCTGAAAAAAACTCATTTGGTTTGGAGCTTTCAAGCAGATTCTTTATTATAGAGTACTAAATTTTCATGTGAGATCTTCTGATCATTGACCAAGTTCTTGACATTGTTTGTGTATTATACCTAGTACAGACCAACTGGACCTCAAGACGTAAGACTCAAGGTCATGTACTGTGGGATATGCCACTCTGATTTGCATCAAATTACAAACGACTGGAAAAATTCAAGTTTCCCCATGGTTCCCGGGTGAGCCCAAAAGTTACACATGCCTAGAGTATTAAGTTCATGCAATGCAGAAGAAGAAGGGACATTCTTCCCTTGTATACATATTATGTTTGGGTTCTACTTTTTAGTGTGGGACTTGCACGTGTAACTTTAACTAATTTTGAATTGAAGGTTTTCTTCAGTCTTACATTTGTAATGTGAATTTTCATTTCAGAATTTGAAAGTTAATACATAGAGTTTGACATGCTTTTACTTTGTATATGGATATTATTTTTGTAAGATTTGAATCCCAAGTTGTGGCAAGGATGGATTGTGGCGCATGTGCCAGGCATGAGATTGTCGGAGTGGTTACTGAAATTGGATTGGATGTGGAGTGCTTCAAAGTGGGACAACACGTGGGAGTTGGTTGTATGGTGCGGTCGTGCCATGCTTGTGATTCATGTCAGTTAGGTCTTGAACAATATTGCCCCAAAGTGGTGTGGACTTACAATTCGACCGACACTGCTGATGGCACACCCACTCAAGGTGGCTACTCTGCTGTTATGGTTTGCAATCAGAGGTAACAAGTCTTCTGTCAAAATCCAACTAATTGTGCTTTACAATTCTTGTTTCAACCACATTAACAAGTGACCCATTTTGGAGCTTGACATTATCAGTCCGGGTATTGATTTCAAGTGCTATTTTGAAGCTATCTCTTAGGGATGTTATCAAAACTTAGATGTTTAAGTCAAATTTCGACATGAATTTGCAACTTCAACCGTGTATTTATTGCATATATATATACATGGATAGAAGTTGTAGAGATTCAAACATTTGTTGGAAGAAAATTTAGAAATAAGGTTACATTTCTGTTGAAATCAATCCACAATGCAAGCAATCGATCATTGTCTAAACCTGGCTTCAAGATTCGTATATATGGTGTTGTGTTAACTGACAGGTTTGTGTTGAGAATGCCACCCAATTTGCCATTGGATGCTTCAGCACCTTTGTTATGTGCAGGCATAACAGTGTGGAGTCCAATGAAGTATTTTGGAATGGTGGAACAAGGGAAACACTTGGGTTTAGTGGGCTTGGGTGGCCTAGGCCACATGGCAATCAAGTTTGCAAAGGCATTTGGAATGAAAGTAACAGTTTTCAGTAGCTCTCCAGGGAAAGAGAAAGAAGCCCGAGAGATTTTGGGAGCTGACAACTTCATCATCACTAAAGACAATGAAAAAATGAAGGTGAAAGAATTGCCCCAATTCTTCAAATGTTTCTAAATAAACTTGGAAATTCATGTGCAAACCCCATTCTAATAACAAAAGTTTGAGCTCAATGTAGCTTTGTATCATCATCTATGAACCAAAACCATTGCCGAACCCAATATTTAATTTGATTTACATACCATAAATATATTTATGTTTGGATCAACTTTTGTAACCAATCTTCTTCATGAGAGTCTCAAGACTACTTACTATATGTTTTGTTCTTCACTAACCTAATTGCTGATTTTTTTTTCTGCATGAGCAGAATGCAGCTAAGAGTATTGACTACATCATAGACACCATACCATCTGCTCATTGCTTGGACCCCTATCTTGCTCTTCTCAAAACAAATGGCAAGATGGTGCTCCTTGGTGTCTCAACTGAACCTGTACAAATTTCAGTATACTCACTTATTTTTGGTAAGGTCAAATTTCTAAGTTTTGAAATTAAGTGTAGGATAGGGAGACCTCTACTCAATGATGTGAAGGCATCACCATCATCCAATTGACTATAGATCATGCATAGACACCCACATGCATAAGTGAAAAACAACCTATATCCAATGGGAAAAAACTTATATTGAACTTAGCTTCTACAATTACATTGTAAAAGATAGGTGTAATTCTATGTAAATCTTTATGCTAATATACTATTCCACTTCAAAATCCCTACAACATCAAAAGTAGAGTTCTATATATTAGTGTGGCAAACGAATGAACCATAGTTTGCGCTCATATGGTTATCCTTGTACTTCCTTTCACTCTTTTCCCCAAGGCCATTTCCTTGTGTAGGTTCAAATGACAAGCGGTGTGATGAAATGTAGGTCGTCACTTTGTTGGTGGAAGTTTGATTGGAGGTATTGCTGAAACACAAGAAATGCTCGATTTTTGTGGTGCACATAACATCACATGTATGATTGAAAAGATCCCCATCACATACACCAACTCAGCCATGGACCGGCTTATGAAGTCAGATGTCAAGTATCGCTTTGTCATTGATATTGAAAACAGCTTGAAGGAATGACATTTGAATATTTTCTCATGAAGACCCATCAAGTGAAGGGTTTCTATGGATTGCAAAGGAACCACCAATTTCTCCAAGTTTGCCTGCTAAAAGGCCCAATTGAATGTCGGTGAATAAATACTTTGGGAGGTTTGACAATATTACATGAAAATTAATTTTAAAACAACATCAGATACGCACATATGCTTTGTACATTGTGAATTATTGCAATATTGTAAGCACTAAAGTTTTCAAAACACCGAATGTTAGGTGTAATAATTTTGTAAGAGACCCATGCTAGACTGTTGAGGATCTTTTGTCTAGAGGAACGCCCTGACAGCGGGGCAGCATTAGGTCCATGAGGACCCCAAAATGGCAAAACTAAAGCAATGAATTAAATGCGGCATTCATCTTGATGCAATTCCAGAACAATGCTCAGAAAAAAAACTAATAATAACATTTATTTTTTTGACTGTATCTCAACTATGATTAACATTTTAATTATTTTTCTTACACAATATTTCCAAGAAAAAAAAAGTGATCTAGCATCATAAAAGACCAATTCTAACCTTACTAAAGCACAAGGGACCAAAGGGTTATTTACAAGGGAGAAGCAACCTCATCACACAAGCAGCCAAAAAAAATTGTGATTGCAGCATTATAGTCTGGTCAGAAGCTTCGTTGGACTGCAAATAATTCTCAAAACGATCATCAAGTTGACTTTGTAGTAGAAAATGTGCGAGACCCCACATGTAAGTTTGAGGTCAAATTTGTGAAGACATTTTCAGACACTTAAAAATCATTCCAGGTTCTGAGTCTGACGAAGATGATCACATCTGAATTAACTTTATGTACCCTACTGCTAACTAGAACAATTGATTAAAAAAAACTCCATTGAATTACAATAACAACACTTCTACATTGTGCAAAATAGAGAGACATCAATCAGATGCAAATTGCAATAGGAGAGTCTTAATACCCCCTCATCAAGCTCTGTTGGGTGATCATTTTGGCCTGTGCTTTTTTGCAGCCTTTTTGCACTCTACATGTTCTGCATGTTCTGACAGGCAAGTAAGAAAAGTAAACATGTTCTATAAAACTTGCATGCTGTGCGATCCTTGAGCCCTTGCGAACTCATGACTTGCATGTAGCATTAACCTTGAGCCCTTTCGAACCCATGACTTGCATGTTGCGTTAACCTTGAGCCCTTTTGAACCCATGACTTGCATGTTGCGTTATCCTTAATACGAATGAATTTTTTTTCAATTTTGTGATGTAGCTAAAGTGGCAATCATCCATAACGCGATTTAGCCAGATTTGGCTACATACTAGATATGAAAGGAGGAAAAAAACACAGAATCCTTCTATAGTCTTGGCTACCTACTGGAAATTACCATAAAAATCTGACAATTTGGAATTTGTTTTCTTCAAAATCTGGCGAATTTGGGGCATTCTTTCCATGAAAAATCCTTTGTATAGCTGAAAATCAGATTTTTCAAGTAAAAATTTGACAATATTTTGCCCACAAAACAAAAAAAACTCTTCTCAATGTGGGATTTTTAGCATCTCACAATTGCAATAAGTTTAATGTGGCACTTGGGCTTCATGTTGTCACATGACATGGTGCCTGACAAGACAATGTGGGCTTCTCTTATACTTCGCGTGCATGTTAAGTTTATGTTTGCACAAAGGGTCATCTCAATCAATGGTTGCTTTTGAAGAGGTAGTGGGTGCATGGTGTACATTCATATGAACACCGAACACACCAACCTTTCACTAATGCCTCAGACTTGGTCATGCATGACTCTCAGGATGACCCATTTTCCCCTTTTGGAAAGAGAGCCTACTCAAGGACATGTATAAACAATTTTCTTCCTTTCAAGAGCAATATGCATATTATATATTCATTCACAAAAGATTGGAAAACTCAAGTCGTGAAAATCACCAAATTTTCCTCATGTGGGTCCTTTTTCTAGTAAAGCCCATGGCTGAAGGCTTAACTTACCACATATAAGATTTGCATCCAAACATGTTTAGGCTTCTATGTCAAGGAGTGTCCACCCCCTTCCAAAAATATTTGTGATGGGCCAATCAATGGCTCCTTCTAATGATGGGGAGAATTTTTAAATAAACTAAACTAAACTAAATTGTGGGTGCAACCCCTCACTAAATATGAATATGTACCCGTAGCAATATACATTAATATGTCTCAAAATTTATGACCATAGGCCAAAAAAATCGTGAAGAACAAAGGTTACGACATAGAAATTCTTGGCAACCAATGAGATGACAACGTGCACTTAAGGGGCATAGTTTTTTTTCTTGTGGGGTAGGGGGGCAGTGTGGGATTTTTTTGTTCCCATCAAATTCCCAATTGGTTCCTCGAATGTTACTCAAATTCCTAATTGCATCTTATTTTATCCCATATCTTTTGCCCTAAACTCTCTTGTAACTTGTAACCTATATAATGAGTCCCAAAGGAGGAGACTAAAACAAATCTTCATTTTGAATCTGTCCAATGTGTGGTTAAATTCCTTTTTGTAATGGGCAATTGGTGGTGTGCATCACAAAAAGAAACAAAATTGTGTTTGGGGTTAGCCACAACTAATTATTTTGAGTCACACTTTACACTATCCTAAAAAAGTTATTAAATGAACATAAATGAACATTACTTTAATAAGAAATAGTCTCTAGCCTGTGCTGTTGGCCCAAGTGTGAACACATCCAGGCCTCAAGTGATTTTTTCTTCCAAACCCAATTTTTGCAATTTGTTTGAATTTTTAGCAAAAAATTCACTAAAAATTTATTTCACATCTTAGCTCTGAAAATTGTGAAATAAACTCTATTAAATTTGACTCATCAAAAGCTTTTCCAATAACACCATGAACACCCCCAAATTCCAATATAGTTTTCAGCTTTGATTTTATTTAGTTTTCATTGGGAAAATAGTTCAATAAGCATTGACATCGTCCACACAGTAGATTCAAACAGTCTCTCAAATCAAACCAAGTCAGTGCACCTCTACTCATCGAGAGCTTTCAAAAGATACCAAGAGCACATCGTGAAGCACCATGGTTTGAGAGATCGCAATGCGACAAAACAAGGCATCACAAACACAATGGCCCTGCCAATAACTAAGATGTTGTGCATCTACTTATTATGTCCACACTCTGAACACCAAAAGAATCCATTCTAAACAGTGTAAACACTTTCACCAAAGAAACCAGTTCATCTAATGTGAAACTAATTCTAATAAAGTAAAACTTCCAAAAGTTGGATCCAATGCCATAGTCCCCATCCCTGTGGGGACAGGGCCCAACAAAACAAAACAAAATAAAACAAAACAAATTATCATAGGTAAGATGACATTCCAAATCGCTCTTATAATCCATCCAAATGTGAAGGGTGAGTTGAACCATTTTATTTTTCTTCCAATGTAGTGATGTAGCCCAAGTGATGATCATCATCCATAAGAAGACCAAGCCAAACTCGGCTATAAACCACCTACTAGATATCAAGGTTCAAAACATTAAGCACCCTTCAATCATTTTGGCTACCTGCCATAACCTATTGTACAAATCTGTTAAATTTTTTCTTTTAATAATTTGGATACCTGGCTAATTTGGGTCATTTTCTTTTCATTTTAAAACCATTGAATACATCAAAATCAGATATTTTCAGGTGAAAAAAATGACAAAATAATTTTTTCTCAAAAAAGACCCTCGTGGTCGGTTGGATTCCAATTGTGACATACCGCAGAAATCAAACTACCGCCTGACTTTCTATTCAACAAGCTCAAGATAACTTAGAGCATCTCCAAGAGTGCTCAGTATGTGACTCCAGACAGTAAAATTTATTGAGAAAAAGTCAAAATGTGTCAGTTTGGCTCAGGAGATTGGTTTTTTGGCACCAAATTCGTGCAGCGTGCAGTGGCTGGTAAAAGGCGCAACACAGTTGTGCACCTCCAAAAAACGAGTGTAATAAATTGGACCTGAGAGAAGCTCAGTATTTCTACTTGGTTGATTATAATGATCGGTCCGTGGTTTGCTATTAGTAGTCCCTCACGTGTATGCAGTTTCAGTTTGCGGTTGCCCAAAAAACAAATAGCTAAACGTAGACATTTAAGTTTACTATCCAAAGTTACATACTGAGCACCATTGGAGATGCTTTTATGAACACAATTTCTTTTGCCCAGCCTTCTTCCATTTTGGTGTTGTCTTGGCTTGGATGGTTGGTTCTCTATTTGTGTTCCTGCCTTTGCCTTCTAGATTGGTGCTATTTCTTTCTGGGTGTATCTAGGGCGAAATATCCAATCATTTATATGTTGTGGACGCAGAGCATTAATAATAACCATTCTACTTATAATTTCCCATTAAAAAAAATGGCTATTGACAAAGTTTGACAAAAATTCACAACCATCAACAAACAAATGGAACTTAGGTTTCTGCAAGTGAGAGTGCCACTAACAGTAACCATATAGTTTCAGTGACTTTTTTTGGTGGAAAATTCTCGCCATTTGGCAAAAGTATTTTAGGAAAATATTATTTTGTCACAATTTCCCTCTTTTTCCAGTGAAAAAGCCAAAAAAACATTTTTTCATATGAGAATCGCCAAAAATCACCATAATTGACTACAATATGAAAAGGTCCTTAAGATCTTCTACTTTCTTATTTTTTATATCTCCAAATTTAGCTAAATATACTTATGGATGATTGCCACTTGAGCAACACCTCAAATTTGAAAAGAAAAATATTGTATGGTTTTTTGCAAGTGATGGTAGTAGGAGAAGTGAATTTGTTTTCCAAATTTCAGATGTTGTGTCATTTGGTTGCATCCCACGAGGGATTTAACAGTAAATGGCGAAACCAGTGTTTTTTTTTCAAAAAATTTCATGTTGCTCCAAAAGTGGCAATGAGGCACAAGATGATTTAGCCAAATCTGGCTACAAGACAAACAGACAAATAGAAAATCTAGGAATTCTTTTACAAACCACTAGTTCATATTAGCTAAATTTGGCGATTTCAAAAAGAAGAAAGCTAGAAATCTCCCTACATCCTCCGAAAATCTTGGCAATTCCATGACTTTCTTCCTCAAAATGTGATGATTTTTTAGGAAATTTTCCAAAAAGTTCCTTCAACCATGTTTCTCAGGACTTTTGTTTTTACTAAATTGGCAAAAAATTTCCCAAAATAAAATAAAATCACTTGTCTAAGCAGTTTTTTTTTAAATCTAGTTTTAAAACTGCCATGTACCGAACTAAAAGCAGAGTTCAGATGTGGCGAAAACACAATTGTCGTAATTTGGCGTTTTCTCATTTTTATTTTTCGCATTTTGGCGAAATTTCGCAACCCAACAAACGCGGGACGGTACCTAACAGTAACAACTGCGCATTTACAGTAACAGTGACAGGCAATAATTACTTGTCAGTTAGTCAACGAAGCGTGTGGGTCACCGGGAGTCTGGCGGTCACTCGACAAGAGGGTGACCGGCGTGGCCGGTAGTCGTCTCTCTCGCTCGTCAAGCTCTTTTGCCTGAGGACGGCCTTTCGGGAAGGCGATGGCGGAGAACGACGAGAGGTCGTCGCCGAACACCCCCATGCCATGGCTGCGCTTTGCGTCCTCCGACGAGCTTGCTTTCTTCGCCTTCTATCGCTCCTGGTTCTAGGATGGCTCTGCTTTCCATCGGGATCTTTTTCTCGTCCGATTCAGTACTCAGGTGTGCCGCCTTCTCTCTCTCTCTCTCAGTGTCCATTTTCCAGGACCTCCAGCAGGAGCTTCTTCTTCTGTTGATTTGATCTCTCTTGCCGGATAATAATAATAATAACTCGCTCATCACTCTCCCTTGCAAAGCCTCCCTCTCTATCTACTCATGTGTGCGAGCTCTACGTCTGTGCTATTGTTGTCTTTTGAACCGATCCTGTTCGTCAAGGCCGGTGTAACTTTCTCTACGTCGTCAAATCTTGTCTTGTTGTTTCTTTTTCGGTTTGAATTTTCTCATTACAAGGTCCTCATGACAAGTCATGACACTTTGTTTTGATCGATTCAGCTTCTCTGCTGTGATATTACTCTCCTCTCCACGTCCTTCCGCTTAAAAAACTCCCTCGTGCTCGTTCTTGTGAAATTTTTTGTGAATATTATTCATTTCTCAGTTTCTTCTCGAGAGCTTGTTCTTGTGATCATCGTTCTTGTTTCTGATTTCCTTCGTTACTGTGGGTTTTAGTGTAAGTCTCCAGTCTTGAATTCGCCTTCCTGAGACGTTCTCGACTCCAGAAGCACTGTTTGTGCCTGTGTTTTGCTAACTGAAATTGCTGTCTGCTAAGTGATATATTGCGTCCTTCCAGCCCTCCTCTTTCTCTAGTGCCTCTAAGGATCGCGACGTTGGCTGTTGCTATTGTCGCCAACACTGAATCTGTTCCTGTGTACATGAACTACACACACACACACACACACACACACACACACACACTCTCTCTCTCTCTCTCTCTCTCTCTCTCTCTCTCTCTCTCTCTCTCTCTCATTTGCTTCTTATTTGGTTTGTGCGATGATCTTTCTCTTCGGAGCACCAAGTCAAAAGCCTGGCGGTTGGGCCTATGACCACTGGCGGATTGTTCTTAGCAGACTCTTAGCCAGGAATGTGCGAGGGTTTTTACTGAGGAAGTTCACCGTCGTTCTCAACCGAGCAACCTTGCAAGTGCTCTTCAAACCCTGGCTACTAGGGCAAGGTTCTGGTGTTTCCAGTTCACTGTGTAGTCTTGACGCCATGTTTCGGAATCCAGTTCTGTGACTTGTTGTGAGCCTTCGGAGTCTCTGGTCCTAATGGAAGAAAGAAATTGTCGCCAAGCTATGGCCGCAAATTATGACCCCAGACTCAACCGCTGTGGACCTTGTTCTTCTCCTTGTGTGTACTAACAACGGACATGTGGCTGGAACCAGAAATGGACGAGCCCTTGGAAGAGGATCCGCTAACACCTTTCACGATTCAAGATCATCTAAACTTTGTGGTACGTCTTTTTTTTGAGTGTTTAGAATGTTTAGAATGTTTTTCCTAACCCTAGGAGATATTTAAGTTGCAGATTCCCAAGTGGATGCCCAATCATCTCCTGAAAGATGATTTTTGTGCTGCCAATTGAAGAATGTTCTCTAACCCTAGGAGATTGACGTTGCAGGTTCTTGAGTGGATGCCAATCATCTTCAGAAATGGTCTGGCTCTGACAATTGAAGAGCATTGTTCACTAACCCTAGGAGACTGAAGTTGCAGGTTCTCAAATAGATGTCAATTATCTTTTGAAATGATCTGGTTCTGACAATTGAAAGTGTATTGTTTCCTAACCTTGTGGTGTGTGGCTTGATTTGATTTTATGATGCAGAGAGAAAGAGAAGAAGAGAGGAGCAGAAATCATCCTCCAGTGTCACTGGCAGCCACACAGTTTGATGTGGAGGCAGATCAAGCTGCTTATGAGTTCACTTTTGTAAATGACTATGGAACTTGCACAGGTGCCAACAAGAACCATGAGCATCCTCATTGGCAAAACTAGAATGTCACTCCAAGTAGTACCACCATTTTGGTTTTTACCAAGCCTTCTTCCTTCAAACCACTCTTATTACTGTTGTAAAATCTGATACACATCACTAGATTGTATGAGACAGAACCCACCACCACATATGATGGGGTGGACACTGACTCTACAAGACCAAGAAAACTCAATTGTCAATTTAGTAGATCTAGTTGAAGACGAGTTAAGGGTTCCAATACCCATTAATATTTCTGCCGGAGAAAAAAGAATTAGGAGTGATTTCATCCGTGAGAGGGTGATACATACCCGAACTCTGTAGCTGTACAAAGATGAGCATGGGGTTTCTATGCACATTGGTGCAAATTTTTTGAGGCAGATGGAACATTATCAAACTACTTGTATGTGTGTTTAAAAAACAGGTTGGATTTCCTTTTGCTAATAGCCAATTGTGGCAGCCACCTTATTTGTAAATTGATTCTGTTAGTGAAGAATCTCAGCTGACCCATACATATGGTTAATCTTTGGATACAAGATTGCAATTAGTATAACTAGTTGAAACATACTTCCTAACAATCTGGAGTGTGGATTGTGGAGGTAGCTAGACATGTGCTATAACTTATACCGATCTATTCAGTGGGTATGATATTTTAAATCTTATTTTCCTGAACTAGTCTGCAGATATTTTGAATTTTTCCTACTTGGCCAAATTTGATGCAGTCTTCTCATTCTTCTTAAGAGAATTTCTTATTGAGATTCAGCCCTCACTTAATTCCTTTTTTCACTTTTCCTGATTTTTCTTCTTTCTCAAGTTACATTTGCAGAGAGCAGCCGTTTGATAAATCCAGTGCTATCAAAGTGCATCGGACGTGCAAAGGAAAACACTGAAGTAAGAAAATCTTGTAATTTGCTGTACTGCACATTCAAAATTTCACTTATTGAAGTCAGATTTGCTCTCTCTCTCTCTCTCTCTCTCTCTCTCTCTCTCTACTGTTTAGATGGAAATTTTGAGTACCTGCCATAGTTCCTTGTATACTAAACTCTGCAAAACAAAATCAATCAAATTGAATCCAAATTTTGTTAAGAAAGCTGCATGTACAGTGGTTGTGAAAACTCAATGAAATTGTGTAGTCCTAAATTCTAGAAGATGGAACACCTTACAATTGTTAGATCATGTAATTTAGTCATGTCGGGTTATGGGGAGGGAGGGAGGCAGGGAACAGGGTGTGTGGGTGGGGCTAACCTTGCTTAGGCTCTTTCAACTACCATAACCACTTTACCCCCCTGCACCCCTTACCTTGGGATGATTGCTGAAAATGGCATTTCTTCAGAGACTCTAGGGCTCTGTTTATATGCCATTTCTGATGAAACTCCATCTTCAACAGCTAAAGCACGCTTCAATTCCCGCAGAACTTCAGACATTATTGGCCTCCTGATCCCATAGTTCTCAGTGCAGCGGAGTGCTAGATTGGAAACAATTTCTAAACTTTTTGGGTTGAACTGGTTCAGCAAACTCGGGTCTAGAATGGAATAGTCTCCTTTTGGCACATTTTGCTGCAAGAATGGTCGCGCCTGGCAGAAGAAAAATAATTTCGAAAGATTTCAGTTATTTTGGAATCCTTTGAAACTTTGAATTAAATGGACAACTTAGATATTGCAAATATGTTTTTTGTAAAATTAATCCGGTGAATTATTGCAACTAACTACTATATGTGTTAAAAATTCATCCTGTGGATGTATGAATTTTTGGAGAAACACTAATATAATCAGATGGGAGAAGGGAGGAGAGTAGTGGTGGGGTTTTTACTTACCCATGCAGTCAAGTTGTATGCGTCAGGTTCATAGTTGCCAGAAAGGGGTTCTCGTGCACACAAAATTTCCAACAAAACAACACCAAAACTGTATACATCGCTCTTCTCTGTCAATTGCTGGCTGTGGAAATACCTGCAGTCCTCAAAAACCACAAACAAGCATTCACCTTTGTGACCGAGATTCATGTTAATTGGCTTTTTTGCAACTGAAAATATAAAGAAGAAGGAACAAGAAAATGCATGGAAATTTTTTTTTTAATTTCTAGAAATCTCCTACATGTTGTAACTAACTACAAATGGTAAAGTCCATTAGTGCAACACCCAAAGAGGTTCTAAGCTAATTTTGCTTACTCAGGGTCAAGATAGCCTGCTGTTCCTTTGACACCTGTAGTGAAATGGCTTTTATCCAGATCCACAACCAGCTTCGAGAGACCGAAATCTGAGACCTTTGCTACATTCCTTGATGAAATCAAAATGTTTGAGCTTTTCACATCTCGGTGTATGATCTTTGGGTCACTTCCATCGTGCAAGTACTCTATCCCTGCACATCCAAATACAGCAAAAAACAAAACTACCATCAAAAAAAACTATAACCCATTCAATCAAATTTACCTTGTAACTTTCAATGTTATTCAAGATGGGGACATTGTTAGGATCACACACACACCCCTTGGATAGTTTCATGGTATCAAAGTGGCTACAAAATGGCTAGGTTTTTAAATACCAGCTGCAGCTCCAACAACAAGACTTAGTCGATCCCGCCACTCCAATGGTCTTGTCTTAGCCAGTTTTCCTTTCCAAAAAAGCCAATGCCAAAAGACCAAAGCACGAAAATCAGTGTAGAGTCGAGAAGCACTTGAAGAAAAATTCAAGTGTATTTTGGAGGGTGCCTTATATCCATGAATATCCCTCCTAGAAAAGGGGAGGGAACTTATGCCTACTTATAGGTGTAAGATCCCTTCGCCTCATACACCTCATGATCAACCTATGTTTAGGTTCATGATAACCTTTACTTTGTGCTTTACCAAGGGTAAAGCCCCAAGGTGAGGACATTCCTAAAATGTGGGGTGGACTCAACAACTGCCTCATCCAAGGCCCCTTATTTTGCGAATGTCCCCACCTTGGAGCTTTAACCTACATGCTTAAAACATCTGGCCATTGTGTGAGACTTCAACATAAGGAGTTTGGGTTTGACATTAAGATGTTAACACTACTGAATGACGCTTGCACATTAGGGAGAAAGTAAAACATTTTCTACAGATTTTCATAATGAAAACAGTAGAATCCTAGACCATAAAAAGCCAGAAAATGAATATAAAAATGTTTTAATAATTAGTGGAATACCGTAAAGATGGTCCATAAGAGTGCCACCAGGCATGTACTCATAAACAAGCATTTGCACTGGTTTCTGTTTTTCATAGCTCGTGTGGTACCCAAGGAGTTCCACCAGATTTGGATGATGCACTTGCGACAACAAATTCACCTGAGACAATATGCAAAATTCATCATCCCGTCAGCTTCTTTCATTTTCATAATGAAATTCTAAAATTCTGAATGTGATAAATTTCTGGAATTTTCTTGTCCTCCAAGAACCTGGGAGCCTCAATTGTGAAGCACATGATGAATCAAAGAACCACAAGCTGCAACTGGTAGCCCAGACTTGCAGCTATTCAGATATTGACAGGTATTTGTTTCTTTGGCAAATTTTTCACACCTTGACAATTGTTTTGTTGAGAAATTTTTTGACAGATCTGTTCTCCAGTGCAATTTTGACTAAATTTACTGTTTCTCTTTTGGTATTATTTGCCAATTTTTCAACCTCACAAAATTGGGAAAAAGAAACCCTGGCAGTGACAATGATGCATTTGAAAACAACCCTAAGAAATCTGTTTACACAAATACCCGACTCTAAGTGATACCTATCCTACCAAAGGAAACAAAGCAGGAGGAAAGATTAACCTAACCTCATTCAGGAATGAATCAGTCCCCATTTTTGAAGTATCAGCTCTTCTTTTGATTGCCACTTCACTCCTGTCGGCAAGGCGACCAAGGAAGACAGGGCCAAAGCTGCCTTCACCAATCAAATCTCTGAAGTGATTTGTAGCCAGGTCAAGCTCCTTGAGGGAGAATAGTCTCACAGAAGTATGATTTCCTAGTTCTATAACTTGATCCTTGATGGGCACTGCAGCAGAACATTTTTTAACACCATTAAAAATTCCACAAATGCTAGTGCTGTAAATATACGCATTATTGTTTCATTGTACATTTTATGAAGAGAAAATGAATGAACAACTGCATACCTGCAAGTTTGGAATTTTGAGGGACCAACATTGGCCTATGTTGCTGTCTACGACGTCGAAAAATGAAAAACAGCAAAAGTAAGATGGCCACAACTACAAGAACTCCACCAACAGCACCACCTACAATTGGACCAATTGATGTACTGCTTTTGCTTTCGCTAGGGATGTTGCTGGGTGGAAGTGATGGTGGAGATGCTGAGCTTTGACAGGCCTCATTTGAGGAATTAAGACATGGGTTCCCTGTATATCTGCACAAATGCAACTTGAGAATTTAAGTCCTTCAAAGCCCAATTGCCCAATTGTGCTAGGATAAATGTCACTCCCACCATCTAATATGGTAATTGCATTGTGGCAGTTTACCATATGCATAAGTTTGAGATTTATCAAAATTTGATGCAGAGGTGGAAACATTTGGCAGATATGTTCAAAGAGAATGGGTGAAATTCAACCCAAATGAAACCAACCCTTTTTACAACCATAAAGGGCTAAAGAATCTTACAAGAACGTAAATTTTGGGTCAAGGAACTGCGGTGGAATGCTGCCAGAGAAATTGTTGTTCATGATATTCCTATTGAAGGGACATGGAAATAAATGCATTAGTTCAAAAAATCAATTGCAAGAAAACACTAGAACATCAAGCTCCCAATGGTATAATGGATCCCACCCACCAATGACAAAATGTCTCTACCCAACATTCTTGATCACTTTACATAAGTGCAGATCCATCCAACTCAACAAATCCAAACAAGATTCAATATCGACAACAAATGTACAAATAATCTGATTCAAGATTTGTGTTCAGGATTTGGAATAAAATGTCACATAAAAAAAGGAAGGAGCACCTACAAGTACATCAAGTTGGACAAGCCTTCCAAGTATACAAGAGGGCCCGATAAATAATTATTGCTTAGGTTTCTGCAGAGAGGAAGCTAACAGTAATTAGCAAAAATGGCAGCTAAAGCAAACAATGTGTAGAGGAGGAGCAAAAACTCAGCACCACAAAGTGCAGACTGAAAAGATCAGGCAAGAATATTAAGGATAGTGTAAGTGCTTACAGAGTTTCCAAGCTTGAGAGCTCACTGAACTTAGTAAGACTCCCCGCTAAGAAATTGTTGCTCAAATCTCTACAAGTAGCAATGCTATTCATGGATTAATACCATAATCTTGAAAACAGCACAGTTCCTCCTCACCTCCACATGAGTGCAAATACAAACTGGAAGCGTAGTAGTATCACTGAAAATAACAAAATAAATACATTTAAATGACATATGTACGGCTAATTCCATGTGTGAAAACGCAACATATTACTCACAAATTCTGCAAATTCTGAAAGAGCCAGTTTACATCAAGGGTGGTCCCTTTGAGACTCATATTGGAAAGGTCCCTGTACATGATTTTCAGCAAGCGAGAGGCATAATTAGTTGACTACATAACCTAATTGTTCAATCAAGGTCAGAGGTAGCCAGGTAATTTAAACACATAATTAGAAAACAAAAATCACAAGTTGGCTCCATAACCCAATTGTTCAATCAAGATCAGAGGTAGCCTGGTAACTCAAACCTATAATCAGCAAACTCACTTGGCCCCAGCAATTCCTACAGCTCAAACCCCAATTTGTTTTTGGCATGTTCAATCAAATAAGGGGGTCCACTTACAGCGATGTAACCTGGCTTCCAGTGCAGGTAATGCCCTCCCATGATACAGGCAGACAAGGATCACTATTGTTCACCCAGTCCAGTGAAAAATTCCAATTTGATTGAATAGCTTGCAATTCACTGACTACTCTCCCCACCAACAACAACCAACCACCACACCACCCAACATGTAAATTTTTCACGAAAATGGAAAAATCCAAAAATGGCAATTGTTCTAAGTTGCAGTCCAAAAATACCTAAGTATACAACATGTTCCATTGATGGGTTTAATTATTTTTTTCAAAATCTAGAGAGCTCACCATCACTTGATACAGTTAGAGTAGGATTGACAGAGATTGGCGAGAATACTTCAAGAGCATTAATCAGTGGTGCACCACTTATTGGTTGCAAGGTTAAATTCCACCAAGCTCCCTGGCTATATTCGGGATTCGTATACTCAACAGCTACAAACGGATGTAAAGTAATTTGTGGAAGAAGCAAATGATTATCCACTGATAAATTAAGGCTTGAGCTATTGAAGAGCTCACTGAAGTAGACATTAAATTGAAAATTCATTAGGGTTTGCAAATCTGACGGCAGAGGTAATGCATATGTGAGTGACTGGTTTTGATAATTGACCCGTGCAGAACCCAGAACTGCAGCAGGAGCTTGGTCATGGACTTGTGATACTGAGAGCAAATTTGATGTGCTGTTAATCGCCTTTGCTGTAAGTGGAGAGAAGTAGGATTCATCACTGGACCAGATCCGGTCCGAAGGATCATCTGGATACCTGCAATTCATTCCCAATTCATTAGTTACAAAACCAACCCACCAAACTGGACTATCATATATAAATATATGTGTGTGCTTCCCATACATGTGGTTGTAAAGTACCTGAGAGGTGTTGATGCACCACAATTGATCCGATAAACTGTCCGCAACATTGTGGTAGCAGAGGTTCTTGCACCCACATAAGATGCATTGATGACAGGACGTACTTCTAGGGATGAGATGACAGGATTGCCCTTCTCTCTAAGGAGGCAAAGCGCTTGGGTTTCGGTTGAATTGAAAATGACCTCTACAACCCATGTATCATTATTGCCCCCACTCTTCATTGTAAGATCAACTTTGCTCAAAAGTGCAGGTCCAAGATAAACCTCAAAAATTGGCGGTTGGTTGAGACCATCATAGTCAAGGTAATCAAATGTTGCCCGCACCAGAATCATGATTCCCTGTGGAGGTGGGGGAGTCTGCGGAATAGGGAGGCTGTAACAGATTCTTGTGGACAGATTGGTCGTGTTAGGGAATGAGCGCAATGACCCCAGTTTATTACTAACGTTAGCAATGGATACTCCTGGAGGTGCATACTCATCATCAGGCATCCAATAAATACCACTACTCGTGAAACTCTTTGAAGCACCACATGCAAGGCTTACAAATCCTAGAACCAAAGTTGTTCCCGCCCACCCACATCCCACCCAGCAATATTAGAAAGAGAGCTGATGTAAGAGAAACATTTTTGCAATGAATGTGGTGCAGGTTTTTTTTTGATCCAACACAAACCCTAACCAGGAAGCTGGTTCAGAAATTGGAAAAATTACAAGAGTGTCACCTGCGGGAATTCACAACCCAGAGCACATCATTATCCTTCCCACTCTCATCTGCACATGGAAATCAGAATGCAGGTCTTGACTATAATTTCAGCAGCAGCAGACATGGAAGAAAAAATAGTACATAAGTCTACCTGATTGCTGAGCATTTGCTTGTGAAAAATTGTGAAAGATGAAAGCTCCAGCCAGCAACAAATTTAGCCATCGCAAGAACACTACAGGAACCAGCAGCTGTACGGGTCCAGGTGCAAAGCAGATAGAGCCAGACCCCTTCTTCTTAAGTCTCTTTGACCCAATCCGATATGCAAATGTTTCCATCATAGCTGCAGCACTCAGACCAGTAGAATAGAGATCTACTTTCTCAACAGGGCTGAGGAGGGTTTGCTGCAGAGATCTGACTATAACAAGTTTCAAGGTGGTTGACCAACAGCTGCTGATCTTGAATGTCTTCTTCTTCTTCTTCTTCTTCTGCACCTGTGTAACATGCACAAAGACATGTTGTTCATACATGCTGTACATAAATCAGAAGAAAATAATTCTGCATACCATCATTCCACAATCACAACCTGATCAGAATCTCTCTGCCACAAACTCATGTCCATCTCTTGAATCAATTATCATCCAGACCAACTTAGATCAAGATCCATTTCTCCCAATTATGGTAGACTTCTGATCAACAACAGATTCAAAACCTTTGTTGGGTCCAAAATTTCCAAACCTTTTTTTCTAAGCTAGTGGCTGTGAGAGAGCATCAGAAGTGACTGAGTCAAAACTAGAGAAGGAAAGCAGTCCTCCATCGAGATACAATTCACTAGCTTTGATGAGAGGAATGCACCACAATCACCGCATATTTCTAGAGGAAAGATGTACAATCTTTTAAGTGCTTGACAGCTTCATGAGTCAAGGCATACTAGGGAAGAATTCTAGTGCAAGTATGCCTAGTAGAATCATATAAGCTTAAACAGATTTCTGCCTGCCTGCAAAGTGTAGCATCATTCTAGTGATGTGAAACGAAAGATGAGCAAAAGAACCCCAAAAATAAAAATGAACTAAAATAGTTTCTACTCGAATTCCAGATTCAAGATTGTCGGTAAACAAATGAACAGTGCAAATCCATGATCCGATGTGCAATGAAATCGAATTTGCTGCAAAAATCCATCACTAAAATCAGCGAGAGAATGAAAGAGATAACACTACTGTAACAGCTACCTAACTGAAGAACATCAACCAGAGTAGCCTGGAAGCTGCAACCCTCCGAGCAGCGACTTCATCTCATCACCCACTGCTTCCTTCCTTCATTCTCATCAGCAGAGCTCCAACTATTTTTCTTTCTTTTCTTCTCTTTCTTGGGGGACTCAACCGAAATCCAAATTCACAACAACCATGTCAAGTACAGAAGAAGAGAAAAAGAAGAAGAAGAAAATCCTGTTCACAATGATCGTCTCCAAATCCCCAAGTTCGTGGAAAAGCTGCTGCAATCTCTCTCTCTCTCTCTCTCTCTCTCTCTCTCTCTGGGTCACAGTAGAACTAGAGAAGTCTGAAGCTCAAAGAAAAAGCTTACAACCAAACGTCGATGATCAATCCAAGCAGCTCTGCTTTTGTCTCTGAACAATTGATGGATCCCAAACCCCCAAAAAAACAAAACAGAAACAAAAACAAAAACCCTCCCTATTTTTCCCGTACTCTCCCCGTACTCATCTCTCATCGCCAAACTCCCGAACTCCGCGCTGAGGTGCAACGCTGCTCCATCGCGCACGCGCGCAAGAATTCTCGCGGTTTCCTCTTTCGGCCTTCTTTCCTTCGTTTCCGCTTCTTTCCCGTCGAAACGGGAATACCTACCTACCTCCCAACTTACCTACCTACCTACCGTACCTACATAGGTACCTCCTACCATGCGTATTGTACTCTTTTTCGATGATTTCTACTCTTTCGGATGAAAAAATTGACCTTACAAGGATGAAAATCGACTTTTCACGTACCTATTTTCTTACCAACTACTAGTCATGTTCAGCACAAATTATTAGTTCCACACAAATTAATTCATAAACAGCTTTGCCCACTCAAACCCCCCAAAAAAAACCAAAAAAATAATAATTAATTTTCTAATTTTTTAATTTTTTTTAATTAATTTTTTTTAATCTATCTGCTTCTTTCCGACCCTCATCCTCTTCATAAACAAAGAAAATGTAAGGAGAATTTATTTTCTTAAAACTCTTTTGTTTTTTTGGTGCTTATTCCTTTAAGTCTAGGGATTTGGGAATACTGAAATTGGGACTCTTTTGAACCTGTTTTATTTTATGAAATAAGTATTTGGACATCACACTATTGAACATTAGTTGTATTTATGGTATTAGAGATATTCATAAAGAGATCCCCCTTTTGGGTCCTCCTTTCATTCTCAACCCTTCTTTCATTGTCATCCGCGTAAAAACAAATTATTGTTATTATTGTTAGGAGAATTTTAAATTCACACCTTTTTTGGTTAAATTCACACTCTTTCTTTGCTCGTTTCTTCGGGCGTCCGATTATATGCAGATTAAATTTGATTGTGTCTGCCTCACACCCATGATGTCTAGATGAAAAGTTATTAATAAAATTATGATATATTTGGAAAAAATTGTATAACATAAATTCCTAAGTCAAATGAACATGGGGGGGGGTGGGGCAGACACACTCAAATATAATCTGCATACAATTGGACACGCAAAGAAAGGGTGTGAATTTAACCAAAAATGGTGTGAATTTAAAATTTTCCTATTGTTATTGTTATTATTATTATTATTAAATTTGGGTATAAAATGCTGAAACTCAAGATAAAATGTACAAGATTCAAAAATATTTATGCCTAGAGATCGTAGTATCTTGGTCATTTCAACACATGTCCGTCATATAATTAATTAATTTTGAAATTTTTTATTCAATGAATGAATATTCTTAAATATATTCACTATTATCTTTCACAGTATTTTTTTGATTTTGGAAGAAATAATTTTTGAAATTTTCAACATTTCTGAAAATAATATAATTAGTGTCAAATTGGCCCAAGGTACTAGGGTATATTGGACTGATTGGTTTTGAAGGCAATTATTCTAAAAAGAGGCGGAGTGAAACTCCAATTTGGTCAAATTTGGTGTTAATCTGAGTTTCAATCCTCCTGGAAGCCCCAATGGACCTTTTTCCCCTAATTTTTTTTTTAAATCTCATCCCCTTTAGGATCAAACAGGGGTGTTTGGTGCTGTGTTTTCTTTATTTTGCATCTCTTTTGTTGTGTTTCAAATTTTATTCTTTTTTTAATTTGCTCCATATTTTCTGTTTTTTCATCCAAATTGTTGATGGGTTGAAAGAAATATATAATTTTTTATTTTTATTTTTTGACGTCAAAAGTTTTGCAAATTATTTCAAAATAATTAGCAAAATTAATCCAATTTACAGAAGAAAAACAACACTATTTTTTCTCAATTTGGGGTGTCCTCCACTTGTATGATGAATCTTCTTCCGTTTCAATCCCAAATTAATAAATTGAAATTATATCACTTCTAGTTTGACACCCAAAAACCACCCCTACCAACTAAGAAGCTTTTAAGTTCCGAGCATGGACTTAAAAGTCTCAACATGGTGGTGGGCTGAGATAAGCTTGTTTGACATTACACAAAATTTTGTTTGGAAATTTGTGCACGTGTTGGACACTAGTGAACTCCCAAAATTTCGGAAAGATTTTTGAGCCAAAAGGTTGTAATCATTTTCAATGGGGCTGGTTACACGGCACAATGATCCCGTAGTTTTTGTAAGGTGGCACGGAAAAGATACATAACCCCTAAAAGCTTTCAAAAATGCTCAAAAGTCTTGCATTCAGATTGGGGGAGGCGTTTTCATCCGGGAGTCTCATGTCGGATTGTGGTGGTCAGTTGAGTGAGACGAGTCCGAAGCCGAGACTTTCGGCTCTGACCCTTGTCCTACTCGCCTCACATGACGTAATTCTCTCCGGAAATGCCTCCCCTTACATAGAAAAACCTCCAATGAAATTTTTTAGTGTAGTCCGAGCAACGGTTATAAGATGTAAGATCCTATTGGCTATTTCAATTGGTGATTTTTTACCCTTTTTTTGTGTGATACCCTGGGAGTATCCATCAGCTATCCTGAGGAACAACTAAATTAAATTAAATTAAATTAAATTAAATTAAATCGACAAAAATCCATCGATTTTTACGCTATGCTATCCAACAAGCTCAAGTCGCAGCATTACCGAAATAACAAGCCATCAGTGTCCGGCCTCAAGAGTTCATTATTTCAAGAAAACCCTAACCCGTGGGTGCGGAAAGTGAAGGTTCCAAACCGGAACAATCCCCGACCTTGAATATTAGTTTGCGTAATGCCAAGAAGGCATAGGTAGTGTTGTGATTTCATAACCATGTAAAATGTGCATATATCCTTTACTACTTGGGCATATTAAAATAAAAAAATAAACCATATTACTTACTACCTACCAACCAAAGAACCTTAGGGACAAAATCCAAAAGGAAAATTTTTTTTTATTTTTTTTCTTTATACGAAGTTGTCTTCAAACCGCAATTTGCTAATGTAAAAAAAACAAATGCCCCTTGAAAACCAATTGATGGGAAAATGCATAAAATCAAGATATTAAGTTCTTGAAGTCTAGTTTAAATTACTTACTTCCAATGGCAAGTCACAAACTGAACTAATCTTCTTCTTCTTTTTTACAAATTTGTTAAGTATATTCTGAAATAATTAACATATAAGTTCAAACTCACAATATTCATGAGAAGATATTAATGTATAATTCAGTTTTTGAACATTTTACTTGCTTAAGATATAGGTGAGTTAGAAAACAAAATACCTCCCTCATTTGAAATACCATACATACATACATACATACATACATACATAAGAATTGGAAAAGAATATTTTTACATAATTAATTATGCATTTCAAACACAAATATACACAGATGGGGATTTTATCCCACAAGCAACAAATTTGGATGTTTTTGCAAATATAAATCATGAATTGCTTGCAAAAAACATTTTGATCGATAAAGACTTTGACTAAGTAAACATGGCTTCAACTAAACACAAGCCATTGACCAAACATTGAACTAGTGTAGACCTTAGCTAACAAAGAAGGGGTGTGTCACATTGTGGCCTTGCCATTTACATTTAAAAGTATCTTAAGGCAAAAGAAGAATTATGGAAACTTAAATATTTCACCATGCAAAAATATAATCTTCAAAACATCCTTTTTAAAAAAACCAAAATCCTTCTACACATTATAACTCTATAACTAATCTCAAGTTTCAACATAAGCCAAAATATCATCTTTCAAAAATCCCCGTATAGAAATAGATCTATTGCCTAGGGGTCAAAATCTATTAAGCTACTATACTCCATAGTGAATCTAAACACAAAATCCTTGCCTTGGTAGGCAAGGCCAATAAATGCCATGTTCACTTCAACACTCAGAAAAGTCTCTATGATCAAATGCCTAGTCTTAAAAAAATTGTGGTTAGATTCTTTGCATCATCTTCAAAAGAAAAAGAAAAAAAAATTATTGTGAGGTTATAGGCGTGGGTAGAGGTCAATGCAAGAAAAACCTTACCACCCATAAGTGTGGTTATGTTTGGTGATGAGATGTGGATGGGCACATTCTAATGCATACCTTTGAAAATAAATAGGGATTATGTTTGGTTAACAACTTGCAAATGTTTTGGTTTAAGTGGTTATTTAGACCCATTTTCACAAAAACAAATGATTGACAATTTTTGGTTTTGGAGGTGATTTGGGGGTAGTTTTTATAAATTTATAACAACAAAAGCAAAGGAAACATTTGGTTATGGGGTGTTGATTTGTCATATTGAAAGGCATGAAACTAATCATAAATAAGCAAAAAATGCAACAAGCTTACAATGCACAAAGACCATTAAAGGTAAGTAAATTTTTGGATCTTGTGAACCAGCACGTTTATTAGCCATCCAAATGAAAAATCCTTGCAGGTTCATTTCGATGTTGTGCAATTTTTATTCCCAGCAAAAACTTCAACACAAGAACCAGTTACTTGGGCCAAGTTGAAATCATTTGAACAACAATTCTCTCATTTTATTTTTTATTTTTTCTCAACCATGTTCTCCAAATCGATTACTGTAGTAAATGACCTTTAATCACACACATAGAAATCCTAATTTGAAGTGCAATAGTATTTAGAACTATTGCCAAATGTCAAAAGTTGGATATGTGAAAGTAAAGCATGTAAAAGAGGAAAAGTCAAATTAGAATGTAAATGGTGAATTGTAAACATCAAATATCAAGGTGAAAACTAAACATGTAAAAATGCAAAACCCAAGTATAAAAGTTGATGTGAAAATATAAAAACTAAATTGGAGAGTGTCAAGGCCAACAAAGAGATAGGAACAAAGGTCATAGATCATATTTATGACTACAAGAAGTAGTTGTATTATCATTGGATCCAATAATTTATAGTTTAAAATTTTGAATTAACAAATTATATGAAGGATGCGATTTTAAATCATGTCAATCACACATTAAGATTTTTTCCCATGGTCTATATTTCAACCACAAATATCAATTTAATGTGACAATAAAATTTTATATATTATATTTTTATCTCTTGTACTAAACCACTACAATCACATGAATTAACCACATATCCAAACGTAACTTATTTTATATATTCTTGATTTGTGTATAGGGAACAGAAAGGCATACCATCAATTGGGCCAAATTGCACACCATCAACTTGTTCGAGACCAAGGACAAAAAGAGATCAATAATCATGAACTCGGACCTGCCTCAAAAACAACAAAGTGACATGCTAGGCTACCCATTAGTAGACAAAGAAAATGAGCCACTTCATTTTGAATCAATAACAACACATGACAAAAAAGTTAGTTGAATCCCTATAAAAAGCAAGAGAGGCATGTCGATAGGTGAAGCATTAAAGGAAGCCGTGAATGTTGTTAAAAAAGGACATGTTTCTTGAAGAGGGCAAGCAACTCACAGAACACACTTTTGAATTCTCATTTTAACCATGTTAATGGTGAGACAAGATCTAGGAAAATGAGGCTAAGAGGTGTGTTAAGAAAAAAGTAAAATGCAATAATGATTGTATAGACTTTAGTTATGCAAAAATGTAGTTTATTCATAACCTTGTAACAACTAAAAATGAAAGTTGCTTAATCAATACAAATGAAGGCTACACCATTTAAGAAAAAATATACCAAGAAACAATTGGTGGTATTAGTTCTAAATTAGACACCCAAAATTGAGCATTTGACAAGTGGTTAAAGCTTCAAAGTTTACGTAACACAAGGTATTGAACACAATTCTTGCACTTCATTGTCCAACAACTTGTAATCATTGTACATTCAACATAATTACAATGCAACTAATATGTGGAATTTGAATGGAATAGGCATTCAAGCACGTAAACAATCAAAAGAAAGGGTTTTGGCCAAAAAATGATCAAATGCAATTTATAACACCATCAATATGTCTTAAGAATGGCTGATTAATTAAGAACTATATAAATGCAATAGGAGGTTTTCTACAACATTTCAAAGGTGAGAATTTACAAGATGATTACATCAAACTTTACAAATTAAAGACATGCATCACAATTCAGAAAAAAACTTTGATGACTTGTTTTTTATTCAAGAAGTTTATTTTAGGTGGAGTTTTTCTAACCAATTGGTGTTTATTAATTTAAATGAACATGGTAGTCATGTCGCCCTAAAATTAATAGAACATCCAAAAAAGTTCAATTTAGACATGATCACATTACCCTCTCACATTACATCACATGTTTTACAATGTTTAATCTATGTATCAAATGTTCAAAACCTTTTTACTTAACATTATAAAAAAAAGGGATACACCTATGGTGATAAATAATTACACGACTTAAACAAAATCACTTTAGTTAGGTGCATACATTAAGCCTTACAACAATCCCTCATTAAAGACAACATCAAGCTTAGATTTTAAATTACATGTATATGGCCTCTAAACCCTAAAGCAATGGACAAAAAAATTCCACTTTCAAAGATTTACATGGCAACAAATTTCAACCAAGGAAGTAAAAGAGATTACACATTAGATGAATTAGATAATGAAATCAAACAACTTGTAACTAAAAATTTTATCCCATATGTTTTGGCTTTCATTCTCATCTTGAAATATATATAATTAAATAGATATGTGATAACTAACTAGCTAACTAATTAATTAATAAAATTAATATTTATTTAATGAATATAATTTTTTAATTAAAAAAACTTGCTAATTAATTATATTATTTGCTATTATTAAATATTAATTAATTAGCTAGATAAACAGTAATAATATTTAATTATATATATATAATCTATCAACCAATTTCATTAACTATTAATTATAAATATTGAGTACTATTTCTTAAATATATAATATTATACCTAAAACCTATCCTAGGCTACTATTTTACTATAATTATTTCCATTATTATTTTCATTAATATAGTTAATAATGAATATGAATGTAAATATTTATTAGTAGCAATAACATTAATTCAATTATTATTGTAGCTAGTCGGTAGCCAAGGTTAACTATTTTATTTTTATTATTCATATTATTACTTCACTCATTAAATTATTCATGAACTATTACAATAAATATTTTATACTTTTAATAAGTATATATTTTCCTTGAAGAATAATTTTTGCATTTGTATAATGATCTATCATATTTCCATTATAATTGGTACAGCAATTATTATAAAATAATAAAACTGAAAATAGAATTTATATATCATTAATTTATTATAATCATTAAGTTATCAATAATTAATAAATATGAATTTTAAATTTTAAATATAAAACTAAAACTATATATTAATATTTCATAGTAATTATTATATTAATATAATAATGTTTCATATTGATTACTTATAATAATACTAATAATGTAATTAATGTAATTAATTAATTAATATAATTCCTAATTAACATAGGTTAACTATTTATTATTATTATATATTATTATGTCACTTGTAAAAGCTATTATGATTTATTTTAATTAATTTTTCATTTTTTAATAAATAAAAATTTAATAAGTACATTAGTCATTTGAAAATAATTTAATATTAATATATAATAAATTGAGATACCTTACAAGAGGTATTGCATGTGCATTGAATATTTATAACCATTAGCAATACCACTTTAATAATCTAAACCAAAATAATTTAGTCCTTGGTGTCTACTGAATACCCCAAACAGGGTATTGTTTTTCTTGTAGGTTTCGGTAGGGTTATGAAATACCCTTCCAAGTTTCGAAAAATGTTATGGAGCCCAAGGGTATTGTAGTTGTATTGAGCAGTCTTAGCTTTAAATAGTACACCTCCAATAACGTAAACCCATGGTGTTTAATTATAGAATACAACTAATGAGGGCATTGGTTTCCTTGTTGGTTTTCATGAGTTTATGCAATATCTTTCCATGTGTCAAAAGATATGTTATGGAACTCAATGTATTTCTGGGATACCCTAAAAGGGGTATTGCATGTTTAATGAATCTTTCTAGGCATGAGCAATACCCATTTAATAGCCTAGACCAAAATAATTTAGCCCATGGTATTATAATGTAATCCAATAAGGGTATTGCATTCTTTTTAGGTTTTGTTAAAGTTACACAATACCTTTTCCAAGTTTGATAAGATATGATATGGAGCCTAAACTATTTTAAGGTTACCCAAAATGGGGTATTGCATGTTCATAGAATATTTCGTTTTATAAATCGAAATACAACATGCATTAAACGTGTTTAAATTGAATCGGAGTTCCATATTGCTTTGATTATTCACTTGGTTTGCGATACCCCCCATGGAAAAACATTCTTTGAGCAGAACTTGCAATACCCTTATATAAGGTGTGTTAAATATTTTAATCATCTCCTTATTTATTTATTTGTTTGAGTGAATAAGACCAAGCTCCATTCAATACTTTCAATTTATTACTTCCTCTCATCGTTGTTGACCATTTGGGGGTCTATTGGAATGGCAACCATGTTGGTAGGTGTAGCCATGTAGGTGAGGTTTGGTAGGTAGGAAGGTGAAAAGGTAGGTAAGTAGATGAATAGATGGGGGCTGGGCAGGTGGGTAGAGATGAGAGTAGGCAGGTGAGCGGTAAAAGTTTCAAAAGCCAAAAAAGAAAAAAAAAAAACAAACAAAAAACTAGGTGGGGGTCCAGGGAGAAAATAAAGTTCCAAAAGAAAAACCTGAGATCAGGTCTGAGAAAAGGCGGAACAACAAAAGTCAACATGGGATGGCAAAGGGATCGAAAAGGGATGGCACAGAGAATCCTATCTTTCTTTCTTTCTTTTAACTTAATGTCAATACCCGGACCAGAGAGATCCATTTGACGACTATTACCTAGTTAACTTGAGCAAAACACTCCTGTTGTCTAAGCAAGAACCTAAGTACAAAGCACCATCCACGCACGTTCTTGGTGCACTGTTGAGTGCGGGTTCACTACGGTCGTAATAAAAATTATTTATCAGACTAGTGATCGGTATTTCTGATTGGTCGATCATGATGATTGGTCTAGGTGGACAATTAGTAGTCCATCACTTATTTGCTGTCTCAGTGTCGGTTTTAATGGGTGGGGTTGAAAAAACAATTAAATAATTAAACTTGGATGTGAAAAATACTTTTGCAGTGTCATACTGAGCACCACTAACTGAGCACCACTAACTGAGCACCCACTGCAGATGCTCTGATTGAGTGTGGTAAAAGTGTGCTTGGGGTTCTAAAATCAGGGATGGCCTCCAAAATGTCAAAATGGGGGTGTTTGCATTTGGTGTGCCTCAGGAGTACATTCATTTTTCTTGCACAATTTCACAAATTTTCCTTCACATTTCTGCAGGTTTATTATACACTGGCATTACGAACTTTCAACCTCCCTTGAAACCCTTTTTGAATCTTTCGACTCCAAAGTCATCTTCCTGCAATCCAACCAACTTCCCCTGGGCACTGGCCATTGAAACCTCAACGAGTTGACTTATCCCATGAGTTGTTTAAACAATGCAACAAAAAGCGTAATCTGCTCTTGACTCCGTCACCACTAATCTAGAAAGAAACTAGAAAGAAAGAATGAAAGAAACGAGTTGCAAGCTTTACATGTTGCACCACCACTGTAAAGAGAATCTAAATTAAGTGTCATGTGATGTTTAACCTTGGGTAAAGCCCATGGCCGAGAGTATTATTACCAAGAGTATGGCCAAGAGCAATCTTTACAATGGGTAATGCCCAGGGCAAGGGCATTAAGTCTGGATTCGTATTTTGAGCTTCAATGAGATCTTTGCTAAAGAGGGAGAGCTTTGGCAGGAAGGGGTGTATAATACCATCATGCTTGGTTGGGCTTTTGAACTGAGCTACTAACCCCAAACCAGCTCATTGAGTTTATTGGCCTTGCCTTGTAAAGCAGGGATAGTTTGTTGAGAATCATTATAGAGTATAGTAGCCTTCAAGGGATTTTGCCCCAAGAAACATGGTGGAATGATTCATCCTAATTTGGTTGTAAAAAGATTGACATTCATCTTTCGACATTTTGTTTTCTCTGTCGTCTCTTCAAATGTGCACCCAGCCCCAAGTGACTAAACCCACAAAATTATATTTTTTCCAAAAATGGTTATGGCACCTATCATACGCAAAATTCCATGTTATTCTTTTGAAATGTGACAATGTTATTGAAAACATTGAAATACACATGTCATGACAATTTTTTTCTTTTGGTTTGAAATCTTGCACAAATGTGAAAAAGAAATATGAAAAGGGAACATTTGTGCAAGATTTCAAACTTTTATCATTGTATTTTTTTGGAGAAAAAAGTCAATAAATTTGCAAAAAGTTCAAAATCGTGTTGCGACATTTCCCTATTGGCTCTGGTTTGGTAACAATTTAAAAAATGTTTAAATAGGTTCTTAGAACATGTCACCATTTAATGTGAGATTCTTTTTGGGTTCTTCATAATTAATGTGATGTTAAAAAGTGAAAAAAAATAAAATCACAACAATTTTTCATTTAGAACAACATGATGATGTACATTAAAATAGATTGATTTTATTTTTTTGCCCCTAGAGTTTTTGTTCTTGAAAAGTATCATTTCAATTTTAGTTTTTTTTTTTTGACTCTTCATTTGTTTGATTCAAACTATGTTGACCGAATTGAATAACGAGTCAGGTTCCTCTTTCAGAGGCCCTGGTGGGATGAACTTCAATGGGGGTTATTTAACAACGTTCTACACACGAAAGCCATCACAATATACCACCATTCAAGACTTGCTTAGAAGGAACGAAGGTAGTATACTGTAACAACTTGTTATTATAATATAATAACATGTTAGGGATTGGGTTGGTAAATTTTGCACAAACAATAAATCATTAACATCTATTTGCATGCATAATATGTTCCACCAAGTGCTACAATGATGCTAATGGTATATTCACACTTGATGTTAAGTCAATGTCAAATGAAAATCTAGGTGGCATCCTAGATGGCACCCAATGTTAAATGGGCCATAGCTTAATGTTAAGTGAATGTTAGCTCAACATAAAATTTTCATGCTAACTAGGTTTAAGTTCTAAATGGGTAGCATGGTGTTAGGTGACTCAACCTTACTAGAGTCCCTAACATCAAGTGTGAATGCACCTTAAGGCAAATTGTGCAATGTGATTTTAATACCTATTAGAGTATGTTGGATTGTAAACCCTAAACCCTAATTAGTTGGAAAGTTACTTGGAGAGAAGGAGGTGAATGACATTAAGCCTTTTTGGTTCCCTACATTCCTAATGGCCGTTCCTCATTGTGGGAGTAGGCTGAGATAAGAAAGGTGCCTATAATCGAAAGAGATCTTGAGATTCTCAAGCACATGCACCCATTGTGCGGCCACAATGAACCAGCACCCACCAACGCACCATCCACTGGATGTCTATTATTATTACTCAGTTGTGGATGAACCTCAACTGAGTTAATATTTGGTTTCACCTTGGTTAACCAATGTTGTAAGAAATAGGTCTCATCTATAGGTAGATAGGTCAAGAAATAGGTAACTACCTAGGGTAAGTAGATGGTTTATACAATGATCAAGGCCTCTTTTACTACCTACCTACTAACAACCTGCTTGTTGGTTGCTAGTAGGTAGGTAATTTTTTAAAAAAAGCAAACTGTGCTAGTCACCATGGTTAGCTAGGGTTAACTGGAACATAACAGAAAACTGTTTCCTGACCACTTATCATCCATCCTTCATGATGCATTGGTGGGTGCTGGTTCATTGTGAGCCCCATTGTGCTACGAACCATCCTGTGTCCAAGTGACTTCCCGAGCGGCCGTCAGTTTGGGCCAATGGTAAGTAATGGCCGCACTTTTGCAGCTCTTGCGCAAGGAATCGCCTCATTTTGGGGGTATGGGTGGGAGTAACTATGATATTGATTCTTAAAACGGGCAAATGAAACGCACTTGGGAGGACCAACCAATCGTACAAATAACCAACACTTGGCAAGAAGGTCTTTTTGCCACCCAAAGAGTCGAATCTCTTTCGTTTGTTCAAACAAAAGTTTAAAGTAAACCAATCGTACAAATAACCAACACTTGGCAAGAAGGTCTTTTTGCCACCCAAAGAGTCGAATCCCTTTCATTTGCTCGAACAAAAGTTTAAAGTAAGAATCAAGGGAAATATGAACCGACTCAACAATTTAATGTTGTTAGAAATCATTTTTTGTACCACTTTCGCGGTTCGGGTTTTGAAGCATCTACTTGACCTTTGGCAAGGAATTGTGTCATCTCACTCAAGCATTTGGGAAACTTATCTTGATGGCCATGTTTTCATGCATGCATAGCATGACGAAACTACACCATAATTTCCCATGTTGACAAAACAATCCAGTGTTTTTTATTTTAAGGAATTTATGTTCATAGCCGAAGTGGCTATCATCCATAGGAAGATGGAGAAAAAGTGGCGATCATCCCTAGGAATATCTAGCCAAATTTGGCTATAAACCAAATTTGAAATTAAAAAAACCTTCAATCAACCTTCTATATTTTAGCTACACACTGAAAACCAAGTATACAGATCTTGTGATTTAATTTTATTTTTTTTTTCCCCGACCCCTCACTTATAGCAATTGAAAACCTCCAAAATCACTTTTTTTTTTATAAATTTTGACAAAAATTTTGCCACTAAGAAAACACAAAAAGCAATCACAACTTGATAGCTTACCATAGAACAACCTGACTACTACAATTGATGTGTTCATAGGGTTACATCCGACAAAATGGATGATGACCTAAAATAGCAACCTAGTTTCATCCTTTTGCCAAACTTGAACTTTGGGGTGAAATTATTTCTAATTTTCAACTTTGTTGGCTCTGCTCTTCAAGGTAGAGGCATTGTGATGCACCCATAGATGTGTCAAAGATTGGTATCCCTGCATTCTAGGCTCAAGTGCATTTCCAGCATAACTTTAGGATCCACTTGAGCTTCACCATGTGAACCCCACCATGTGTTTTTTTTGTGCAATTTAGTATGTTGAACTTTTATCATGGGTGTGGATATCATGGAAAGGCCACAGCAATGAGCTGATTAAATAAATAAATAAATAAAATTTTAAAATTCTTCTTAAAGTGCATCTGGTAGTCAGCCCACCTGCACAAGTGGAAATTTGGCTAACTTTAGCCAATTTTTTTTTAAAAGCCTGAAATTCAATATAGTGAGAAAGATACTCTCAAATCTCAAGAGTGCAAATTATCCCATTTGCCAAATTTGGAATGCCTGTAGTGTATAGTAGGTTCAATTTCACAAGAACTTCCAAACTTCAAATGGGTTAGGCTAAACTATTTCTCACTAAATATTATGTTTAACCATGGAAAAATGAAATTTGGACATGACCAAATTAAGTTTGGTAAATCTAAGTGAAACTTGTTGGTGCCACGGTACACACAAAACCATCCATATAAATTGGCCAAGATGGTCAAGTCCCATGGAACTTCAACCCAATGGGAAAATTGTTAAATGTAAATTCCATAACTTCAATTCAATAAATTTGTTTGTTAAACATAGGGACAACCCTTAAGAATCAGGGATATTAAAATTCACTCTAAATAAGTGGCACCTAAGCACTATATGTGCTACTTATAGCATCAATTGGGGACAAGTTTGTTGGAAAGTGTGTCAAAAGCTGTAGAAAGTATATTTGCAAAAGCTTTTTTTTTTCCTTCAAAACTAACTAAATTATTTTTTAAAGGAATATTTGACAGAATATTTATTAAAAAATTTCAAGGTCATCCTAATTAGGAAACTATTTTTAAAATTAGATAAGAGCTCAAAATTGGAATATATCATTGACGTTTCCTTTGTTTGGGTCCAAAGACACGTACCTAAAATATTCTTCTCATACCCACTTGGCTACCAGTAGAGTTTTTTTTAATTGTTATGTGAGGTAGTTGGTCTGGCCATCATCCACAAGATGATTTAGCCAAATTTGTCTATAGGTCAGAGACGGAAGTAAAAAAGAAAATTAAAAATTGTGCTAAATTTTGGTTGACATGCTTAACTTATTTGCCTAGATTTGGAGTTTTCAAACAAAAAAAAATTCCTCCTAGGGACTTTGGGCCATTTTTTCCGCCCCAAAAAACTCCTTTCTATGATGAATAAGCACTTGGCTTTTTTCTTTGGTGGCCGGATGCAAAATTTTGCCAACAAGAAAAAACAAAGCAGTCTTGTCACATAATGGCTATGCCCCTCGCAATCTATAAGGATGATAAATATTCAGCATGCTAAATTAGAAATAAAAATAGATCTATTACATAGGGGCCAAAATTCATTGAACTACTATACGCTATGATGAATGTGAACACAATATCCTTGTCATGGTAGGCAAGGCCAATAAATGTTGGTTAGCATGGTCAAGCCCAAGTGGAGACTTGAGTTATACTGGAAATATTTATGTAATAATGGACTCCACATGACCTTAGAATGTAGGAATACCAAACTTTGGCCCATTTATGTGTGCATCACGCTGAAGGCCGGAGCCAACAAAACCCTAGCAAGCTACCAGAGCTCCTGGCCCCGCTTCCCCGTGGAGTGACCATGGAGTGAATGTGAAGTGTGAATCAAGCGTTTCAAGAGCTATGCATGGGTGACGCTTCACTTTCCCCTTACCCCCCCCCCCCCCCCCCGGCCCTCTTGAACTCAAAACTACAAAACACACAAAATTTCTCCTACTGTGGCTCCTCTTCTTCTTCTTCTTCTTCTTCCAGGACACCATCCTCCTCTTCTTCATCCTCCCCTCTATGCAACCATGAGACTCATTCACCTCGGATCGTAAAACTTTACGTCAAACTTTGATCTTGAGGATGTAAAAACTTGACACAAATATGCGAAGGAATTTACCACATTGATTGGGTTCATTTCTGTTATTCACAAATTTGCAATTCTTTTTGGGGAACACAACAATAGACATTGATTGGATTCATTTCTCTCAATTCACAACTTTGCAAATTTTTTGGGGGAAACACAACAGTAGACCCAATTGACAACTTGTTTGCAACTTACCTCATTGATTGGGTTCATTTCTCTAGATCACAATGTGTTTTTGGAACTCAACAACAGACATTGATTGGGTTCATTTCTCTAATTCACAGATTTGCAATTTTGTTTTTGAGGAACACAACAGCAAATGCAATTGACAAGTTGTTCACAATAAGTTACCCCAAATTGATAGGCCTAGTGGTAGAGGACATGGCAGGGCAGAAGACACAGCCCACATTAGATTTGCAGTTCTAGGGTTGTCATTCATAATAGAGCTTTCTTCACAAAATTTGGTTCTTCACAAAATTCAATACTGGATCCTGATGAAGGCCTTGAGTCAAATCCTGGAAGTGAAAACACACACCTGCAGCAGGCTGATCATCAAACAAGAAGCAGCAGCAGCAGCATCAGTGGTAGAAGAGTATCAGAATTACTACAATCGAACAATGATAATGAGAAGCAATTGTTGGTGAATCTAGTGAAGAGGCTGTATGATGCCATTAGAGATGAGGATGTAACCACCATCCAAGCTTTGCTTGCTCCTGAACTGGATTGGTGGTACCATGGGCCTTATGGCCATCAACACATGAAGTTTCTTCTCACAGGTATCACAAGGTTCCACACTTTCGGTTTCATTCCCACTGATTTCTGGGTGATTGGGAATCGGGTGTTTGTGGAAGGCCATGGCTTACTAATGCAGGAGCTGCCATCAGCAGCAACAACAGTAGATTCTCTTAATTCTTCTTCCACTGCAAGGTCTTCATGGGTCCATGTCTGGACTGTCAAAGACAAGAAGGTGTTGGTAGTTCTACGAGAGTATGTGAATACTGCCATCATCGTCACCAGTGTCACAACACCATGCATCAATAACAACACATCTGCAACAACAAGAAGTTCAGTTTGTATTAATGACCTCTCCTGTTCTGACTCCTCTGAAACTTTGTGGCAAAGTAGCCTTGCACGAACCAGAGATGAGAACATCCCTGGAATTGTTTTGGCCATTGAAGTCAATCACTCATGATCTTGAATTAGAACTTTCATACCACAATTTTTTCCATAAATTGCAAATAACGCTCGCTATAAATTACAGATGTGGAGGTTATTATCTTGTACAACAATTTTGCATACTTACATGTTTGAATGCTCAAACAAAATTTACCAAACATTAAGCACTGGTATAATTATTTTTCTCCATTTTTCTCTTTTGACACATTGTGAACATTGTGGAAAAAAAGAGATGGGTGTTTTGATAATCAAAACACCCATCCCTTTTGGAGAGGAAGTATTTCGCTTGATAATGTGCCTTCTGGATGTACAAGAGAAAATTTGATTGTAAATTCTTGAAAGTTGATTTACAACCTCATGAATCATGATAAGTAAATGCTTCATTCAACCCATTTATCGGTGTGGTCAATTTGAGAGCCAAGAAGCTATTGTACACCAAAAAAATTCAATACATAGTGTAGAAAGTTTGAAAGTTGAAAAAACAAATGAAATGCAATCGAGATTTCAACCTTCAAACTCTATGCATTACTAGGGGTCCAATTTTGTACCACATCAATAACTTCAACATACAAAGCTTGAAGATTGAAGAACAAATGTGAAATGCAAACTTGAGGTTCCAGCCTTCAAACTCTATGCATTCCCTTTCCAAACCACTTACAAGTGCATGCATTATACTATTGACGAGTTCTACAAATCACCATGAATTGCACATTGAAATTATTGTTATTATGGGAAAAGCAAGAGACTTTTGAATCCCTCCACATACATTGAAAGTGGTAATAGAAGAGGCATTGAAACAATGAAAACTCCTAAACATGTGATTGATGTCAGATTTAATGTACAATCACATTGAATTGTTGTATTAATATGGTAGATGAAGAAAACAACAATAGGAAAAAGGTTATAGAGTGACTTATCTATCAAGTTCGATAGATTTTACATATCTATCGAAAAGCTTTAAAGCTTTTTATTTATGTATCTTGGATTAACAAAAATTATGCACTACATTATACACAAATGATATGCAAAAGAAATCTTCCTATAGTTAAGGGTTGCCATCCATTTCCATAGTTGCAACTACCTTCAACAAGTTCTCAACTTGCACACTTGGTTTTATAATTCACAATAAATTTGAAAGGTTATTCACTTGTTTTGGTTTGTCGTGATGTTGTTCCATTTTGGATCCTTATGTTTTTTCTTTAATTCTTCTACCATAGTTGTTATCTTTCGAGATTTTGGGTTTTTTTGTTTCTTTTTGCTTTCCTCTTAGGCTTTGCTTTAAGATCATAAGCTCATGTTACTCCACAACTTCTTTTGGTGGTTCATGACTCTTTTGAAGCTTAATTACTTTGGGCCATCAAGAATTTTTAAGAATGCCTTCAAGGGTTAATTATGATCTTTATTACTATTATTGGAAGGTAAAATACCAATTTGTTTAAAATTGGAAAGTTTTGCTTGTTCTATAGGTTTAAAAATTGGGGCACATTTTTTCTAAGAAAGGTGAAATTGAGGGGGAATTTGTTTTTATTCTCATAGTTTTTGTTATTTTTTTTTCATTTTACAAGCTTTAGTTAAATGTCCCAATGCACAACAATGGTTGCATTGGTTGGCAAACCATTGAAAAACAACTTGTGTTATAAGTTTTCCTTAAAATTATTTCCTTCGATATGAATTATTTTGGAGTTAGGTTTTTTATATCCCCTACCAATAGTAGGATCATTGTCTTTGATGCATAGGTGTTTAATAATTCCACTCGAAAAACCTTGCCAATCTTTCCCACTATGATGTGGAAATAGGTTTCATTCTTCAAATACTAGTTCAATATTAGGAATTGAGCCCGCAATGGGTATTGTAGTTGTGCAATTGATTCTTCCTTGTTGAAATAATTTTAAAAGGCATGTTTATTGCTTATTTTAGTGAAAAATGTTTATTTGAAAAAACCATTTCCTACTTAAGCAAAATTGTGAAAAGATTCATGTAAGTTGTCACATGCCCAAGCTTATAGAACTTTAAGGCCTAGATTTGTACCTTGCATTTGGCCTAAACTTGTGACCTTCATTGTTGCTTGTTAAAAATATTTGAAGATATTGTGGTCTTCTTTAGTCATAGTTATGGTGATGGTTGCTAATGTGTGTTTCATAATGTAGTTATGTTGCGAAGTCATTGGGAGGTTTTGTTCAAACAAGATTTTGCATGTTTGCCTTTTTAAACATTTGAATTGTCTTATTTTCAGAAGGTGTTCATGGCTTGGTGGAACTAGATGCTTTCAATTGAAGATTTGATATGTGTTCAAGTTGCACTTTTGTGATTTCCTTTCTTTTGGACAATTTCCACCTTCTCATTACCCATTTTAAAACAAGAGTTTGGATTAAGACTTGTAGAAATTAATTAAACTTGCCTAGCTAGATGCTTAAAAAAGAAATGTTTCTAAAAAAAAAAGGGGGTGTTGGGATTAAAGCATCCTTGTGCAAGTTGAAACAATAGGTGCAATTAAAGCATTGGAAAATTGAATGTCACTACACTTTCCGCCATCACTGATGTCATAGCTCTTCCATTTGTTCTATACATTCTAGTATACCAACTCATTCTTCCATTTGAGCTACACCCCCTCCTTGTAGAAATATGTTTTACGAACTAAACTATTTCAACTTCTATCACTAGAATTACACCATCATAATGGTAAAACTATTCCATTCTTATTTTACTAGTGGTGCAATCAAAACATAAAAAGAGGATAATTGTTGATGAAAGGAGTTTAAATTGAATTTATAACATTTAAATATTTTCAAATTGTTTGAATGAAAGTGTGTGAGGAAGATGGAAAATCACCATTTAAAATGCTAGCTAGTCTATTAAATAAGAAATAAACCAAAAGATAAATCCTTTTCACTTTGAGCATGTTGAACTCCATGTTGTAACATATAGTAATGCACAAAATCACAACTTTTATCCCTACAATAAAACTATTTCAATGATTGACAAAATTAAATGGGTTTCCTAGGATGGTTTTAAGTTTATGATATTCATGGTCATTTTGTGTAATGTTTTTTCAAAAAAATAATATTTTCCTTTTTTAATGTGACATGAAGTTTATTTTGTCAATAATAAATATTTGGAGTTTTATCCATTCCCCAAATTATTCCACTTCATAAATCATTGGGGGAAAAAAGGAACAAAACATTAGCCTTCCCACATACTTTTGCATGGAAAGACTCCATATTTTGCACCATTTGCAATTATATTTGCATACCCAAAGGTCATTGAAACCAATGTTATAGAAAATGAAGACTAAATAATTTTTTTTATTTCAACAAATGCCCCCCTTGTGCCCCTTATCCTTGTCAACATAGAGAACGAAATCAAAAATAAAAGTTCATGTGCATGTAACTTGTGGAATAATTACTTGGGTAATTTGTTAAAAGGGGAAAGTTTTGGGTTGGACTTGGTCATGGTGCACATGTTAATGTGGAAGTCGTGTGCACCATATGATTGTGTTTTCTTTTGATTATTGTGGAATCACATGGGAAACCATGTGAAATTATTTTCTTGTCATTAATTGTGGAATCACATGGGGAACCATGTGAAATTATTTTCTTGTCATTAATTGTGGAATCACATGGGGAACCATGTGAAGTTGTTTTCTTGTCATTAATTGTGGAATCACATGGGGAACCATGTGATGTTGTTTTACTTGTCATTAATTGTGGAATCACATGGGAAACCATGTGAAGTTGTTTTCTTGTCATTAATTGTGGAATCACATGGGGAACCATGTGATGTTGTTTTACTTGTCATTATTGTGGAATCACATGGGAAACCATGTGAAGTTGTTTTCTTGTCATTAATTGTGGAATCACATGGGGAACCATGTGATGTTGTTTTACTTGTCATTAATTGTGGAATCACATGGGAAACCATGTGAAGTTGTTTTCTTGTCATTAATTGTGGAATCACATGGGGAACCATGTGATGTTGTTTTACTTGTCATTATTGTGGAATCACATGGGAAACCATGTGAAGTTGTTTTCTTGTCATTAATTGTGGAATCACATGGGGAACCATGTGATGTTGTTTTACTTGTCATTATTGTGGAATCACATGGGAAACCATGTGAAGTTGTTTTCTTGTCATTAATTGTGGAATCACATGGGGAACCATGTGATTTAGGAAGTTTCTTTATTAGTTTCCTTTTGGTTAGTATATAAGGAGGTGTTTGTGACCTTGAAAGACACCTTTCATTTTTGTACAAAGTGATGACATGAATAGAAAGTCTGTGAATGGAAGTTTGAGATTTTTAAAAGGCTTGTGATTGTGAATAGTTTTTGTAATGTTGGTATGTAATTGATGGTAGGAGAATGGTGAGGTTTGCATAGCCATTAGCATGGTGGAAGTATAGTTTTACAACCAAAGACATAGATTCCATAGTTATGTAATGATCTTTCATAACTTCGGTCCTAAACCCATTCGTAGTAGACATGCACACAAACAAATTTGGTTTGATGTAACCTTGCAATAGATGTACAATCAATTAATGACTAAGAAGTTTTGTGGATGAAACAAATGGGTTCATATTTGATTTTTTTTGTAAAGTCAAGAAAACACAACAATAAAACCTTAAATGTGGGATGAGATTTCTAAAAACTTGCAAAAATATACATTAGCCTTCAAGGGCGAATGAAACTCGAAAATTCACCATTTTTTTATGGTAAATTGAATTGATCTTATTTTGACCAATGTTGGGTGGGTATCGAAAATATCCCCAGGTATTACTTGGGTATCCCAATATGAACCTCTCAAGGTATCATTTTCAAGTTTCTAGTTAAAAATTAGGTTTAGGTTGAGATTAACAGGGGCCGTAACTTGCAAAAGGTGCCTCCCCATGTGTTGTGTAACTTCTAATGCCAATTTTTTTTTTTTAATTATGTATCCATCGATGGGATTTTTTTTTTTTAATCACCTTCCTTTTTTGTTTCTCTCTCATAGAATCTTATTGTGGCTACACATATTAGTTCATTTGTAATTGTGGCATTAAACTTTTACATGAAACAAAACCAAGATAATGTGGCCTCTTCTACACATGGACATAAAGCCTTTCTTGCTTTCTTGTATTCAAACTAAACAGTATTAAGGTACACACATATTTTCTTTTAAAGAGTCTATTAATGGTCATTTCAAAAATTGAACATTTGAATTTTTGAAAGCCTAAACACTCAAAGCCTTGTTATTAATCTTACTAGTTTCATTACTTTGTTTGAATATAATACAAAATTATCTCCTTCCTTTGTTAATTATTCAATGAACCTTAGACATGGTGCTAAATATGGGGATAATGGCTTAAAGACCACTTACAGTAAACTCTCTCTAAACTAATATTGTGTAAACTTATATTCTCTCTAAATTAATATGCGGGCACAGGCCCGTGGCGGGCCTCATACTTAATCTAATACTTCTACATAAACTGATATTCAATATTTTTTTCCGGTCCCATAGCATTTTATAAACTAATACATCATACATATGGCACCAAAAAAGCGATGAAATCAGAGGAAACACCTTCGAAAGTATAGAGTTAGATGCGCTGGAAAAAGCTATCAATATTCCTCTATACCAACTGCTTTGTCCTTATCATACTCACATTGTCCTTCATTTTCTGTGAGGCGGCAACGAATGGAATACCCAAGTTGTCTTGCTGCATCCAGAACCTCTCCAACATCTCAACCATTCTGTAGGCTTCGGCAGCACTCACTACAAGGAGCTCCTGGTTGTCATCTGCCTCATCGTCGTTGACTTCCACTTGTAGGCCTAACCGGTCCTGGAGTTGATCCTCGATGACGTCGTCCACATCGGGTGTGTAAGCAGTGACCTGTTCCTTTGGGTAGTATAGTAGATTCATGATGTCCATTGGGTTGTGATAGTGGAACTGCCGAATTTGCGACTCGAGGTCTTTGATGACTTCTGGGTCTAGTAGGCACTCCTCACTGGCATCAACGAATGGCTCCTCTGTTGAGCGGATCTTGTAGTGGTGGAAGTAGTTGAAAATTGTTTCCAGCTTCACTTCATATGTCCAGGCTCGAACGACCATCTGAATGGCACAAAGGATATCGATTTTCTCAGGGTCGGCAACATTGTCCCCCAAGCGCTGCAAAAGAAGCCGGTTGAAGCGACGACGGTAGTACGCCTTGAAGCTGTGGATGATCCCAGCATCGCATGGCTGGATCTTCGAGGTTGCGTTTGGGGGTAGGTAGAAGACTATGGTATTTCTCAGCTGGATGTGGTTGGGAAGCTGATCAAGGGGCCACTGAAGTTATCCATGATGAGGAGGACCTTGCGCCTTGAAACATGGAGGTCAAACCCCCTGAACCACCCCATAAAAATTTCCCACGTCATCCAAGCGCTGGAGTTGTTCCGGTACTGGCACCCAAGCGTGTTCTTGTTTATGTTCTTAAAACAACACATGTTCTTATACTTTCCAATGACCCAAAACGGGAGCCTGTCGCTACCATCTCCATTACAGCAGATGGCGAGAATGATCCGCTCCTTGTTCTGCTTACAGCCCTCGAGCTGTTTGCTTACAAGAGAGTTATCAGCGTGGAAAACAATCACAATCAAATATATCATGTTTAAACATTTATAGTAGATAAATTTGAACTTATAGTACCTGCATCCGATAGAAAAGTCCAGTTTCATCCATATTATAGATGTCCTTCCACGCATACTGATCCAGGACGTCACATATGGTTGGAAGGGTGTTGGCAAGAGCAGCCATGTTGACAGAGCCACTTTCGCTGAAACGGCGGTAGGACCTAATGCCATGGCAGGATTTGAACGCCTCAAGCCAGCCACTTGAAAATTCAAAGGGCTCATGCCCATGATAGAGCCAATCCAGAATCTTCATTGCACTCTCTCTGACAAGCTCACTACTCACATTTGCTTGCTGTTGGTTTGCCCGAAACCACTTAACTAGCGTGGACTCCATTTCCGAATACCTGACTGTCCGCTAGCATTTGGCATTGAGGTTGGTCTCATTGTCAGACTTGGCAAAAATCTCAGCCAACCGTTTCAATGTGGTAAAGATGGTAGCTTGGCTAATTTTGATATTGTGGTTGTCTTCGAGCCATTTGATCAAGTCTTTCTGTGAAAGTTGAGGATTGTCTCTTTTATACTGGCAGAGAGCTACGAAGACCTTGTCAGTCATAGTGGTATGAAAAGTTCCTTTCTGCGGCATTGTTCTGCTCCTGCTTTTGGAGAAAGGGTTTGAACAAGACTGACCAGCTGACTGCCCACAACCCCTTTTATAGAACGAAGGAGGGTATTCTGAAAGTACCCAGAGTGCAGCTTTCCACAACCTTACTTTCTGCCAAGATTTCTACCACTCATGTCATATGATCTTCTACGTGCTTCTTTGATCCTCCACCAAGCTCCACAAGGTTCCGTTACCTTCCCCAGTGATCCATGACCTTCTACTAACCTCCATGACCTTCCATGTTGTTCTAGCAAGTTCCAGAATGATTTTTGTCACCCCCCATATAATTTGTGTAAACTAATATCCTCCATAAACTAATATCTTCCGGCCAGTCCCAAGGATATTAGTTTAGAGAGAGTTTATTGTACCAACCTTTTTTTTGGGTGATATGTGGCTAGATTTTAACATGTGTTGATGTGGTGCGATGGGGCCAATAGGATGTATACAATGGAGTTCTCCATCATCATTCTTGGATGAATGTGTAGGTTGCTATTATACATCCACCAGATGTAACTAGATCGCTAGAAAATCTTTCAATGTAACTAGCAAGGATGTGACCTCATCACCCTTTTTTTGCCAAAACCCTAATTATAATTGCCCTTGACAGCTACAAGTTTTTTTAATAGGAACCTTGTTGCTTTGATAGAGTTGTTGCCATCGCCAAAAGTGGTGCTCCAGAGTGCAACTTTTCATTAGACTTTTGGCAAGTTCTTTTAATGCACACTTAAAGAAATTTGAAAATTAATGGTTCAATTTGTGATTCAATTGTAATTGTAATGAACACATGTGACTAAAAATAACTTAGTCGCCTAAGAGAAGTGCCATAAGATAATTAGTTGCAAAAGACATGACATGGTCATGAAGTTGAAAATGTAGTCACAAACCTTATGATTAGGCCATAATTTCTCATCCATTGCCATGGATGCTCCTTAATATGATGTGGAAACTTTAATTGTGACTGCATTTGTGAATACATTTGGGATAATCACTACTATCAAATGTGCTATTGATGGGTGGTTAAGATTTAACCATGTGGTAATTTAAAGAACCAATGCCCATAAAACATGTGACAATTTTCCATTTGTTCAAAAAAGATATGTTATAATTACAATAATTAAATATATTGAATATTACAATTTTATAATTATTGAATATTATAATTGATTCATTATAATCTATCCTAGGCTAAACTATAATAGGTGGCCTATTTTAGGCTAGGTTAAGGTAAAATAAACTACTTAGCATAGGCTAAGTAAGTAAGTAGGATCCTATTTATTTTGTTGGGGACAAGCTTTTTGATTAATTCTTCCCCTATGGCACATGCACTATGTTTATCATGCACACTATGAATCTAGTCCATTCTTTCAGTTAATTATATACTTTACAAGTTTGAAATTATAAACAAAGGATATGGGATAAATTTTAATGAAAGGGAAACACTACAACACTATCACATCCTTGGTTTCATAGAAAAACATTATCATATATCAACAATATTTACTATTTTCATTAACTATTTATTCCTTGTCCTATTTATTATATTACCTAAGTTACATATTTATTATCTACTACCTAGCCGACCTAATATATTAAGTACTTAGCCTACATTTAATAAATTACTTGTTTAACATAGCTAATTAATTTTAAAAATTTAAAAAATACTACAAAATATTCATAAAATAAAATACCTTTTGTTTAACTTATAACCTACCTACTTACTACCTACTACCTACTAATGCCTATCCTACTCATTACATATTACTTAGGTTACATACCAACTATTTACTGCCTAGCCTACTTAATAAATTAATTACCTAGTGTACATTCAATAAATTAATGTTTAACATAGCTAATTAACTAATCAATTAATACAAAAATAGTAAGACATATCCACAAAATAAAATACCTCTTGCTTGATTTATAACCTACCTACCTACTACCTACTATTTACTACCTAGCCTACCTAGTAAATAAATTATTTAACATAACTAATCAATTAATCAATTAATACAAAAACATTCTGAATATTCACAAAATAAAATATTTCTTGGTTAACTTATAACTTACTTACCTACTACCTACTAATGCCTATCCAACTTAATAAATGAATTATTTAGCTTACATTTAATAAATTAATTTCTTAACATAACTAATTAATTAATCAATTAATACAAAAACACTATGACATATCCACAAAATGAAACACCTCTTTTTTAACTTGTAACTTACCTAGGTTACATACTTACTATTTATTACCTAGCCTACATAATAAATTAATTACCTAGCCTACATTCAGTAAATTAATTTTTTTACATAACTAATTAATTAATCAATTAATATAAAAACACTATGACATATCCACAAAACAAAATACCTCTTACTTAAATTATAACCCACCTAGGTTACATACCTACTATTTCCTACTTAACCTACTTAATAAATTAATTACCTAGCCTACATTTAATAAATGAATTTGTTAACATAGCTAATTTATTAATCAATTAATATAAAAACACTATGACATATCCACAAAACAAAATGCCTCTTACTTAGTTTATAACTTACCTAGGTTACATATTTACTATTTACTACCTAGACTACCTAATACATTAATCACCTAACTGATATTTAATAAATTAATTTTTAACATAACTAATCAAATAATCAATTAATACAAAAAAATCATGACATGTCCACAACATAAAATACCTCTTGTTTAACTTCCCTACCTCTCTACTACCTACTAGTACCTATCCTACTTATTACGTACTACCTAGCCTATTTAATTAATTGATAATTAAATATTTAATCTAATTATTTTTTAATTTAGCTAACACAAAAATTAATGTTTTAACCAAATTGGTGAAAAAAGTAATGTTATGGTGATATATAGCCAAAATAAAAATGGTTAATTTAAATTAATGCATTGAAATAAAATTATATTTATGTTGAAAATTTATTGAAATGTCATGTGCGCCATGTAAGCTAATTTGAAATGCAACTTATATTGTCCATAGTTGTAAAAAAATTATGGTTGTTGTCACTGTGCAACTTACTTATCATCCATGAGTGGACAAACAAGAGAAAACGAACGAAACATGCAAAAATTTCATCTACATTTTGACCTAAGACTTTTGTAGTCATATCATGGAACTATATATTCAACTAATAGTTGGTTGGACCCATCATTTAGTCACACATATAGTGATGTATACTTGTAACTTCATGGCCACATATGATTACAAATATCATTGTCACAAATGTAGTAGGTTTGGACAATAGTCGCATTATAGTTGCAAAATGATGGTTGAAATGGACAAGATTTCCTTAAGTGGCAAATCACCAAGATTTTCTCCTCTTGTAATTTGGATTGCTTAAATCGTCTTTTTCATTCCTACTTATTATTAACTATCTAAGAATGCAATGGGTGTACATAGTTTTTTGTTATGCTTGAAAACTAAAACGACCCAGTAATACTATGTACATAGTAATACTTGAAGTCCTCCCCAAAATCTTTGATGTTATTGATTTAGATTTTGATGGAATCCTCCCAAAAATCCTTGATTTTATAGTTATAAATCTTGATGAAATTGTGGAGCTATCAGACTCCTTATCTGATCCCCAAATTGACCCCCTAGAGAAGAAACAGAAGCTTGATGTGGTTGGCATTGGGAACTAGCCTTGCAAAAAGTCATATGATAGTAGTAGAAAATTCCAAGCATAATGGGCAGCAAAATTACCATGGGCCAAAGGGTTAGTGGTTATTGCTGGGATTATCAAAACTATGAGGTACAGAATGTGCTCCTTGATTGAAAAAAAGGACAAAATTGTTGGATGCAAATGGGATATTGTAACCAAACATGCTAGTTGTACGATTGTAGTTCGTGATTTACCTTGACTTAGGGTGAAAAAAGGGGGGAATACATTGCCAAGGATTGTGCCCATTTGATAAACATGTGATTGCGGGTCCAATGGGGTCCAAATTCTATCTTGTAGTAAGTCAAGAAAACCCCTAGGAGAGGGTAATTAAAAGATAATTCAATTCAAGTCCCCATTTCATATTCTTTCTCATGGTTGCCTTATGTTGGAATATGAGGCAATGTATGACTTGTTTGCCAACTTGAAGGTCCCTAACAATCTAAACATGCATTGGTCTGATTCTGCTAGTTCTACACTTGTTGAATTTATGTACTAACAAATCCAAAAAGCCATTATCTAAACCAAACAATTTGCCCAATTTTTGGCATGTTCTTGTGATGAGGTGATCACCATAGATAATGGTTCTTGGATATTTGTCCATGCCTATGTTGTTGATGGTTGAACTAAAGTCCCTATCTTAAAATGTGTTGACCAAATTGTTGATGGATCATGTTTTAACAACTTCATTGAGGTCATAATGAATTCTATGATAAGGGTGGGGGGTTAAGTAGGGAAGAACTATTTAAAAAGCTCCTATGTTTTGGGGTAGATGGAGTGAATGTGTTTCAAGGAAGTAAAACTAGAATGACAAAGCAATTCAAATTTTCCCAAACTCCTTTTTCCATGGGTTTGCATTGTGTTTCACACCGCATTAATTTGAGAGTGTAGTCCCTAGGAGATTTGACCTTCATTGATAAAATTGAAAGCTTTTATGTTGAACATGTATGATTATTTTAGCCATTCACCAAAAAGACATTTGGAATTTCAAAGATTATTTCAAACCCTAGAAACAAAGGGGAACAAAATCCTCAAAAATGTCAAAACAAGATGGATGTCCATGCTTGATCCATTAAAAAGGATCATGGCAGAATATCACCCTTTGTTTAGAGTAATGCAAGCTAATTACTTTATAATCCATGTGGCAAAGGTATTTTTATTTCCCTAAATTGCCATTCTACATCTATGTAACATTTTAGGTTTCTTTATTTTTATGTTGTTTGTCTAAGTGATTATCACTATAACATGGTCTATCTTTTCTTTCTTTTTTGCAAATCTTAAAAATGATGTATGTTGGCAATTATGCATTGTGTTGTGTATGTGTAAACCAATTTGGATCTTCTCTCTTATGTTCATATGCTAGCGTGTATTCTGCCATTTATGAAAAGCATGCAATCCCTATTCAAATTTGCACAATGGGGGGGGTATCTTCATATCTGAATTTATAGCTATAGTCAAGGTATGCCAAGTTGGCTATATAATTTGTACTGTGATGCCACTTTGTCGTTCCAGGGAAATGAATTTTGGTCCTTCCACGGACTATTACAAGGTGACCACCAACATATCCATACAAAATGGGTGACTGATTACAACATAGAATGCATTGAACATCTTGCATTTGTTATAAACAACAAAAAAAAATGTGTTCATTGGGGTGTGTTATGCCCTAATACAAATGTTATGTTACCGATGACACAAGTTGCATTTGCCATAATGGTATAGCTTGTGAAAAATAAATGCAAACGTAAATCTTTCAACCCTTTTTATTTTTGTTGATATGAATTTTGTAGATTTGGTTTCATTTAAGTACTTTTAATGAAATTTGATGGTCTTTTATCTTTTTACTTTTATCACATCCCATGAACTATGAAAATCTTCTTAATTTTCTACTTTTGTCAAACTCCAAAACAATGAATTTAAGTGGTTTTCACCTCTTTATTGCTTCTATTAGATTCTAGAAGGATGAAGTTAAATGGTATTTTTATCTTTATGCTTTTGTTAGATTTTAGAACCATGAACTTGATTATGATCTTATCTTTTGTTTATGCTAGATTCTATAACGATGAACTTAAGGTATCGTCATATAATTTGCGCACCTTTGTTAAAATTTGAAATTTTGAATTTAGATAAATCTTTTTATATTTGGCCTTTCTTAGATTTGGAATTCTAAACTCATATCAATCTTCTTATATTTGGCCTATATTAGATTCATGAACTTTGAACTTAAATAAATTTTCATACATTTTGCTTTTGTCAATTTAGATGGAACTCTGAATTTAGATCAATTTTTTTATATTTTTCTTATGTCAGATTCTGTAACCATGAACCTACATGATTTTCATATTTTTTTGACATTATCAAATTATGGAACTATGAACTTAAATGAATCTTATTATATTTGGCCTTTGTTAATTTCAAGAACTCTAAACTTACCTCAATCTTAATATGTTTTGCCTTTATCAAATTAGATGGAACTCTAAATTTAGATGAATCTTCTTATATTTTGCCTCTATCAAATTTTGTAACCATGAACCTACATGATTTTCATATGTTTTGCATCTATTAAATTCCATAACCATTAAGTTACATGTCTTGTTATCTTTTTGCTTTAGTTAGATTCTATAATGTTAAAATCATATGGTCTTCTTTTCTTGAATTGCCTTTGTGAGATCCCAAAACAATGAAATCATATGGTCACAAATTAATTTTTTTCCTTTGTCAAATTTCCATAAACATGAACTAACCTAGTTTTTTTATCTTTTTGCCTTGTTAGATTTTTGAAACCATGAATTCAATCTGTGGACCTTTTTATATTATCTAAGTTCTACCTTTGTCATATTTCCATAACCATGAATTGTGGTTTGGTGTCCTTATCTTTTTGCCTCTATCCAATTTGTCAAACCATTTGAATTGGGATGGTCTTGTAATTTATTTTTGCCTTTTGTAAATTTTCCATAACCATGGACTATGGTCTAATCTTCTTATGTATTTGCCTCAATGTTAAATTTAGAAAACCATGTATTTAGATGGTTTTTTTTTCAATCTTTTTGCCTTTGTCATGTTTTGGTAGAGGCTACAGAAGGCTTGATAATAGAGTTGGATGCACAACTTCCTGAACAAGCAATCATGGATGCTATGGGGATTATTTATCCCTAATACTAATTATAAGTAAACGTAGATGTGACATGTCCTTGACATCTTGAAGTGCTAAAGAAATTTTATTGTAGCCCATGTCCATGTGGACAACCCAAGGATGGAAAATTTGCCCTTATGGTTCCTGCCATTCTCTTAGGTTGGGATTTAAATTATCAACAAGGCTTATTTAAGTTGACCATGAAATCCAACATTACTCAATCCATGGCTGAAATCGTGGCTCTTACATCTAACAAGGTTAACCTTACCATGCCATCATCAATCCTCTCACATGCATGTGGCGAGTGATCCATGCATCACAATTGTTGTTTAATGATTTTCTTAAAATCTTAAAGGTGGCAGAGATGACCATGGTTCATGTGCTTGGTTTTGTTTGGAAATGAATGATGTTTTGGTTTTGCTGCATTTTTTAAGAACAAAATACATATGTGCTTTTTGTTGGTATAATTTTTGCCACATTTGAAACAACCCATAATTGAGAAAAAAGGATAATATTTACAAGCCATCAAATCAAGGGTTCAAAATGATATAAATTAGCCAAAAAAAAGGTGTTGTAAAAACATGAAACCAATTAAATGTTTCACATCAAGGCATCAATGAATGAAATAACATTGAAAAGGTGGGTCAATAATTACTAATTCATGTCGTTAAATGTTGAATAATCAATTGAAAATGTTCCACCTCAATAACTTCAAGCTTGGATTTACAACTACATAACCATGTAAAAAATATTCTATATCTTTTGTAGCACTTGCATCTCAACCTTTTGATCTTCTACAAAATCTAAATCTATGTTAGATCCCAAGTTTAATGGACACACACAAGAATGATCAATCCTGTTTAAAACGAAACAATTTTATAAATATAATTGCAATAATAATGTCTCCTCTCCTCAAAGGACATCAATTGAAAGTGTGAGCATATAGAAGAGCCCATTATAAACATCTTACAATAATTTGGAAAAACCTTCCCCTTGCATTAAACTTTAAACATGTGGACCTCAAAGATGTTTTTAATTAATGGACAAAAGCATGCATCTTATTAATAGGTAGAAACGAGAGCTTTGTTAATGGACATAAGTTGTTGGTGGCTACTTGACCAAAGTTGGTGATGAAAATCAACCTCATTTAATGCAATTTAACAACTATGGAAATGCATTAACATTAACCAAAGTAGGAACCTTTAGTAATTAACCAATTAACATTCCAACATGATTTTAAATCTATATTTGTATAGAGTGTCAAAAAGTAATAATTATAATGAAACAACACATAAAAATAATATTAAACCAGGGTCAATTGTACCAATGTGTTAAGGGTGTTTTCTATGCTTTGAAATTACACAATACTATTTCTTATATTCAAAATCTTACTTGCATACAAACATATGTTGTAACTTTGAATTGAGAATGAAATAAAAAGACAAATAAAAAAATGAAGATGCTCATATTTACAAAATACACACATTACAAGAAAGATTCAAAATAGATCAAAATTAAATTTTAAAAAGTTGAAAAGGATTGGAAGAAAAATACATCCCTTTTCACTTCCCATCCTCTTCAAATCCACTCCTTGTTCTTGCTAATCATCAATTGCTTATACCAAAACATAATGTTCTTTTAATTTGAATAGTCATTAGCCAATACAATAGTCCAGTGGTTCAAAATCAAACTAAAATGGCTACTAGCCACAAGTTGATCAACAAACATGTTCTGTCAATGGACATGTTAACATAATAGACCTATTATCGTTTATCTCAACATATTTGTTACTGACTATACAAGACTAGTTACCTATTACCCCATAACAACTCAAATAAATTCTCAAAATGATAATGCCTCACTAGTTACCCATTAGTAACAATTAGTTACAATAACAATCAATACAATGTTGTGTCAATATATTTTTTATAATATATCCTAGGGCAAGGGTATAGTAAGATTCATTTTTCTCATTAGGTTAGGTTTTGAATATAAAACATTATAGATTTTGGTAGATGGGTATAGTGTAGGTAATACCATCATATACCTCGGGTTGAATTTTTTTTTAAAAATGTACTTTTAATTTAATTAGTAAAAATTAAAAATGTTCACATTTTGAAATTATTATAATAGTTTTCAAATGCAATGGAATTTGCTTTTTATTTTTTTACCCTAATTTTATCAATATAATATTTTACATATACCCAATGGTATCAATAGGCAGTAATTTTCTCAGACGTATATGTTCCTGGTATGCATTTCATTATAATATATTAGTTTTAAGAAAATAGGTTAAAATAATGGATGTACCCAACCCATACTTAATGGGTATATATGGATAAAAGATATAGGTGCACAACACTAATAAACACCCTCCATAAACCCAAATCTTGTGATAATCAAATCCTACACATCATGGAAGTGATACCTAGTTTCACTCACTTTATAGTTTTAATTCAATTGAATATGAAATGGGAATTGAAGGATCATAGTAGGGTTCAAAGACATAATAACTTCATTATATGGCGTAGTTGCACAAGCTTCTAAAATTGCAAATCCAAGTAGTGTAAAAAGCTAATGTGTGGGCAAACATCTTCAATTTTGGCCATAGTGAACCAACACCCACCAACACACCATGAAGGATAAATGGTAAATGTTCAATAAACATTTTTTTGTTAGGTTGCAATTTTCAATTGTTTTTTTCTTACTACCTATCTTCTTGTGGGTTGTTAATAGGTAGGTAGTAAAAACAACATTCACCTGTGAATAAACCACCTACTTAATAATTACTTATTTTCCCACTTCTTTACCTATATATGAGACCTATTTCTTACATAATTGGTTACCAAGGTGAAACCAAATGTTAACTCAGTTGAGATTCATCTATAGTTGAGTAATAATGTGCATCCAATGCATGGCACACTGGTGGGTACTAGTTTGTTGTGGCCCTCAATTTCCACTTGAAAATATCCTACATTTTTAAATGTAAAAAATGTTTTTCCAAGCAAAAATTCACCACATTTTTAGTATCAAAGTTTTTTTTTTCAAGGAAAACATGGTTGAGTATTAAAAGTTGTTACCTCTTGCCTTTCCAGTCTAATAACATGTTTGTTATGCCTTGCCCCCATAGGGACATGGACTATCACATTGGATCCAATTTTTGGAAGTTTTACGTTATTAAAACTAGTTTCATATTAGATGAATTGGGCCAAAATGAACTAGTACAAAAAGAAATGCACTAGTTGGTCGTTCAATACATTGGATGGGTTGTGTTTTTTCATTTGGCACTAGATGGGGTTCATCACAATCCATTTTTTTTTTATGCTGACCACTGTATTTGTTTTTTGATTCTTGGCTGTTTTTCCCTTGGAATTGACCTCACACATTGTTACCCTACTCATTTTCCTACCCCCATAAGTACTGCACCAATCTTGGTACCTTATTTATTATCCCCTACATACATACCTACCCTAATACTAGTTATTGTATTGACCTAACTATTGTACTAACCACCCACCCTACTAACCTAGCTATCGTATTAATTACATACCCTCCTAATTTAACCACTATACTAACTACATGCCTTACTAACCTAGCTACCTACATACACAACCACCCTATTGACATAAATATTTTACAAACCTAGTCACCTTGATAAGGTAACTTGTTTCTTATGTACTAACTTGCCTATCTACCTAACTATCTATCTATCTATCTATGTTTTTTACATATCCAAATACCTAATTAACTACCTACTCACTTTTTCCATCCCTCCTCCCCCCCCGCCCCCCTTTCAATCCTACTTATCAATTTATTAAGGTTCGCCTTAGTTCATGGATGATGAACATAGGTCCCCATATGTAAGCATTACAAACAATTTATAGTGGAAACAATGCCATAATTGCAACCATTTTGATTTAGTTAATGCATATTTTACTAAATTTTATTTACCTAATTTATTATTGAATGAACATTACAATACATATTTTCATGTAATTATCATAAATATGTACTTTTGGATTATGGTTTAAATTTAGCGTTGGGACACATAAATTAATTAATAATTTTTTTCACAAATGTATAGTAAATTAACCTAATGTAAGCTAAATTTTGGGGGAAATTTTTAAGGTTTACACATATGTGAAGTAATACAATTTCATCCTATATCTTTTTCAAAGAGAGTGGAAAAAATTAGGTTGGAAAAATCACACAAAGGTAAAAAACATATCTTCTCTTTTGGTTTTGTACGAAATTTATTTGATTGTTTCTAAATATTAAGGTGTTTTCTTTCAGTCAATAAATATTTATAGTTTAAAACCTTTAAGTTTTGGTTTCTAAATTTTTTCTTATGTTATGATCTTGTTTTTTTTTGCATTATATAATTTGTACTTTTTTTGGGTTTAGGACATATATCATTAAGATTTTTTTTGTTAGGTTTTATATAGTTAGGGTTGTAATAAGGCTTATGACAAAATATCATTTGGATTTTTAGGGTTATGCCTTATGATTTAATGTATAGGAATTTGGTTCATATATTTCAGGGCTTAAGGTTTATACTCCAAACTTTGTTTATTGTATTGGTTTTTGATCTTATCACTTGTTTAGATCTTTACCATAATTATGAATATCCTTTGTTTCCATATGTTCCATAGTTTTTGAGTTTAATATTTTTTAACCCACTTTTGTATGAGTTATGATTTTTTAGGTTGTGTTTTCAATTGGGACTATAAACTTTGGTGGAATGTTGTCATCTTTTAATCCTAAAGGTATGCATTTGTCTCTTGTTACTTCTTTTGTTTTTTGTTTATATTTTCACAATTCAACCTTTTTTCATTTCCTAGTTATTGGATATAGAAAGGGCATCAAGTTTCATTAAGTGTACAACCATAAATAAAGGTTTTATACCTTTACACGAATATTTCATATTCAATATCTCTTTGTAGTTTGATTTTTTCATACCCATATGCAAATAATGCATTGATTCCCCACAACTAGTGTGGGTTTTATGGGCCTAAGGCAGGTATTACATTTTCCACTTCTCAAACAATGTGTATTAACTATCATTATGTGGGTATTACTACATGGGGTTTTCAAACATTGTGGGTTTAAGGTACAATATGAGTATTGCATATGTGAACATTTTCAATGATGGAAGGTTTAATATCTCAATTTGGGTATTGCCAAAGTTTGTTTTAGTATATGGGTTCATAATGCAAATATTGTATGTTATGCACATTGGAACAATAGGTATTTTATATCATGATATGGGTATTGTAATGGGAATTCCAAGTCACAAAATCGACTTTAAAAGAACCATGTATGTATTGCATTTTGTGTTTTTGTTCAATGATGAATGTTTATAGAATTATAAATTCTCTTGGTGCAAGAATTTGTTTCACTTCTTTCAATCATGGGCATGGTTCCAAAGCCCCATTCCATTCATGTCCAAAACCCCACCAAATCCCCTTTCTCAAACAAGGACTTGGTGTGGAGGTCCGGGATATGCCATGGAGGGCAAAATAAAATGACCATTTAATTTGCTTATGTTCCATATGCTCGCATCTCAGAATTCTTGGAAGGTGAACGAGGAAATATAAGCACCTTTATGGAATGGAATGTTTACAAAAACATTTCTAAACCAAATGGATGTAAAACAGCCAACTATCAAAAACCACTTTTGGCATACATGGTAAACATGTATGGCATTAACCTTTCTAATTTCTTTAATTCATATACCAAAGATGTAATCATTTATGTCTTGAAAGTTTTTTGGTCTAGGTATTAATGCGAATATGGACCGGAGGACTATTAAAAAAACTCAACCCCCATTCGATCTATTAAACGAGGATGTCTAATGTCATTTTCAATCAAACATCTATACACACGACTTGATGTGGTTGATATCACAATTTTTCATAAGGCCCATACACGAATTGATGGGTCATTCGCACATGGTGAGCATGACTTGAAATCCATTTTTCGTATGTCTCATTATGCTGCACACATGTCACAAGCATTGAAGGACCACATAGGGGCCCACTAAGCTTAGGTTACATGACCAAACAAATATATCATAAACATAAAACAATTTGGTGGGAATGTGTGAATGTGGGTCAAAACATGACATGAGATGATTTCATTTGGTTTCAAGACATTGCATATTTGGATTGGAAACATAAGAAAAAGAGTTAGTGTTTATACACCAACCTTGCAATTTCAATTTGGTCTAGGTTTTCCAACATTTGGAAGATATGTTTTTTTTCCAAGATGTTGGTGAAATCAACAGTACTCAAGTCCCATTCACCATAGGTATTCAAACACTAACTCAATGTGAGTCCATGCTATCATATGGTCACAATGGTGCCATTTCTATGGATGCCAACACGCAATTATACTTAATTCTTACTTTCTTTAGTCTCCTTCCTTTAGCCATTATAACTTTCAACATTCAAAAAACCACCATTTCATTGTTAATTTTCAATTTTAATGAATTAAACCTAAAGGACTAGAGAAGAAGGAAAAAAATAAAATGAAAGAAGGTGACAACAACTTATTACTATCGCCTTTTTCATAGTAGCAATAGCACCACCACATGAGAAGGCGATGACATTGTTGTCATCACCTTCTTCGTAACTAAACTATTAAAAAAAACTATGGTAGTTGCCGTCACCTTTTTTTGCAACAAAGCCATTGAAGAAGGTGATGGAAGTTATCATCACCATCTTCTTTTTCTCAAACACAAAAAAGGCAACACAACCTTTGTTGTTGTAACACCACCACATAAGAAGGCAACAACAACTGATGTTGCCTTTTTCTTCATCTATATAAGATTCGGTAAAGAAAAATAAGGTGATGGCAACGTTGCCTTTTTCATCATCTTTACAAGGCTCGGTAGAGAAGAAAAAGGCAACGATAGCTCCCATCATTTTTTTCTTCATCTCTACAAGACTTGGTAAAAAAGAAGAAAGCGACATTACAACAATTGCCGTCACCTTATTCTTCATCTCTACAAGACCCTGTAGACAAGAAGAAGGTGATAATAGTTGTTGTCACCTTTTTCTTCATTTCAACAAGAATTGGCACATAAGAAGAAGAAGGAGGTTGTCATCACCTTCTTATTCATTTCTAGAAGATTTGACAGAGAAGAAGAACGTGATGGTAGTTATTGTCACCTTCTTTTTCTTTGCAACACCACCTCCACGAAAGAAGACGACGGCGCATTGCCATTGTCTTTTTCTTCATTGCAACACCACTTTTTTGTTGCTGCAACAATAACACATAAAAAGACAAGAAGGGGAGGTAGGTAGGAGGGGGGTGGAGGTAAGTAGGAAACAAAAAATGTTTTTTCACGCAAAAAAAAAGAAGAAAACACATTGAAAAAAATTGTGAAGAAAGGAAGGAGCTTATCTTTCTTTTTTCATTTCCACGTTTGGGATGAAGTGCCCTTTGGGCCTTCTTCTTTCCATGTTCCTTTAGCTTTTCATGTTCTTGCAATGTTGAACTCTCCACCTTTCTTGCAAAATTCTGTGCGGTTGAAGTTTGGGAGGTTGGAAAGCTCTATGTAGTTCAAGCTTGGGAGGCTACGAAGCTCTATGCAACTCAAGCTTGGGAGCTCTATTGGCCCTTTTCCTCTCCACGTTCCTTTAATTCTTCATGTTCTTGCAACGTTGACCTCTCCATTGACTTCATGAAGCTCTGTGCAACTCAAGCTCGGGAGGTGGCGAAGTTCTGTGCAGCTCAAGCTCAAGAGGTTGTGAAGCTCTGTGCGGCTCCAGTTCGGGAGCTTGCAAAGCTCAAGCTGAGGAGGTTTACTAAGCTTTTGAGATGGAGTGAGCAAGAGGGAGGTAGGAGGGGGGAGGTAGGAAGGAGAGGGGGGAGTTAGGTAGGAGTGGAAAAGTTTGGGGCATAGAAGGGGGCTAAGAAATCCCTGGGCAGGGGAAGAGGATGGGTTTTTGGTTCATCCCCAAAACGGCTTGAACGGCCTCATCCTCAACTGGTGCATTGGTGGCTGCTGGTTCACTCCAGCCGATGAATTGGTTTCTTTGGGGAAGGTGTTTAAACTGTTTAGATTGGCATAGATTGTTTTGGTGTTCAAAGTGTGGACATAGTAAGTAGATGAACAACATCTCATCTATTGGCAGGAGGAGAGTGTTTGTGATGCCTTGTTTATACCAGTCCAATGGAGAAAGATGTGACAAAGGACTAAGATTTTTACCCACTGGGCAGGCAAGGTCATGACTTCTGACTGGCAGGATGATGGTAAATCAGCAATGGGTCCTTCTTTTTTTCCTTGTCTGCCTCTTGGCCCATTGAGAAAAAGATGGATGATGGCCAATTTTTTTTTTGGGGGTAATGTTATTCTTTGCTTCCTAGTTTGTATCACATGTCCAAAGTGTATGTAATAAGACAATTTTTTTTTTGGGGCAGCACCAAGATGTGTCTGGTTATCGCTAGACACATCCTGGTCGGGCAATTGGGCAGTCAGGGAAAAAAGAAGCAGTCTGTAGTTTTGTACTGTTGGCAATAAGGACCCATTCCTGACTTAATGTCCTTTTGCACAGTGTTGTTACAATGCATAAGGATTGGTGCAAGAACAAAAGAATTCTCTAGGAATTAACTGAGTACTAAATAATAACCCACCGAGTATTCTAAATTAAGATTTCCCGATCCTCAGATTTCAATAATTATTCAAGGTTTGAAGAAAAATCACCAAACTTTACATCCCATTCCAGTAGATTTAGCCAACACTATACTTGGATGCTTAAATGTTAATATTTCAACATATTTTATTTATAGCAAAATTTGTCTAAATCATCTTTATGAATAACTGTCAATCGGGCTACAATCACAAAAATTTAGCTAACTTGAAAAGAAACTCGTTGTGGGTATAAGGAGGATTCTTTGAATGGTTCTCTCCCTTGACAATTCCAGACAAAATGTTGAGGATCATACAAAGGATTATGTGACGGTGTCTGGTTGGATTTGTGTTTTCCTGGATCTGTTTTAAAAAAAAGAAAATCATAATTATGTATGATGAAAAATCATGAGCAGATTTTCAATACCTTTGCACCAATTTGCATCCCTTTTTTTTCAATTGAGCCTGAACTCAATTAAATTTGAATTGAACTAGTGACGAAACTTTGCACAAATTTGTACTACATTTGTACATGGAAAACTTCCTGAGTTTGTGTTACATCTGTGCACAAGAACTTCATGAACAAAGAAATTTCTTCTAGAGATTTGGGTAGATTCAGATACACAGACCGTAGCACTGTGCACACCACTCTGCTTGTCCAAGAGCATGACAGGCAAGAAGAAGAGGAGAACCCTAAGCATAAGCTCTGGGCATTGTCATATATGACCTACAGTGCAGAGGCTCTGAAGCTTCAGATTGGTCCTCCTCTAGTCATTCACCATGCATAACCTCTCCCTCTTGTTTTTTTTTTTGGTACTTCATCCGGACAGAAAGAGGTAAGGTTACGAGTTTTTGTGCATTGACGAGGTTCAGGCTACATGTTTTTCATCCACCTACAAGCTGATAATGATACTTCTCATCCATGGACAATAGGGTTATGGCTCATCCCTTGAGTGGAGGCTTACATGCTCATCTAAAAGCTGGCTATGGGACTTTCCATCCACACTCGGACTAGAGAGTTATGGTGTTGCTGTCAAACATCTGCACTGTAGGTTATGTCTAGTATAGTTTTTTTGGGTCCGTCTACAAGCTGGTTACCGAACTTTTCAGCCATGGACAAGAGGGTCAGAACCATGCTCTGGAGGTTATGAGTTTTCATCCATGGAGAGGAGGTTTACCCATTTTTTCATCCATCTACAATGGGGTTGCAGAACGTTTCAACCACAGCAGAGAGGGTTACAACATGCTCTCAAGGTTACAATTTTTCATCCATGGAGAGGAGGGTTACACAATTTTTCATCCATCCATAAGCTGGTTACGGATCTTTTCAACCACAGACAAGAGGGTTACAACATGCTCTCGAGGTTATGACTTTTCATTCATTTAGCGGAGGGTTACACAATTTTTCATCCATCTACAAGCTGGTTATGGAACTTTTCAACCACAGACAAGAGGGTTGCAACGTGTTCTTGACGTTACGAGTCTTCATCCATTAAGAGGAGCATTTTTTTCATCCATCTACAAGCTGGTTACAGCACTTTTCAACCGCAGACAAGAGGGTTACAACATGCTCTCGAGGTTACGATTTTTCATCCATTGAGAGGAGGGTTACACAATTTTTTCATCTATCTACAAGCTGATTATGTGACTTTTCATCCACAGAAAAAGAGGGTTACGGCGTCACTTTCAAACCACAGTGCAATCTCTGTGGCAGGGTGACTGCTCTAACACTTTGCATAACGTGCTACATGATTCTGCCAAAAAAGTCTGCCAAGATGCGAATAATCGAACTCTTTATTCTAGAAAGGCAGCAACCCCACATTTGGAGCGAGTGTCGGAATGACTAAGTAGCTCTGGTAACTCAAGTTTGTACTATGTACCCCCCATTCTCGAGCCTTCTTCGTTGCATTCCAAAACGCTTAAAGCTTCTTCTGAAATCGAAGGAAAACAACGAGATGACATGTAGGCAGTGGAAGGCCGGGATTGCAATGCAGCATTGCTACGAAGAAGAAGAACAAGAAGAAGACATTGCGGTGAGAAGAATCTGGATTGTTTAATGCTGAAGAGTTGCTCATCAGATCTCTATCGTACAAGTAGAGAACAAGTAACGAGATCTTGCAATCAGCCGTGGGTTGTGGAATAGGTTTCCAAAGGGAATCCATCAAGAAGCCAAAACCCTAGCGAGTGAGTGAGTGCGCAGTCCCGATCTTGGAACTTACTTCAGTTTTTTTTTTTTGGTTTGCGTGACCACAGTGATTAGAAGCTCTAAGTCTGTGCATCGTCTGGAGGACCATCAATACTTCTCGTGATAAATATTGCATCCGGCAGCATCACAAGATTCATAAGGTATGTGGTGATTTCTCACTGCTGTGCAACCCTAGGTTCATTGCAATGTAGTTGAGAAGCTGCTAAATCACATGCAAGTTTTGTAACTGTCATTTATATTTCATGTGCTACTTTCTGAGTGCAGATAGTTATGCAGATCTATGTGTTTCGCTTGGATTCACACTCTTCTCTTTTCTGTGATCTATGCTGCTGCTGCTGTTCATTTATTTGTTTCATGTATGTTTATTTCATTTATGAGTGAGAAACTCTTCATGTGCACTGTTACCACTATCATGATTTGTGCCATTTCTTTCCTACTCTCCCTGCACTGTAATCTTCAGATCTGTTGCAAGTCCAGTCTAATAAGTACAGTCAGTCTCACTAGGCCTCCCTCATTGTCAACATCCAAATCATTGAGCTTCAGGAATATTAGCTCCAAAAGCTATAAGCCTTTGATGTCTAACAGATCTGTTTCCTTTAGACTTCAGGATTCTTTCTGCTTTTGAAATCTAGGGTTTCTCAAAGGTGACCTTTTTCATGTCAGTTTGTCAGTCCATCTCTTGAATATGAACTTGTATGCTGCATCTGCTGCTTGTGTATATATATGGTGGCAAGTGATTCTCTGGTTTCTTCATTCTCTTTTCAACTTCGAAATTTGTTTCTACAGCCTAGCAGATGGACCCATCCATTGATGGGCAAGAGATGCACAACTATGATCTTGGGTGTGAATCAGTGTTCTGGCAGTAACTGCTGTTGGATTACTTTTGTGTCCTTCATCTATTGCGAAAGTGCTACATAATAGAGTTCACAAAGTTTTTGCTGGTCTAGGAATTGAATTTCTGCATGGGTCAATGGTTGTCGGTTGTATCTTCAATCTACAGATTCTGAAACCACACAATTCTTCTTTGTAATGACAAAAGTGTTTGCACTTAAATATCAACTCTGTTGCTACTGCTGGCCTTTCAAATGCATGCAACTGCAATACATTGATGGATCAAAGATAATTGAAATCCCAGGGTAATGTCAGAGGTGTGTGAATTTGTTTGTTGGCTTTCATGGTTGATTGTCTTGTTGATATGCATGGCAAGCACAGTGTAGAGAAGGAGTGTCACACTGGATCTGGAAGCAGGCACGATCAGGTGCCGTTCCATCAGCAGCAACCTGGAACAAGAAGTTGAGAAGCTTGCAGCTTCAGAGAAAGAGGAGCTTCTGGAAGACAAGATGAGATCACGACTGCGCAGAGAATCCTTTGCCGAGAAATGTTACCGGTATCGAGGAGTCATACTTGTGGTGTGTGTGCCTCTGGCACTCATCTCAGTAGTTCTGGTATTGATGCCTCGCTCGATTGGCACAAGCTCCCTGGTAGGCTATGATGCATTCAATCTCCCTTCCAAAGACATCAAGATTCCTGGAAAAAAGAAGCGGTATGCTGTAGTGTTTGATGCAGGAAGCTCAGGGAGCAGAGTTCATGTCTTTTGTTTTGACAGCAAGACTCAGCTTGTCAAGGTAGGGGATGACCTTGAGCTCTTCAAGCAGAAAAAACCAGGATTGAGTAATTATGCCTCAGATCCAAAGGCAGGTGCAGAATCTCTTCAATCCTTGCTTGATGAGGCATTGGGTGTAGTACCCCCTGATCAGCAATCTACAACACCTGTGCGGCTTGGTGCTACTGCAGGGCTCAGATTACTCCCTGGAGATCAATCAAAGGAACTCCTGCAAGAGGTGGATAGATTGCTGGAACAAAGTCCATTCAAGTTTGAGTCAGAATGGGTGAACATTATTGATGGAACGCAAGAAGGCTCTTACCAGTGGGTTACAGTGAACTACCTCCTTGGGAATCTGGGTAAAAGCTTTGACCACACAGTAGGGATTGTGGATCTGGGAGGAGGTTCTGTGCAAATGGCATATGCCCTGTCTGAGGAAGATGCTGGCAAAGCTCCCGCAGGAGACAAGAATGAAGAATCATATGTGCAGAAGATCAAGCTCTTGGGTGTTACATACAACTTGTATGTGCACAGCTACCTGAACTATGGATTATATGCAGCTCGTGCAGAGGTTCTCAAGCTTGTAGAGGATGGGTCTTCCTGCCCTTGCCTCCCCAAAGGTTTCCAGGGGCCTTATAAGTACGGGGATAACACATATACAACACTAGCAAGTGATGAGGGTGGAGACTATGACAAGTGTAAGAGTTTAGTTGTCAAGGCTCTGAATACCGACCGTGCCTGCACACACATGAAGTGCACATTTGGTGGAATCTGGAGTGGTGGTGGTGGTGATGGTTTTAAGAAACTTTTTGTTGCCTCCTTCTTCTTTGATAGGGCTGTTGATGCTGGCATCATCAAGGATGAGTCAGCTTTGACTGCAAAGGTGAAGCCTTTGGACTTTGAAGAAGCAGCAAGGAAGTTTTGTGCCATTGATCTTGAAGAGGAACAAAAGTTCCTTTGTCTTGACTTGGTTTACCAATACTCCTTACTTGTTACTGGCTTTCAACTTGATGCAGAACAGGAACTTACACTGGTGAAAAAAGTGGAGTACAAAGGATCAGCTGTTGAAGCTGCCTGGCCCCTTGGCAGTGCAATTGAGCTTTTATCTGGGCATCAATAGTCAGAATGCTTTTTGTGGGGTTTCCATGGTTAGAATTCTGTAGGCAGGATAATACCATATGTCCATTTTTTTGCAACAGAGACTGGTGGTTTCCAGGTGCTTCCTGAACTCTACACAGTATATTCATTTAATATGGCAAGTTATATCTTTTGAAAAGGAAGTTTTTTCTGACAAAGACACAGATGCAGAAGCTGAGGCCTTCAGTCACTATAGGGCAGTGCAATGAGTGTTTCTATTTTATTCTATAAACACTGTACTCAGGGAGCTCTCCATGAGTGAGCTATGGACCAACTTTGGAAATAGATTGCAAACCAGTTCTACAGATGGTATGCTTTGGCAAAACCAACTTCTTTGTCGACTAAAACTCTGCAGTTGCCATGACATCTTGAGAGCCTCCAGTGCTGTGTAGGTTGTGTTGTAGCTCTTTTGTACCAGGATATTGTAATTGACACAAAAACATTCATTCTTTTGGTGGTAGTAGACACCTGACAGTGTCTTTCTTTAGATACTCCTCAAATTGTTGGTATCTTCATGATGTAATGTCTTTATTGTAGGGTTTCTCACCTTGGAAATGTTGCAACATGATGTAATGTCTTTATTGTAGGGGTTCTCACCTTGGAAATGTTGCAACATGATGTGCATGTTGTTACCTTGAGGTGAATTTGCCCTATTTTTCTATGTCCAAAGAATTCAAATTAGAAACTCTCGGATTGCACTACGGGCTGTAGTACTCAAGATCTCCTTGCTCAGTGTAATCCAACAGAGATAGATCTAGACATCAGGAACACTGCAAATCTTCTACCTATCAGTACGCTCATCTGTGAACTTATCAATGACCAAGATCTGAACTTCAAAGTTCATGGACTCAACTGCAATTTGTAATTTCCTCTCTGATCATGAAGTCACTGTTTGCCAAGCAGACTAATATGCCAGCAACATTTGGATCAAATGACAGAACGTGAAGGTCAATGTGGTAGCAGACATCCAAAAACCAGTCTATCTATGGCGAGGAGCACAAGGATGCTATCTTTTGCCAGTAGCATTAGACAGCGGGAAAATGGCAGGGCTTGGGCACTCTTACTCCTTCATTGCCATCCATACTTGCAAAGAGCAGAGATAGGAGGAGCTTGCAATTTGAGATGCAGAAATGTGATAGAGATATGTGGAATACAATGTTCCCTCTGTTTGGTGACAATTCTAAGACTTCCAGCAGCAAAGCACCTTCTTTCAAGCTGTTGTGTTCCTCACAGTGACAACTCATATCTTGATAAAGAATCCAAGACTAAGGAGTCCCATTATCATGCTTGTTCGACCATATTGGCTACCCCTAATAAGTGAGCAATGGAAATCAAAGGATACAAAGTTTGCCTCAGGAGTCAAGCTTCTCTGTCATTCTAGACAGAGGAAGGCAGTGATGTACTTCAAACAAAAATGGTGACGAACAGTTTTGGAAATAGAAATTTCACGCCCCCAATGGGAAGGCTCAGCATGCATTCAGAATGCCTTGATTTTTTTTCTTTTAAGTTTTGGGTTTAGGGAGGGGGGATATTTTTTCATTTTTCCTTTCTTCCCAACATGTTCCCTTCAAGTTCCCATTCGGTTCCCAATGTGTTCCCCAAGGGTGTTCCCAATAGCATCTCGCTTTAATCCAGTATGTTTTGCCTAAAGTCTTCTCCTTTTCACCTATATAGGTGGGCCAAAGGGGGAGGCAATCCATCTTTCCATAGAATCTTCTATTTTTGGGGAGCTTCCATAGTTTCAACCATTTTTTTTGGTGATGGGCCAATCAAATTGGATCATTGCAAAAAAATAACAATAAATTGTGAGGCACCCCTAATCAATTAATCTGAATAGGTAGGGTGTTCTTTGCAAGGGGTATTGGCCCAGGCCAAAAATGGTGACAAACTCTTTTTGAAAGAGAAAATTCATGCAGCCAATGGGAAGGCCCAAGCATGCACTCAAGGTACCTTGCTTTTTTTCCTTTCAAGTTTTGGGGCAGGGGGAAGGTTTTTTTTTTTTTTTTCATTTTTCCCTGATTCCCATCAGGTTCCCACTATGTTCCTCAAGTTCCGAATGAGTTCCCAAACATGTTCTCCGTAGCACCTCACTTTTATCCCTATATATGTGGGCCAAAGGGAAGGAACACTGTACTTCAAAATAGAACCTTCTATGGGGAGCCTCCATAGTTTCATTTTTTTTGAGTGATGGGCCAATCAAATTGGCTCATTGCAACCAAAAAAAAAAACTGATCTTGGGAGTCACTTCATCTAATTAATAGGAGAGGAGAATAAGTTGATTAGGGCAATCATCTACAGCCAATTACAGAAGCATGTGTTAGATACACAACAAGGCCTAATTTTTGTGTGTTGAATTATCCAAAATAGAAATCATCAATGCTAAAATCATAGTCTATATAGATAGTTATTTTACCATTTTACTCATTGAAATCTTGCTTACATAGAAAGGTTACAAAACGGTTCACATGATTTCTTTTTGTAGCTCACCTTATCATTCTATGGATGAAGTTCCTTTGTGAATGTTCACCTTTCATCCATCACCATCCATTTCAATGGAAAATAACATTATGCATCAAATTGTCACATGTCACATTGTCCTGCTTTTGCATGGTAATGTACTCTAGTAGCACCTTTCTTTGTCACACATTATGATCGACTTTGGCTTTAGAGGCACCCCCTTTGCTGGGTCTCATGTTAGAATCAATTGCAATTTGCACATGCATGTTGTTTTCATAATATTTTTTTGTTTCCCAGTTTGATTTCATTGTAGCACTACCAATTTTGATTTTCAATCTACGGTGAAGATCAACGACTCTTGAACATGGTTCTGGAATGTATATATTTAATTGATTTTCTGCATGGAGAAGGACACATATTTACATTTCTTGAATGAAAAGGCACATATTCTTCCTACAATCTTATCAAAGAATCTTTTCCCGAGCGGTAAAGTTACTTGTCAATTGTATGTGTAGGGTAAGGCCGGAAGGGGACATTCTGAAATTGCAAGTCTTAGGTGAATGTGGTAGCCAATTCAGCCTCTTATTTGGGTATTGCTTCTGCACCCATGGGGTTTCTACCCATCACAAAGCACACTGCCAACATTATAAGAAGACTAAACATCAGTAGACCATAAAGTGGTAGGAAAGAGAGAGTCACCTACTTATCAAGAGGCCTCTTAGTTAGGCCTATCTCCTCATTTTGAATAAGCCTTATTAATGTGCATAAGATGCCTCCAAACACACTTAGGGAATTTCTCCAAGTTTGTAAAGACTTGCTCTGATCTTTTTTATTGTAATCGGCGGGCATGTTACCCAGAGTATTTGTTCCTTCAATGTTGGCCGGGGGAAACCCCTCAGCCGTGGGCTTTACTAGAATCATGCCCATGCTCAACTTCTGCTCGCACAAGCCATTATTCCGGTGAAGCCCATGACCAAGGGCTTTACCCTACACATAAAGTATTGCAAGGGGGTATTTGACACCACCTCACCACATGGAAGATATCTTCATCAGTCAATCTAAGAAACCTTTCAAAGTGCAAATACAGCCCTTTTGCAATTTAGGTAAATCAACATTTGTACTTTATGCTATGGAAGGGTTGCTTCTATGGGCGCTTCCCCATACTAACTAAAAGGACCTTTGCCCCCAAAATGGCATTCCAATTAACAGGGAGATCCACATGGGCTCCACAAACAAACTTACAGAAATCCAATTTCTAAACCAATCTAGATATGATCACACAGCCTGCTTGTAGTCTGCATGATAGATATTCGACTCACTCAACAAGTCTTTAAAAACACTTGGTCATGTGATGCCGTCGTGAGTGAGTCGTGATACCAACTTGCAGCATTGTCTTGCAAGTGGACTGACGGATTAATAAATGAGTTCCATTTTGGTGACTACTATCTAGAGACCCGACTGCAAAAGAATGAATGGAATTCCCCAATTTTCTCCACTTGCAAAGTAATTGTGGTCTAATTGCTATATCAACGACTTGAAGTTAAAGCTCCTGATACGACACACACAAAAATTTGCGTCCACGACCACATACATGCATCTGCGTCCAATTTTCATTGTGTTCACAGCTTTTAGATCCCTATACAATGAACAAAATTTTGCACCCTTGTAGATGATGAATCTATGTTGGATTGAACTCTAATTTTTCATTGAGATCCCTCAATCCTTGTTCAATTGAACTGGAATTTTTCATTGAGATCCCTGAATCTGTCCTGTGCGGACTATGCATTCATTTCTCTCAGATTCAGCCGCTGGTGAATCCCAGAAAAATCAGAAACAATACTGGTAAACTATTTATGGATAAGAGTCATCATAGTTCCTTGGATCAAATTCTGCTGGAACCCATCTGTCTTGTTCGTATTAGTAAAGTCATTAACACTTCGATAATAGACCCAGCAGCCAAGCAACAGCCCAGATTCCTTTGGATTTAGGGGAATCACAAAAATCCAATAAAAGATCAATGGCCGGAACCATTGTAGGGGAGACAAAAAGGGAAGGCCAAAGAAAGACCAAAAGACCCCAGGAACCAAAAAAATAAGGGAGAGAGCGTGTCCTTCTTTTGGTAGGAAGCTATTTCACCCACGGCCCTTCTGATGTCACTTGCACGCAAATCATGAGATCTATTAGTAATGGGAGGTCTAGAACAAGCATCACTTGCCAACACAATCTTCCTCTCTAAAGCCATACTAACACATTGCTTGAAAAATTGAATGAAAGAAAAGAAAAGGATAAATCATCTCCTAATTGTCTATAGTGGAAAAGATGGGCACATACCCTAATGAAACAATCCATATCACGCTTGGGTGCGCTATGCACTTCCATGGCTGTTAGAATAAAGTGGTGCCCCTCATGAAACCTTTTATATTTGCAAATCTTAGTAATTGCGCTAAGTTTTGCAACTGCACTTGTTGGTCGACTAATGACACTTGAAGGCACCTTCTTTTGCATTGAGTCATTAACCACCACATTGGCAATAAAAACATGGTCTTCTTGGGTCATGTAAAGATCAGTTTGTAATGAAACTCATGGTGTAAGGGTGTACCACCATTCTTTCCATATAGTGTGCCCACTTTTTTGAGTGAAGGTATAGATGACATTTCGAATGACATCATGTGTTGCTATATGTTCACCTCCAAATGGGCAATGAACTAATTGTGTGCCAAATGTTTCCAACCCATGTTCACATTCACACATGAAAAGATTAGATTTTAAGGGCTAAATTAAATTGAGACGAAAATGCAACATTTAGGTGAAAGTGGAGTGTGTGATGTGAAATGAAAGGATGGATGACCTAGAAACTAACCATAGCCCTACCCACTTGCCCAAACAAAAATTAATACGAACTCTAGATGTGAAGAAAATAGAGTCACCCTCGAAGATAGACCTAAGAGATGTGTTGTGGTGGATGTCCATCAAAGATGCATGTAGACTTGGGGTGTCAGTAACTGATAGACTTTTAAAAGAAAGGTGCATCTCCCTAACTATAAGAGGAAGGTCATCTCACATTGCACATAAGCATGACTAAAAGGGGTGTGAGCCCCTTTCAACCTTAGAAACATACTCCTCCAAAACGAATCTATAAAATATACAAAACTTAAAACACAAATATAGACTCCTTAAAAAAATAAATGGAGCACAGTCTTCCATAAATATAATGCCTATACCACCAAAGGATATTAATAGTTGAGCTTGATGCTTTGCTAAGACTCCCATGATCTTGGACCTGTAATGTCCCCACATATTTGCATAACTCTCTTATTGAAACTCGCCAAAAGAGACAAGAAAGAAGAAGAAGGAAGTATTGTTTATGTGAGATAATAAAGTTGACAAGTTACACATGAGGATAAAATTTCCAAAATGACCTGGGCATTACCCAAAAAAGGTGTCATGACTACACAAAAGTAGGGACTAGTAGTGCTGCCATGTCTCAGTGTTGTAGCATGTAGCAGTGCAGACCTGGCAACGTTGCAGCATGCAACAGTGCAGACTTGGCAGCATTGCAGCACGTAGCAATGCAACCACGTCTCGACATCTCAAGATGAGATGATTCAGGGTTATAAAAGGAGATGGTTTGGGGGATAGCCCTCCAGCAGACCATCACCAGTTGATGGATCAATAAAGCTCTCAATTCTCCAGTATTGTCATATCTTGTCTTGTTTTGTCTTGTAATCCTCCACTTGGTTATAGCCATGTTTCCTTGCCTTGCTTCACACTAGTTCGGTTCATAACAGTTTGGTCTGCTCCTTCTTCTGTTTGGAATCAGTAGCCCTGTTGCCATTGTCATCACTAGCAGCAATAGGATCTATAGCAGTTTTGTTTTGGTTTGTTTGTTTGTTTGTTTATTTCAATAAGTAGCTAGAGGTTGCTTCTCTGGAATGAATGATTTGCTAGGAAGAGAAGGAAAAATAAAATTGTTGGGTGCTGTTGTTGTGCTGTTTTTTATCAAGAGAAATGACAATAGAGTTTTGATATCAGTAGTTTTGATCTTAGTTGTGCTTTCAAAGTTTTTTTTTTGGTCAAGTGAAGAGTGGTGTTGTTGTTGTTGTTGTGAAGTTTTTTTTTTTCTTCTTCTTCTTTTGGAGAATTTGGTTGTGAGAAGTCTTGTGCTGTGTTGAAGAAGAAACTGCTTTTGGTTTGTTGGTTGGTTTGTTTGCTTATTGGGATCTTACTTGAATCCAAATAGATTTCTCAAGGCTTGCTCCTCCTCAAGTTTTTAGCAAGCTTGTTTCTTTTTCTCTATTTTTTTTGGTTTTGGGAAACTTGTGTTGGAAACTGAGACAAGTTTTCTCCACCTATCTTTTCAAAGAAGTTAAGTTTTTGTTGTTGATTGTCGCTGCTGCTGTTCGGTCTCGCATGTAAAAAGATCTACGAAACAAACCAAAAGAAAAAAAAAATTCGAAAAAGTGTGTGTTTGTAACTCATCAATAGACTTGTCTTTGAAGAGCCAACCTTTTTGGAGCAGGGGGAGGACCTAGAAGTCCAGACACAAACCAAGACCAAGACAGAGAGGTTCTTTCAGCATTTTCTGAGCAGACATCAAGCTAAAGGAGGAAACAAGAGCTGGGTGGGCGGAAAACAGACATGGGTTTGGTCCATTGGAGCTGCTGTAGCTACTGTGTGAGGAGTTGAAAGAGATTACGAGAAGAATAGACTTGCTCACTGCTCTTCCATCGATTTTTCTTGCAACCTTCAATTTCATCATTATCATTGATAACTACCACCATGGACAACTCGGAATCAAACATCAATCTCAATCAAATCCTCGCCGCCTTTTAGCACCTTCAACAAGAAAATGTCGCGCTTAGAGACTCAGTGACCCGCATGCAGGATCAGCCACAACCTCCTGCCCCAGTACCCGCTGCCCTTGTAATGGTCGCCCCAGAGCCCAAGATCAGACTGCCAGAAAAGTTTGATGGAACGCGCCCCAAATTTCGAGGCTTTGTCAGCCAGATACGCCTGATCATGCAACTACACCCCCGTCGTTATTTAGATGACACCACTCGTGTAGGATTCGTTGGAACCCTACTCACTGGGACAACTCCAGCATGGTTTGCTCCCATCTTAGAAACATCATCCCCTCTCCTACAAGATTTCAACGCCTTTATGGCGGAATTTGAAGCAGTGTTTGGGGACAGTGACAAGGCTAGGACTTCAGCCAACAAGCTGCGTCGGCTCCAGCAAGGGACACGTTTGGCCATTGTCTACGCCTTAGAATTCAGGCAGCTTGCCTGCGACGTCACTTGGGGAGAAGCTGCCTTCATTGATTAGTTTTGTTGTGGGCTTCGTGATGATGTTCAAGATCTTTTGCTGACACTCGCAGACCCTTCTTCCTTTAATGAAGCCATCACTCAGGCAATTCGGTGCGATAATCATCTGTTCGAACGTTGCCAGGAAAAGAAAGTCACCTCCAACGCCCTACTTTGGAACAGTCACCCTACTACGCTTCCCTTAGTTCCCCAAACAACACCAATTGCCCGACCTGCCTTTTTTGGACCTGCCTCGATGCAGATCGACGCAACTAAGTTGAAACCTTTGACAGAGGCCGAGAAACTTCGCCGAAGGACAAACAACTTGTGCCTCTACTGTGGCAACCAAGGCACATAGCTCGCCAGTGCCCTCAAAAGCTTGTCAAACTTCAAGTGGAAGCTGTGGAAACTCCCCAAGAATTAGAAAACAAGAACATCCAGTCACAGTAAGAGTCGTGCGACTTGATCTCACCCAGCACCACCTTTGCAAAGGCTCATGTTCAGCTGTTGGTCCCAGTCCCAGCTTCACTCAGCATGTGGACATCATTCGTATTCCAGAAGAAACATCACAAGTGTCAGCATTGGTGGACTCCGGGCGCCACCTCTTCTTTCATCGACCAAACATTTGTCGCCCAACACAACATCCATGTGGTCAAGAAGTCAACCTTTGTCCCGGTAGAGGTTATTGATGGGAAAACCATTGCTTCTAGTGCAATCACACATGAGACAACCCTTCTAGAACTCTGTATCGGCAAGCACGCGGAAAAAAATTGTTTTCAACATCATCTCCACCCCTCACCATCCTGTCATCCTTGGTCTGCCTTAGCTAGAAGCGCACAACCCTATCATTAATTGGCGATCTAGAACCCTCACCTTCAGCACACAACGGTGCACCTCTCAAGAACCCCAAGCTTAGAAAAACACTTTGTCAAGTCCTGCCAAGAACCTTGTGGTCAAGAACCCAAAGAGGGTCAGAACCAATTCTAGTCTTGTCAAGTCTGTTATGTCAAGTCCTGCAGTCAAGAACCCCCCGGTGGCCAGAACTAAATCTTGTCCTATCAAGAGTTTTGTCGAGAATCCTGCCCAGAAAATCAACCCTGTCCGGATCTTCGTTGATGGAGCTGTACCTTTCTATCGGGCTGCTAAAAATCTTCAAGTCTTCGCCATCCATGTCAACCCAGCCAACAACAAAAACCCCCAATCAGAACCAAAGCTTGTCAAACTTCCCGAGAAGTACAAGGACTTTGTTGATGTTTTTGAAAAGAATAAGGCTGATCAACTCCCCGAACACAGTCCATATGACTGCCCGATTGATCTAGAGGAAGGACACTCACCACCCTTTGGTCCTATCTATGGCCTATCGGAACCGGAACTCCAAGCCTTGTGTGATTACCTTACTGAAAACCTTGCCAAGGGGTTCGTCCAACATTCCAAATCTCTAGCCGGCGCCCCAATTCTATTTGTCAAGAAGAAGGATGGCTCTTTTCGACTCTGTGTGGATTATCGTGGACTCAACAAGATAACCAAAAAGAATTGATATCCCTTGCCCTTGATTTCAGGCCTCCTAGATTGGCTACGTACCGGGAAGATCTTCACCAAGCTTGACCTTCGTGGAGCCTACAACTTGCTTAGGATTCGCCCTGATGATGAGTGGAAAACATCCTTCCACACACGCTACGACCACTTTGAATACACGGTCATGCCCTTTGGCCTCACCAACACACCCGAAGTCTTTCAGCATCTGATGAATGATATCTTCCGGGAGTACATGGACGAATTTGTTGTGGTCTATTTGGATGACATTTTAATCTTTTCCAAGAACCAGGAAAACCATGACAAACATGTACGATGGGTGCTTGCGACATTCCGAGAGCATGGCTTATACGCCAAGCTAGAAAAATGTGAATTCGACAAATCTCCAATGGCGTTTCTCGGCTATGTGATCTCTCCAAATGGCATTTTCATGGACAAGTCAAAGGTCGAGACCATCCAGTGTTGGGCTACTCCATCCTCGGTCAAGGACGTTCAACGCTTCTTGGGGTTTGCCAACTTTTATCGTCGATTTATCAAAGGCTACTCCAAGATCACAACACCGTTAACAACCCTGACTTGCAAGGACAAGCCCTTTTCGTGGAATCCAACGGCCCAAACTGCTTTTGATACTCTCAAGATGGCATTCACCTCTGCACCAATTTTGATACATCCCGACCCTGCCAAGCCATTCATTGTGGAAACGGACGTTTCAGATTTTGCCTTGGGAGCTATCCTATCTCAATATGGAATAAATGGATTGCTGCATCCAGTTGCTTTCTATTCACGGAAGCTAACTAGTGCCAAAATCAACTACCAGGTCTATGATAAGGAACTCTTGGCAATCATCACGACATTCGAGCAGTGGAGACCGTATATTGCCGGAGCTTTACATCGAGTCCAAGTTCTGACAGATCACAAGAATCTCCTCTATTTCACAACTACTCGGACCTTGAATCGTCGCCAAACATGCTGGTTTATCTTCCTAGCTGATTTCGACTTTGAGATTCAGTATCAGCCCAACACCCAGCAAGGGAAAGCTGACACGCTATCTTGTCGCTTAGAATATGAACTTTGAGTGGGGGATGAGGCCTACAGCCAACAGACCCAGATTTTACTCAAGCCCGAGCAATTTTGAGTCGCAGCGACAACCAGCACCCTCCTAGATTCATACCCTGTCAGGGACATCAAGATGGCAACTGAGGAAGACACCTGGGTTACCAACATCAAAAAGGAACTCTAAGAATGACCAAGGAACCCAAATCGTGACGATCTGGATTAGTTTGAGCAACAAGACGAACTTCTTCTTCGAAATAACCTGATTTATGTACCCGAAGGACCTATATGCTTAAAGATCATGAAAGAATGCCACAACAACACCCTGGCCGGTCACTTCGAAATGGCACAGACTCACGAACTAGTGTCAAAGAATTATTAGTGGCCCAAGATGAACAAGCTGCTACAAGAATATGTCAAGTCTTGTGATACATGTGCTCGGTCCAGGGCTCCCAGGCATCGCCCGTTTCGACTCCTATGGCCCCTGCCGATTCCTAGCCGACCTTGGGGATCTATTGCAATGGACTTCATCACGAACCTCCCTACTATCAAAGCCAAGAATTCAATACTGGTTGTGGTCGACCGTCCCACCAAAATGGCCCATTTCACCCCTTGTTCCAAGTCAATCACGGCAGAAGAGACAACTTAGTCAATTTTGGACGGGATTGTCCGACTACATGGACTCCTCGAGGAAATTGTGTCCGACAGAGGTCTTCAGTTTGCATCCAACTTCTAGTGGCACTTATTCAAACTCCTTGGAGTTGACATTCGGCTGTCCTCAACTTTCCACCCTGAGACAGATGGACAAACCGAACGGACAAACCAGACACTCGAGCAATACCTTCGCTGCACCGTGAGTTACCAACAGGACGACTGGCTAGCTTTACTATCTCAAGTAGAATTTGCTTATAACAACACAACGCATGCATCGACCAGTATCAGTCCGTTCTTTGCCAATTACGGCTTTCATCCTAGGTTTAGCCTTGAAATTCCTGAGGACTCGGTAAACCCCTTGGCTGAAGAAAGGGCCACAAGGCTTGAACAAGTTCAACAGAACCTTATAGCAGAACTCAAGCTAACACAAGAGTGGCAAAAGAAGCAAGCAGACCGCCAACGCAAGGACCATCCAAACTTCAAGGTTAGAGACAAGGTCTGGCTTTTCAGAAAGAACATTGCTACCATTTGCCCATGTGCCAAGTTGGATTTCAAACGCCTTGGACCTTTCAAAATCGCCAAACTTGTTGGTCTAGTGGCTTGCCTTCCACCCCAGTTCAAAATCCACAATGTTTTCCATTTTTCCTTGCTTGAGCCCTATCATGAAAACCAGATCCTAGAACGTCATCAAGAACCCCCAACTCCAGTCGAAATTGAAGGCCAAGGAGAGTTTGAAGTTCAGGAGGTCCTAGACTCCAAGAAGATTCGTGAAAAGCTCTTGTACCTTGTCTTCTGGCGAGGCTATCCTCCTTCTGAAACTACTTGGGAGCCTACTGAAAACCTAGTTCATGCCCAAGACTTAGTTAATCGGTTCCACCAACGGTATCCTCACAAACCGGCTCCATCTAGAAGATGTCACTTGAGGAGGGGATAATGTCATGACAGCACAAAAGTAGGGACTAGTAGTGCTACCATGTCTTAGTGTTGCAGCATGCAGCAGTGCAAACCTGGCAGCGTTGCAGCATGCAATAGTGCAAACTTGGCAGCGTTGCAGCATGCAGCAGTGCAACCACGTCTCGACATCTCAAGATGGGATGGTTCAAGGTTATAAAAGGAGATGGTCTGGGGATAGCCCTCCAGCAGACCAACACAAGTTGATGGATCAATAAAACTCTTAATTCTCTAGTATTGTCATATCTTGTCTTGTCTTGTCTTGTAATCCTCCACTTGGTTATAGCCATGTTTCCTTCCCTTGCCTCACACTAGTTCGGTTCATAACAAAAGGAAGATCATTGATATGTGCCATGTCCTGAGATAAAACCTCATCCAAAAAATACGTGGCAAAGTTTTAAAAACCCACTAGCACACACAAAATGCATAAACCATCTGGACCAAAATGCAGCCTTGAGGAATCTCTATGCTTGGAGAAATCCATGATGGACTCCAAAGCTTACATTTTGGCACTTTGACCTTAAGCCCAACTAGGGTTAATTGGGTCAAAAGGTGGTCAAAAGTGCAAGTCGTCTCACTCATAAAACCCACAATGTGGGTTATATTCATTAGGGATGGAAAGATGTAGCTTGGGGCCCACGTGATGGTTTTTAGGAGAGTTCGATAATGGGCCATAGTAAACAAAAAAACCTTTTAGGGGGTCACCTTGCCTTGTGCCTAACGATGACTCAATAATGATGACCCCCTTCCACATGTCGCCCATGTTAATAATAAAGAGAAAGATGAACACCATAATACAACTTGGTAAAAGGGATAATGCTCACCAAAGGCCCTTAAGCATCACATAACTCTTTAGAAATAACAACTTAAAAAACGGTATTAAAAGCGTTTTCAATGTTGACTTGCATCATGATGTAATCAAGGTGTAGGTCGAAGAAGGTTCAGATGCCAAAAAGGATGGCCTCACAACCTCCAAGGGTGAATACTCCAAATTGATGGGTGGATAGGTGCTCCTAAAATGGCCCTTGAAGTTATAGGACAATGAAGCAACTGATAAGTTGAAAAAACACTTCATTTACAATAATAAGACAAAGACCACCAATGTCTTTTCCCAACTAGCAATTTACTAACCCTTAGCACTAAGGCCACTGACCTAAGGATATCCCCATGAGCAACAACAACAACAGCCTAGAATAATTTTAAAAACCCTGAGACCAGGTCCTCTAATATGAAACATTTTGAAAGATGTTGATATACCATCTTAGAAAACCCATTCAAAGACAAATGGGAAGAGTGGTTAAGGCTTGGGCAAACAAAGTCCTATTTGGGACAAAAGTATGTTCAAGTTGATAGTTGAAAATAGGTCGAGGGACAAGGCTTGAAAGAAGGGGTGTAGTTGGTGCAAGGCAACAATGGTGTCCATTAAAAAAATAGTTGGCATCATGGGCTAGAGAATTCTAGCAACACGACTATATTCATTAGCGCTCCCTAAAATTTAGACATCAACAAAAACGAGTGGTTGAAAAATCTTCCCATGAGTGGTGAGAATGGGGTGCACATGAGGCATGTGAATACTCCTTTTGAAGTAGGTGGAGAGAAGGTATGCATGTGAGTTTTATGAAAAAAAAATCATGTCATTTGAACTTGGGATGAGGGAGAAATGAATGATCAATTATGGGCAATAAAGTTGAGTTGTTTCACTATTTGAGTTCTAAAGGTTGATGTCTTTTGCATCTAAACTTTGATATAAAAAACTTCACCTAAATTGGGTTATTTCCAACTTTTGGGTGAAAAACAAATTTTCTTAATTTCCTATTTACTAAACAAGGTGGAAAATCTTCGAAAGTAATATTTTGGTGTTGATGTTAGACACAAGTTGGTTCATGAGGTTAGTTTAGAGGTCCCCACAACTTTAAAATGTATGAATCTATTGAATATTCACTTTTTTATATCTAAACCAAATGTTTCAAAGATAGCTTCCATGGGGTATCCAATTGCCTACCAATATTTTTCAAATTCACAAGTAATACACAATTATTCTCTAATCAATAGTATCGAAATTCTTATTATTGTTAGAATTTTAATATGACAAAAAACATTCTAGAACCAAATTCATGATTTATCATTTTAAAATAGTGGTTAACTTTCACACAAAACTAAGTGGCAAGGGCAAGGCTTGGCAGGGTCACACAAATGTATAACATGAATAATGGATTGGAATAAAGCAAACATATGAGTAGTTGCATACATTACATTTCGAATTAAAAAACCCATGTCCCATTCAATGGAATTTTGGAAGAATTTGAAACCCATATGTACCAATTAATTTGTTTAGTGGAAGATTAGCCAAATTTCATTTGGTTCATAAATAGATGATTGAAACTGACGTCACATGACATCTTGGTCACACGAAACAAAATCTTAAAAACTTGTTGCGATATGCCAATGCCCATTGACTTTAAATATGCAAACTAATATGGACTATGTATTCACAAATTTCTAAAATACACATGTTGTTAAAGATTTTCTAGATGATAGGTGAAGGTAATAGTCATTTTTTTGTTGGCTATATATAACCAAAAAGATATATTAAAAACTACAAGTGTTAAAATCCTGTTTTTTTGAAATTTTCAATAGTTGAACTTTGACTTTAAACTAAGAAAATGTTTTAGATTTCTATACATGGTTCAAAAAGGTAATCAACAACATACTTACTTTCCAAGAAGCACGATTTGGATGGAAAACAACATTAAATGTCATATGATGACACAACAAATTTTTAGACTTAATGGATATTTAAGCTCCCATGGGTGGAGGGTTTAGTGTCAAAAGTAGGGCTATCTATACCTTGGTAGACCAAAAATAGTTCAAAAACATTTTATTCAATAACTATTTGGCCTAGTGGCCCAAATGCCCTCTAATTTTGTAATCTTCCAATCTAGATGTAATCATCTCCTTGTGACAACTTGCATCTACATGAGACTTCCATAGTTAGATCAAAATTATTTTGTGCATCATGGGCAAATTTGTTTGCAAATCAACATCTTGTCAAGACTTATTTGTTTTTTCAATATTCATTAATTATTTCTGTTGACCATTTTTTAAAGTGGTTAGTAGAAACACATTTTAAAAGTCATTACAAAACAACATCACAGGATTGTTATTTGAAAATACAACTTGCAAGCACATATAGGAAACATTTGTTGGGACGTTCTTTCTTCATATGTTTGTGAAAATTCGCCAATTGATGAACACCCTAACAATCAATTAGCTATACCATCTATTGATCATCTAGTCTCACGTTTCAACTCAAAACAAAGCACCAAAATGAATGCAATAAAATTCTTACAAGTCTATAAGTTTGATGTTTAACCTCCATTCCAATCTAGGTGACATTTTTCTTGCCATCCTTTCCCCAAGTATGTCCATTAGCCATTGAGACAAGGTGAATACATGTTTAATGGTTCAAATGACATTGTTTGATTTAAAATAAACACATCACAATATTATGCCATTTGTATTACAAGCATGGTTTTGCACAAACCTAAGGTTTAATGGCATTTATGTTTATCAATGCAAATCATGGTGATGGCAAATACCTATTTGGTCCAAATTAACCACGAATGATAGTGGAATGCTATATAACAATACTAGACATGCAATTTTCTATGCCATACATGTGCCTTGTGATTGCTAATTGTTTGGGATCTTGCCATGCATAATATTTGGATGTCAAAAACTCCAATTGAAATGTTGTTGCACAAACCTTTGATTAAACCTCAATGTGATTTTCATCTTGTCAAGAATGTGAAGGCCTTTTGCCTTGAAGTAAGCAAATATAATAGGCTAGTAAATTCCAACATGCAAACATTTACTAGATTTATTCTCATTGGATGAATAGTAATTCAAAGAAGCCATTAACAATATCATTTTTTAAACAAAGGGTTTCAATTTTGTGGCTTCAAACCAAAGTTCCAAAAGTTTGATTATTTTACCATGTCCACCACATGAGGCTTGAACTTTCCATTTGTTGTAAACCAATTCTCCAATGTATTTAAACTTAACATGTCATAGGGTTTGTGTGAGTCTTTGAATCATGCAAGCCTTTTAAAAATAATGAACATCATTTTTTTTTTCATCATAACAACAATGGGTGGCCATTACTCATTAAAGAATCAATTATAATATTTATCTCTCTTTCATCAATTTAAGCATCTTGAATTATTGTGCCTCTATTGTAATAACTCATTATCAAATCCTTTTTTTTGTGTCAAATAATGATTATGGAGATACTAAAGATAATAAAGGTGTAAGGAATTTTTCAATGTTCCATGGACATTTTAACCTACTAGAACATTTTGACTTCAAACCTTCCCATTAAATAGAAACCAAATGCTTGTTTTATCTATTTATTGAAATAGATATGATACAAGCAAGGGCTTCATTGTATATTTGATTTTATAAATTTCAAATAAAACAACCTCAAACATTAACAACTATAAATAAACTTAATTATTAACTTTATAATTTATGCGAACTTAAAACACTCAAGCTTACAATTAAAAAAATAGAATTTGAACAACAAAACATTTTATGTAAGTGAAATTAAAACCCAAACAAATGGAAGAAGGGTGCAAGGGGTTTATTTAACAAGGGGTGGTGTTTTAAAACCTTGTCACAACAATGATGAAAAAGGAAATAAAGTCTTCAAGTTTCACTTTTGTTTTAAACTCAAGTCCCACTCAAGGCCCAAGTGTTAAAACCTCCATTTATTGGCCTAATTTTATAAAAATGAAAATCTCATTGGCCTAATTGTGGAAATTTCCAATATTTAATAATTGTTGAGTTACAAAATGATTTAAAATGTAAACATTGACAAGATTGTTGGGTATATGTGGGATGTTTTAACAATATATCACTATGAGAAAAAGGGTTGTTTTACAACTTGCCTTGTAACTCAATTTTTGAGTTGCATCAAACATTTGTAACTCATTGTATTTATACATTATGAATGTTAATAGACAAATTGCATAACTTGTAAAGTTGTAACTCATCGTATATATAATGCAATTCGTTGCAATTTCATCAAAACAACTCATTTTCAACTACTATGCAACTCCATTATAACTACACTCATGATATCATTCTAATGTCATTAATTGTCATCCATCCATTACAATTTGACACATGGCACTAATTTGTTTTTTGAAACATTGGTTTCCATCATCCATTATGATTGTTTATGATGGTCTAAGATTATAACACGTGGCACGATAAAAATTTACCACATGATATATTCATTTTATTTTAGAAAATAAAATAAAAGAAATATTTTAATAGTTAGGTTAGTTGTACATAACTAGAGGTAGGTTGGTGGGTAAGTCTTAAAACCTACATACTTACATACTTACCAAGGACTTAATTACCCACTTACTTACATTGGTAGGTAGGAAAATAAGACATACATACTTAGGTAAGTAAGTACGTGGGAAGACATAAGATCAAGTGAATTAAAAACTAGCCATGAATTGTTTTTTTAAATTTATGTTTTGTGCTTAAAATTAAGAGTTTTGGAGTTCATCCCAAAATGGCACAAGTATTTAATGTGAGGACATAAAAAAAACACACCTTCTTTATATAGTTTGTAAGATGGGACTCAAAATAAAGCATCTGTATTAAATCTATTAATTGTTCCTTAGTTGCAAATTAGATTGCAATTATATAAAGATTTTCCCACATGCTCTATGCTTGGTTTTCATCATGTAAGTTATACACTGAACTTAATGGTTATAGGATAATTAAATATTAAATATTTACCTATTTGAAATAGTGATTTGAATTAATTATTTGTTCAGATAATTAATTATCAAAATAATGTATCTGATTTCATGATTTTTTTTTGAAACACAAATTTTTGAATTAAATGTATGATAATTAATTAACTGGATTGATTATTTTAATTAATTAAACAATGAGCTATTTATTTTAATTGATTAATCTAATTCAAATAATTAGTTAGTTCATGAATTAGGATAACTAATATCAGATAATTAAATATTGTAAATAAATTTAAAAAAATTATTTGAATTAATGAATTTAATCATTTTTTAGTTATTTCAAATAATTGATTATGAGTTTAATTAATTAGTTCATAATAATTAAGTAAATTACATAATAATTAATAATTAATATGTAATAACTTATTGAAAAAACTCATTACTAAATATTAAATAGTAAATATGAATTTAGGTTGAAAACATCAAGGTGTATATAAGCATATCCATATGTGCACCAAATTGAATTTTAAATATAATATACACATTGCTTTTAATTTTACATCCAAGTTATATAAAACTAATTATTTGGTAATTATTGATGAATTAATAATTATCTTAAATAATTGATTTAATTCATTATGACATATCCCCAACTTGGATAAACACTTATTTTATTATTATTTAGTAAGTAATGAGTTTGCTAAATAATGTAAAATTAACTAATATATGAATTAGTCTTATTTATTATTCATATGAATAGTCAATTATTTAGTATAATCAATAAGTTCATAATAAATAACAGTATTAAATATAATTAACATTTAATAGTCATATTATTGAAATAATAATTCTTTATAAAACATTACATATGAATATGTATGCTTATTTAGTTATAAGCAATTGCACTGTAGTTATACCATAATTGAACACTAGTACTTTAATAGTGGTGCACTAATGGTTGTACTGATTGCGTCAATGGGAATCATAATTGAAAATTAATTGCAAATGTATTTTATAATGAGTGGTGGAAATGTGGACATGCATGTGGCATGATTGCGTGTATGTACATTTAACATTAGTTGCAACATAATTGTTGCTTTAATGACACATTTTCAACAATTATAAAGTAGTTGCCACAAGCAGTTACAATGCAACTTCTAAAAAAATCAAACATGGTTAATTACATATGTATGACCACGTGTATAAATTATTGTATAAAAAGTCCATTGTCAATTCACTTGTAACTATGATACAATTGATTAATTGTTTAACATTATATTTTTTAAATTAATATTTGATATTTCACGGGCGATAGTTGCAAAATGGTTGTAATATCCAAGGAATAGTTGCACAATAGTTGTATATGGATTGTTTTTGAGTTTTAGTTGTAAGATAATGTGATTTTGACAAATGCAATTTTTAGTAGTGCATCATGATTTTAAGATTGAAATGTGTACCTTGTTTAAGCTTGGAGTGAAAAAACATGATGAAACATTGCAAAAGATTATTCACATTTGAAAAACATGAAGCTGTATGGTCTAAAAGATCCTAGTTCAATTTAAATTGATCAAAATAAATACACATGTAAGTGACAAGAACCAAAAATATGTTTTTAATCAAAAGTTTGTTTCATGTTTTTGCATGTGATCACCCCATGTTGTTCGGCGAGTCTTTGTGTGAACTAATTGCTAACTTAAAAGACCCCAAGAATTTAAAAATGCATTGGTTTAATATGAAGGAATCTCGATAAATTTACGTATGTTTGAAATGCAATGTGATTATGGATGTCATATAGTTCGTTTAGTTCATTGCTTGCATTTTTGTTGGCTTGTGTTGAGAAGGTGGTGGGTATATTAAGCCTTACTATTATCTCATTGAAATTGCTATAGATGCAATTTTTAAAAAGTTAATGCATTTTGGTATGTGGAGTGAATGTATCCAAAGGGAAGGAAAAATTAAAAAAACGAATTAAAGATTCATGAGTGTTGTCTTTTCTCCAAATGTTTTTTTATGTTATTCATAAATTAACCTAAATGTCAAATTTAGCTTTTAATTCTAGGATTAACTCATACATGATGAACCTAAATAGGTCAACAACTTGTTTAAAAGACATTTTGGAATTAAAAAAAAAGTCTTGTTCAAATCATGAAAATCAAGGGGAATAATTAAAAAATAATATTAAAGCCAAATGGATGTCCATGTTGAAGCCTTTAAAAAATGATCATGGCAAAGTGTAGGCCTTTGTTGAATTGATGCAATTCAATCTCATTTAACCCAAGTGGCCAATGGTAGGTTTGGCATTTGTCATATACTTAAACTTATTTATATATGAAATAAACATCTTTAGCCATTTTTTTAGATGCCTTGTTTATTTTATGAGGACTTTCAAGATTATTTTGATAGCCTAATTCACTTTTTAAATGTTCATAAAATTTAGCTCTAAAATAATAAACAAATATCTTATTTTGAACTAACATCATTTTTGTAAAAATGTAATTGAATACCTTGTAGTTGATGTAGGCAAATCAAAAGATGACCTTTCCTCATTGAAATTCATCAAAGGGTTCTATTAAAACCTCTGCGTGAAAAATCTAAAAAGGAAAAACATGCTCTTATGGTTCTTCTCATTTTTTTTGGATGCATCTTTTAGCATGCTCTTTTAAAGGTGGGAATGATCTTGAATTTTGTTCAAGCCATGGAAGTATTGGCCTTGTGCTTGACAAGGCCAACCCCCATGATTGTTAATCCTCTCATCCATCTCTAGTAATCATCCATGCATCACAACTTTTGTCTTATTCTTTATTGGAGAATTTAAAGTTGGTAGAAATTATTATGATTCCTGTTTTTATTATGTTGAAGATGAACATTGTGTCAATTCAATTTTCTTCTTGGAGAACAAAGTCTGAAATCACTTGAACTTTCATATGCAAGTAGTTGTTGTTATGCATGCTCAAAACTTTCCATACCAGAGTTCCATATGACATGTGGTCAAATGTTCAATCCCCACAAATGGCTGAGCCGTTATGTTTGAACTATGAAGAAGTTTTTATACCCTTTGTTTCCATGGTATGAATAAGATTTGGAGGTGGCCAAGTTTTGGAAGAAACCCATGTTACCAGAAAACATTTTTATCAAAGCAGGCCTATCCTCAAAGTGTTATGAGATAACTAAGTGCATTGATGTGCAGAAAGCAATAGTATAGGAGCTTTAGTAGCCAGCTCATATAGATAGAGAATAACACATTATTGCTAGTAGGAACTATGTGCTTTTTAACAGATTGGCCCAAGGGTACTTTAAATATAACTTTTAAGTGTTCAATTATTTTGCCATCTGAACAAGCCTTTTTGAAATTTAGTTTCGTGATTAGCACTAAGTGACAATCATCCCGAAAAGGAATTTAGCATTGATTGTCACAAGTTTTTGGAAAACTGTAAAATCTGCCAGAAATACTTGCCTTAAATACTAGAAATTTGTCTAAATCTGGCAAACTTTGTTTTGGGGTGTGATCAAATCAAATTTTTGCAAAATTTGCAATAATCTGCATCAGAATATGAAGATTCATTCAGAATTTTAAAAAAGGGCTTGTTCTCATCTTTTTCCTCACAACTATTCAAAGACTTCATGCATAGGAGTGACCCATAAGAGTGCCAATTTGTACAAACCCAAAAAAGAGCTTCAGGTTACTAAATAGAATCAACATGAAATGCTTTCTTTTCTCAAGCTCCAATGGTTTCACAACTTTTGATAATTTGAAGTTGACCCTCCTGCTACAGCTTCCACTCTAACACTTTTCCCTTTTCTCATAAGGTGTTTATATATATATATAGACAGTCAGGAGAAGGTGTTGATGTTTGTGCTGGTGCAGAAATTCAGGCTGTCCCTGCCCACATTTTCCTTGTTTTATGGCATTTCCTCTCAATGTACTTATATTAAATTTTGGTATGAAGGTATCAGTTATTTTCATTCTCTGGGTTGCTCTCTCCTTCAAAGTATGTACGTACCAAAATTGTTCACAATTCGTGATGCATATCACCCATCTTTTGACCCATCTCTCCCACAACAGGAACTCGATTCCAAACACAAATGTTGACTCAAAATGGAACTTTTGGTAAAATCAAATGGGAATTATAGGAATAACATGAATAACAGTTTTCAAGCAGGTAGAAGCTGTATATTATTGAATTCCATATAATACTAGGCTTTTGAAGGTTTAGATAGTTCCACTAGGAGTTCCAGTAGCATGGGTTAAGATTCTTAGCACATAGTTTCAAATCATACTCAGATTCTTACCACATAATTTCAAATCATACTCAGATCCTTTGATATTTTGGCTATCTGGTGGAACCTGTTGTAGAAATCTGGTGAATTATAGCATTAATTTCACAAAAATCCTTATAATGTGTTGAAGTCATATTTTTCAAGTAAAGAAAAAGGTTGAAAATTCGCCAAAAAGAAAAACACTGATACGATGGTGTTACCATTTGAGATACTTGTGAGGGGACGATTAGATGGATTAGATGGTAACTTTGGAGACTACTTGCTAGACCTCACAATGATGTTTTATGTGTCAGTCACATGCATTTGAAAGAGCCCCTAAGACGCTTATGAAAGAGAATTTGTCCCTAAAAAGCATGTGCTGAAGGCTGGAATCTCTTCCTAATGACAATTACTTACTTAATGTTGGAAGGCCCATAACACTAGAGGCATGGATTAAGCAAAACATTGAAGCCCTGTGAGTACTAATGAACCATGGGGAAATTTGTCGCATAAACTGTGTAATAAAGAAATCATAATTAATTGAACATGATAGAAAAAGATGGCTAACAGGTCTTCACTTTTGACCTGTGATTTTTTCTCTTTTTAAAAAAAATTGAGAATTATTTTGTTATTTTAGTGTAAATTCAACCAAATTTTCTTTTGGGGGCGGGGGGGCGGGGGGGTGGGGGGAGGGGGGCAAATTGGGGGAAGGCCAAATTTTTGATATTACAAAAAAGTTATTTAAAAAAAAGCCCTGGGAATTTCTCGTCCATCTCCCAAGTTGGATGAATTTTTCATCCTCATCCCTCTCATGGTACATGTTGGCCCCCCACACCTTTCGCGTCTCCAGCCACCGACCTCTCGCGTCACACGTTAAGTACTGCCCAATTCTTGCTTGCAGCCTAACAATAGAGTCAAAAGGATTTGGCGCACCTGATCGTGACAACAACAGTGGGGCACCACCACCATCACCACCATCGCCAACTGCTGCAGCTTTAGTTGCGGGGAATGTAGAGCGTTGATCGGGGTGGGGGTAGTGGAAAGCAGTTAAGAATAGCCTCCAGTCCGCTTCCTCTCTCACAACTGTTGTTTGTCTATATATATAGCCGCCGCCTAAATGCGGTCTGTCTTTACTGGACCCTTTATCTAAACTAGAGCGAGGCATACATGTGTGTGAGTCGGCGGATCACTTGTTGACAGGAGTTGCCAGGAGTATACCCCACTCTGATTGCGCTTCCAAAGTTATAATGGATTTGATAGCCAAGCAGTTGTCAAGGAAAGGAAAAATTAAAAAAATACACTTCCATTATGTTGCACATTCTCTTGAGAGTTTTTAGGAACCCTCATTGATATTATGTTAATGTTCTCATCATGAATTCCAATTTAGAAAGAATTCTTCCCTCTGGACATTGGGAGTAGCTATAGATTCATGAAATGGGCACCAGTTCAGATAATAATTTGTTAGAAAGTTAGTCTGCATAGACTTGTGACTACGATTTTCTTGAAGAGATCAATCGTTGGGCATGTATTACTAGTATAGAAAGCTGGGATTGCTGGAATCAAGTGAACAGGAGCAAATGGAGGCCTTGGAGCACGACTTGGAGTTTATAGAGTTGGCACCTGACGGTTCACATCGGGTAACTTACCAGCTCTGCTTGTAGCACCACCTCTCTGCTGCTTGGGTTTCAATAGTCTTTCAATCCCGTGCTTTTTTTTTTGGTGTGTTGAGGAACATTTTTGTAATTTGATTGTTGTGGAATTGTAGCTCCATGCTATTGATCAAATTCATGGGGTCAGTTTTCGCTTTGTTCTAAGTACTGAAGGCTCGACCCTGTTTTGCTTCTTTTTGTCATCTGTGCAAAATACATTGTTGTCGCCATTGTATTATTACTCCTACCTTGTCTCATGACAATGTGGTTGTGGAGGAACTCTTACAGGGGGCTGCAGGAGGCTCCAAACACTCATTCAAATCCACCGGTTGGAACCCTGCAAGTCGGAAGAGTACACAAGGCTCAGACCTTGAGCAAGATGAGCGACCCAAGGATCTCGTGGGGAATGACAAGACACATTCTCAGCTTAATGAGAAAGAGTTTGCAGGAGAAGATAGTGCCAAGGGTGACAAGGAAGACCATCTTCAGGATGGGCACCACACTGAAAATGAAGATTCGCAGCGCCATAAGGACCATCATCACCACAATCGCCATCACCATCGTGATCACAAGGCAGTGGATCATCATCATCATCACAGTCACAAGGATCATCATCCTCATCAAAGTTCTCATCAGGATCATCATGGCCACCACCACAAGAATCATCGGCATGGGGTTCATCATCACAATCATCCAAAAGAAGCTGCTGCTGCAGATGATGTCTCAATCTCTAGTCACGATAGCCGGCATAAGGTAACTGGGGACAATTGTTCCACATCAAGTAGCTACAGCAATCACCATCACAAGGATCACCATCACGAGCACCGCAAGGAAAGTAGTTCTGACCGTCCCCACAGCAGTCACCACCATCACAAGAAAGGTTTGGATCATCACGGCCGTCACCACCAAGATCACAACTCCTCACCAAATCACCATAGCCATCACAAGGAAGGCTCCGATCATCATCGCCACAAAGATCACAGACACGGGGATGGCTCACATCACCATCATGGCCACCACCGTCACCACAAGGATCACCACCATACAGGAGATGACTCAGAGGATCATCCCCACATTGGTCACCACCATCACAAGGAAGGCTCTGATCATCACCACCGCAAGGATCATCATCATCAAGACCATGGCCACCACCATCACAAAGAGGGGTCTGACCACCAGCATGGTCATCACGGTCACAAGGAAAGCTCCAACCACCACCACCACAAGGACCAACTGCAACAGAGTGAAGGCTCACCTGATCATCATCACCACACTGATCATCGTCACCACAAGGAAGGCTCTGACCACCGTCACCATAGTCACCATCACAAGGAGGGCTCTGACCATCATGGCCATCACACAGAGGGATCTGGCCAACATATGTCACACCACAGGGATCATGAAGGCCACGGCCACCATCACCACAAGGACCATTACCCTGAGGAGGGTTCTAATCATCACCGTCATCATCATCACCATGGAAAGGATCGTGCCTCATCAACAAGTGACCATAGTGGTCGTCGCCATCATAAGAAGGAAGGATCACATGGTCACCACAGGCATCAGGGGAGTCACCATCAGAAGGAAGTTTCTGAACATCACTCCCATCATAGTAAGGATCGTCACGAGAAAGATCATCATGTGCACCATGTGACTGCTGCAAGCCCCCATCATCACCACCATCACAGAGCTGATCATCATAAGGAAGATCATCACCATCACAAGGAAGGCTCAGATCAACAGCATATCAAGGATCATCATCACAAACATGGAAGCTCAGGGCATCGCCATCATTCGGCAAGCAATCACAGTGGCCATCATCACAAAGAGGGCTCTCACGAGAATCATCATCGTAGCAGCCATCAACACAAAGACCATGAACATCATCATCATCATCACAAGGAGCGTCGCCATCATCGAGATGTAGACAGTGTTTCATCTGTAAGCAGTGGCTCAACATCTTCAAGAAGCTCAGGAAGGCATAAACATGGCAGGTAGGTAATTTGTAGCTTTTCTGGATGTTGTAAGCACTCAAAAGAAGATCAGGTGTCAATTTATTCTTGGTTGTTATACTCATTGGGTACTGGAGTCTAATCGAAGTTTCCTATTTGTTCTTGTTTGCTATCCAAGGTGTAGAGTTGTCTTCAGATTGTTGTTGAAACTCATAGCAAAATCAAGATTTGTTGAAGGACTTGTATGTCTCTTTTAGACTGTTGAGGAGCTGCATAACTTGATCTCATGTCTTTGCAATTGTTTGCAATTCAAGGTGTAGAATAGTCTCTGATTGTTGTCAAAACTCATAGCAAAATGGAGATGTGTAGGAGGACTGCCTATGTAGAGGAGTGTAACTTCAATCTCCTGTGTTTGCACAATGATTGTTTGTACCACAGGCTGAACACCTGTGCTCTTGTCCAATACAAGCTTTTTCTCTATTGATTCACTTCCTTCTCACACTTGAAAAAGCTTCCTGCTACATGGAATTCTATATGCAATTTTGTGTCCTGTTGCATAGATTGATGTGTATTGATCTTGAGTTTGGGTTTGAGTTCATTGTCATTTCTGGCAGATGTCCAATTTGTTTCTGTTGCTCCCTTCCTATTTTGCTCCTCCTAGCAACAGAGAAGTGGCTTCCAAGTGTTACAAGTCTTGTGCAATATATGCAGCAACTTTAATTGAATCTACTGTACAATTCTTGTGCAATATATGTTTAGCAACTCTGATTGAATCTACTTGTACAATTCTTGTCCAATATGTGAAACAATTCTGATTGAATCTACTTTTACAATTTTTGTGCAATATGTGCAGCAATTCTGATTGAATCTATTTGTACAATTCTTGTACAATATGTGCAGCAACTCTGACTGAATCTTCACGTACAAGTCTTGGTGCTATGTGTGGAGCAACTCTACATGACTCTACTTGTAAACTAGGTCAAGAAATGTCATTCTTCCATTGATTAAATGTATGCCAATCAATCTTTTCTGGTCAATGTCAGACATCAATTTCATGACTTGTCATTCACTTGATCTTTCAACCTGTAACTTAGCAAGATCTAAACAGGAGATCTAAACTCCTTTGAGTGGTGACAATTAGCTGCTTTGTCAATAAGATTTTGCGCCACACTAGGGGACATGCAACAAAACAAATTCACCACAGTAGGAACGCCGACAGTTTGACATCTGAGCTATGACAATCAGCTGCTTTGTGACTAAGATTGTAAGCCAACCTTAGAGGGCACACAATGAAACAAGGTTCACCGCAGCAGGAAGGGCAACAGTTTGACATCTGAGCTTCTCTTCAAATGAGTTTTGTGATTCTGTAAGCATGTGCATGAAGCCTGGGATGAACTTGAATGTGTTACATGTAGACATGAATCAGATTCATGCCCATGTTTTTCTGAATTGTGTCTGGCCAGCAAGACTTCCACAGCCCACAGGTTTGTCTGGTCAGCCAGGTTCAAGGTCAGGTCCTCACACTCAGTCAGCTCAGTAACAGAAATCAGGGTCTCATAATTCGGCAGAAGAAGGCAACGTTGATGAGAAAATGTCTGAGGGACTGGAAGGGAAGAACTAGGGATAGCAAAGATGAGACAGGAAACCTTGGTAGATGATGTAAAACCTTTGAAACAAGGAAGGGTGTTTAGGGCCCCAGGGGTGATGCTATATAGTGCTGAAAGGCCCAGACCTCCAATGCAGCTCCTCAGGCTAGCAGCTTCCAGAAAGGCAATTTAGACGCTTCAGGTACAGAGCATTATACTCTGTCTCTCTTTTTGTGCTGTGTTCTTTCTCTGTCAATCTACAGGCACAAAGTAAAGCTGGAAATGAGGTATGTGTAGTTTCTTGGGATTTTGGAAATGTGCAGAGACAAATGCTGCACGTGTAGCTTCATCTGTGGTTGACTCTTTTCATGACACTGAAATTTGAGCAGAGCTGATGATTGTCCAGATGAAGACTAACTGACTTGCTGTTTGTCAGACTATCGATTTGTGTGTGATCATCATGATGGTTGGTATCTGGATGATACTCTTGGGGCTCAATGAACTGAAGTCAATAGTTAAAACCAGGGCCAAACTGGTGCAAAACCTTCTCCAGAGCTTCAAAGGATGCTATTGATTAAGGTAAGTGCAATCTACCTTTTCCAACTTTGCTTCTCTCGATATTCTATCACCAAACTTGCTCTTTGGTGTGCCTTTTGGCTATCTTTGAGCTGGGGCTTCTTCACCAACTTCCGAGACCATCTCTTGTACTACAATTAACATAGGCAAGCAAGACATGTGTGGTGTCTCCTATAATTGTATTCTTGTACATGTTAATTGCTTTGTTCATAAAATGATCTTACACCCAAGTGGCAAGATTATAAGTAGCAAATTTGCTTTGGGTTAATTATAAATTGTCGTCAACTACAAGTTTTAGCAGTAGACTTGATGTTTGAATTGTATAAGTGGGCAGAAATGTCTCTCTTGTGACAAAGGGGAGCTGAAACAACTATCTGGCAATCACATTATACTTGGACAATCTGCAATATTGCATCCTTTGGGATGTGCTTGGTGTGTGATGTCTAAATGATCATCTAGTTGGGTTGTGGAGTGAATGGACTGGGTGCATTTGTTTGCATGATGGTTTTAGGCGCAGAACTTAATAGGGACTTTTCTCAGCAACTATGTAAAACATTAGTTCTTTTGTATCTCTCAGAGTTATGGATGTGCCAATTTTTATGAAGTTCCCAAGTATTGAAACTCACAATTCACAGTCACACCTCATGAACATTCCTCAAAAATGTGGGACCAAATGATAATTACATTGTTCTGTAGCTTCTCCCTCAAAGGCGAAGCAAAGCCAACAAAACTTCTTTGTGTCTCTGCAACATTGTAAGTTTGGGTCACTCCATTGTTTCAACAAAATGCTTTTTCCAAGCTTTTGTGCTGCAAATACTTTTTTTTCATAGTAAGTACAGCCTACCTAAGAAATGCATTGAAAATTCATGCATTGATGCATCATTTGCAATGCTCCCATTTGCGCACACACTTTGATTTAAGAACCCTTAAGTGCAAATTTATTTATTTATTTATTTATCTTTGCAAAAATGTGTTTAAGAAATATTGCAGTAAAGAAAAAAATTACTAATTTACTAGCAGACAAACTTATTACAATCATGGTTTTTGTTCAACTCTGTGATATAAAAAATCTGGCGAATTTCTCCCAAAAATTAGCAAAAATAGATGAATTTACCCTTTTAAAAAATCCCAATTTCTCCCAATTTTTTTGTTGGAAAAACGACAAAATTCGTCAATTAAAAAAAACACTGACTACAATGGCTAATCTGCCAGTTTTCGCTACACAACGCCTTGCACTGCAAAACCCTAAACCCACCCGGCCTAGTTACCTATTAACACCTAAATAGCAACTAAATAGCGAACTGAAGTGGCCTTATAAATTCCAGAGCAATCTGGTTCGGTTCCCTAATTGGTTCGGTAGATTAGGTTAGGTTGATGAGATCGACGATCGAGATAGGTAAGCGGAGGCGATCGGACGGCTAGCGGGGAGAGAGGCACAGAGTATTCAATAGGGTTACAAGCTCCAGTATTTTCCTCTTTGGCGCGCCTCCTCGCTCTCGGTTGCTCTTCAGCTCGGTGATCCTCGGAGAAGTAGCGGCGTCAGTAGCTCGGCACCATGGTAAGCGTTTACGCTGTCCGTTTCCTGCGTTTCTTTAACAACTATTGTCTCTTTTTTAGGAAAAAGTTAGAACAAGAACAAGTAGAGAGTGAGCAAGAAGGAGGAAGAGGATGGAGGGAAAGAAGGGGGGAGATGATTCCCATGTCTGCTGATTAACGAGTGACTAAGTGATCTGCGGCCCGTGCTTCAAATGTTTTCGCATGGAGTTGTCGCACTGTCTGTTGCTTTGCCACATATTTGCTCATTGGAGGCAGAGAACGTTCGTTTCTGTTTCTATGTTCTATAGCTTAATCCTGCCAGGCTTCCCGCTTCCATGTCGGTGTGTAAATGTCCTATTGCGGCAGTTGTTCTTTTAGTGGATCATGAGCTTATATCCTGTGTTTTTGGAACTAGAAGTCCATCGCCTTCATTGTTGTACGCATCACTCTTTCTGAAGTTGTCTTCCTTGTTTACTGGTTCGGGACCTTGCCGTACCACAGATGGTTTATCTATGAGGTTGGAAACCCTAAACCTTTCAATGACCTATGTTCGAGAGGACTGACATCTAGTGGCACTGCATGGACCTCTAGCTTGAAGTCTGAATTGCCTTTTCTTTCTCTTCGGCTGTGCAGGTGTACGTCAAGTCGCACATGACCAAGGCCTACTTCAAGAGGTTTCAGGTCAAGTACAGGCGCAGGCGAGGTTAGTGACTGTCTGCTGTCAATGCCTGTGGATGTGAAAGCAAATGCTGAAAGACTGGAGAACCTGTCTGTTGGTGCCTTTGGACCTAGTTCCTTGATTCGTATGTGTCTTGCTTACATACATTCTCATATGGGCAATGTGCAGCTGGAAAAACTGACTATCGGGCGAGGATTCGTTTAACCACTCAGGACAAGAACAAGTACAACACCCCCAAGTACCGATATGTTGTCCGATTCGTATCCTCAGTTCAGACCTTGGATGGAGTTGTCCAACAATGGTGCTCTAGCCTGTAAATTGTTATGTGTTGCTGTTTTCATTTCATTATACCGAATTTGTTCTGGTGTTTTCATTTGGATAGATTTGGCCTTCCTCTCTGTCTAATCTGTGTCTGGTCTTGGGGAATCTGGTAGATTTCATGTGCATTCCAGGTGAGGTGGTGCTCTCTCCATTTAGAGTGATAGGGAGAATGTAGGTCTTCTTTTCTTTTGAATCACTCCATTTGTAGGTGTTCAAGAGACAGGGAGGTGCTAGTATCAAACCCTCACATTGATGCTGTCTCCAGTTTTTGAAGTGTACAGTCTTGCATTGATTGCACCTTGCTAATTGTGTGTGTTAGAACCCCAGTACCCAGCATCCATTCCTTGACATATGTGTGTCCAGACCAACAAAGATATTGTGGCTCAAATCACCTATGCCACTCTTGCTGGTGATATTGTGCTGACATCTGCCTATGCTCATGAGCTTCCACGCTATGGTTTGAAGGGTGGTCTCACCAATTATGCTGCTGGTATACTTTCTGTGAGCTGTGCCACACAATTTTAAGTGACACCTGAAGATAAATAGTTGTTGCATCTGGTGCTGCATGTGCATATCAAGCAATGCTTTTACTTCATAAACTTGACTTTGATTAATTGTTGGGTTGGATGTGGGATATGGTGTCTATTGCAGCTTACTGTACTGGTCTTCTGCTGGCTCGCCGACATTTGAAGAAGTTCGAGCTTGATGAGGACTACCCTGGCAATGAAACGGTTTGTAAATCTATAGGATTCTTGCATCCTTTCATAATGTTATTCAATGCTTGTAGAAATGAAGGGGATTCAAGGTCACATGGTGCTAGCAGCAGGGAGTGTTTTCAAATTCAAAAGTAGAGTAGTTGCAAGGCATGGCACTGTCTGATATTGTATGTCATACTCAGGTGGAGATTTCTCAATTCTTATGAGAGATGTTGTTCTTGTATACATTCTGGGCTCAAGTATTGTGAAGAGCATAGTTAATGCTGGTAAATCTAGTGACTGCCGCTTGACTTGTGGATGCACACACAACTTCTCATCGTAATGTGTGTGTTTTTTTCCAATGCAGGCTACTGGTGAGGACTTCAATGTTGAGGAGGGTGAGGGCAAAAGGCCATTCAGGGCCCTTCTGGATGTGGGTTTGGTCAGGACTACAACTGGCAACAGAGTTTTTGGTGCCCTGAAGGTGCTTTTCTGGCTCAGATTTTTGGATGTGCTTAATGTAGCACCTTATCATGGCCACTTCTTGTCCAGTTTTTCTGAACTATATCCTGCTACAGATGTCATATAGTTGCACACTTCAATATTGCTGATTCCCCTTTCGTTAACATTGTGAACACTCATCGGAGTAAGTGTACTAAATGTATTCTACTCTTTAGTATGTTTCTCCTGTGTCTTCAGAAAATGATACCAATTGGGGTTGTCAATGTTTATTCTGATCATGGCTGGTGTTCTTTAGTTTACTTGCTTGTTGTGAAGGAAACATACTTGACCGTAGTGTCCATAACAATTCTGGTATCCTGATATGTAGGAAGTTGCTTTGGACACATTTGAAGTAGGTACCTGGATTTAGACAATGTTTCTTTTTTGGAATATATTTTAGTAGGCAACAATGATTGTGGATGCCCATGCAGCATTTATAGCATGTCTTTCTTTGGGTTCCTTTTTTTGATGGAAATATAAAGAAAGTGTGTCAGCTTATTTATAGGCACTCTCATCTCTACTTTGATACAGGGTGCTTTGGATGGAGGTCTGGACATTCCACATAGTGAGAAGAGGTTTGCAGGTTTCAGCAAAGAGGACAAGAGTTTGAATGCTGAAACCCACCGCAAGTATATCCTGGGTGGCCACATTGCTGACTACATGAGGGTCTGGCTTTTCTCCACCCATGCTGATGTGACTCCAGATAACATAATGGCAAAGTACTAGTTTGTTGTTCTCTATCTAAAATTATTTCTCCAGAAACCAAATACTGATTTTTTTCTTGGGTAATGTGGGGGCTTACAGCTGTTGAAAGAGGAAGAGCCTGAGAAGTACCAAGCTCATTTCAGTGGGCTGGTCAAAGAAGGGTTGGAGGCTGATGATCTTGCAGAGATGTATACCAGTGTACATGCTGCCATTCGCGCTGACCCAACTTCTCAGTTAACTGAGAAGAATCCTCCTGCTGAGAAGAAGACGTAAGTTGATGCCTCTCTTGACTATTGCATGTTCTTGTGTTTTGTTTTCCAGTCAGGTTGACCAAGAGCATTTGTTCTAGCATCCAATGGTGATGACTACATTGATCTCTCTGTCTATTTCTATCTTTGGTTCACCTGTGGTCTCTGCACTCACCCAAATCATGGTAGATAATAACCAGCTTCTTTTGCTTCCAGTGTTATCTCAAGAAAGACATCCAGTTAACCCCAAAATGTCAGAGGAAGACAAATGAATACTGAAAATCAGTCTGCCCTGACATTTAGGGGTTAATGTTAACAGTTATCTACTCTTGTGCACAGTTTATGATAATAGCCTTGAACTGATTAGGAAGATACTTGTAATGTGATGAACAGCTGGAAGATGAAGAAGTTGTCTTATGACGAGCGAAAGGCAGCCTTGATCTCCCGGCTCAATGCCCTAAATGAGGAAGGCGATGAAGAATAGGCAAACTCACCCCAAGTGCACTGAGCAGATGTTATCAAGAAATCAAATTTTGATTCCTTGTCTTTTGAAATTTGTCCAAGCTGAATATGTAGGTGTCATCTTTTGGGCTTTTTCTGTCTGGTTGTCTGCATTGAGTGGCGAAGAACTCCAAAATACAGTCTTCAAAAAGTTGTTTGGAGCAGATTTTGTTGGAAGATAATTTTACATGCTGGTGGTTTTGATTGTTGCATCAATTATGTATTTGCATGTCCAAGCAACTTCATCCAGGGTTACCTTTCTATACCAAAAAGAACGTCCTCAAAGTTTACTCTCTTGAATGGTTTTGCAGACTGTAAACTCCACCCCTGGAAGAACTGCAGATAGTTTTCACCCAGAAGGTTGACATTGCAAAACAAAATGAACAAATAAATTTTAATATTATGAACTCAAAGTGATTTTTAAAATGAAGTAATATGAATCACGATTTGTTATGGACTCATAAATGTAATAAAAATTATATCAATGTGTGCAAATTTTTTGGGTGGAATGGTATAATGAATCTAAGTTATAAATTAATTAATTTAATGAAAAGCTTTACATTTTTGAATTTGTGCGAATTAAATCGTTGGATTAAGAATATTTATACAGAATTTTTTTGAATTGATTTTAAAGAACATTAATAAAACATAATATTTTTTATTTGGAGGGTTTCTTTTTAATTTGAAAATTATTAGTTGTTAATGAAAATGATTACCGTTTTGAAATAATGGTTGCTTATTTTACATTACGAAAAGTCCATAAAATTAACTCTACTTTTGTGATTTTGTCCACCTTAATGTGCTTTCATTCAAGGGTTGAACTATTCACTCTACATTGTAATTGTTTCAAAATGCAAATAGTTGAGTGGGGTTCTATTTTGGAGAAAAATTAATCATTTGCAAGGTGTGAATTCAAACTTGTGAGCATGTTGTTCATTTTGAAAAACAACGATAATTCAAGACTACATGAGGTGTTTTTTAGGGATACATTTGGAATGAAAAAATAAGAAAAACACTAATTTCAATGTTTTAAAATTGAAGGATATGATTTGACATGAGGTGGAATCATGTCACTTAAGTGCAAGGCAAAGTCTTGCGGTGAGGCATTCCCAAAATAAATAACCTAGGTTACTTGGGCTTGGGATGAGGTGAGTGCGCATGCCCCTTATTTTGGAAATGTCTTTCATATGTGGGCTTTACTTGTCATAAAACATATGATGAATTTTAGCATGTTCCTAAACAAACTTAGCTTGGGTGTGCGATCAACTTTCAAGATTAATAAGGGTCATTCCCAAAATTGAGTTAAGTAAGAGCCTAAAACTTGAAATGAGTACAAGAGAATGCAAATATTTTCACATGAAGTGAAAGTGTTGAGAATTAAAAGGAAGAAGTCCTAAAATTTTGAAGTGAAAGTTTTGAAACGAATAACTATGAAACCTTCTATTTTAAGTGTTCGTAACTTTTTCATTTCACATACAGATCAAGAACTTTCAAAGGACAAAAATTTGTAGCCCTTCCAAATATTTTTTCAATAACATATCATGACTGTCAATTGAATTGATGATAATTCAACCCTTCAAATAATCATTTAAATTATTAGGAAACATTTTTGCAATTTGACTTCAACCATTCAAATAGTTGTAACTTGTACTAATCCTTACTGTGCAAATGCAATCTCAATTTATTGTTATATTTTTCAGGACCTTGCAAAGGTTTAGATATGTGTTGGTCTGGTATATAGGGTCAGAGACGGGTATCAATACTGGTATCAAATGTCAGACCAGTCTGCCATGACCTAAGTCTGGTACCAGCTTAATACCAGTACAAGCTGGTAGGGACTTGAGGTAATACCAATCTCGCACCAGTCTATATACCAAGCATATATTTGCCATATACCAGCCCAAAATCAATATTTGAGCCTAATACCAGGAAAAGGCTGGTATCAAAAAATTTAAAAATAGCCAAAGAGTGGTATCAAATATTTTTTAAAGCGCCAATACCAGTACCAGCTAGTATCAAAATAAGTTGATGCCAGACCAACACTGGTTTAGACTTTAAAAAAGACACAATTTGACAAAGATGTTATCATGAACCTAAACAAATGTAGATGAGGAGACATCTGCTCAGTGTAGATCTCAAGAGTATTGTATGAAATGTACCAATCTAGTTCAGATTTTGAGAGCTTTACATATAAAGGTCTTTGGGGTGTTGGATGGGCACGACAATCAGCACCTACAGCCTCACCTCCAGTATTCTCAACTGAGGGAAAGACTTTACTACAGGGGGGCACAATCTGGCCACCCCATGCTGAATGTCTCCTCAAGAAATTGAGCCTATTTTGGTAATGCCATCTCTCTCATTCTTTATCTGGTCCTGTAATTCACAAGGAATCTGGTTGATCCAGAATAGCACAAGCTTCTGGTTTTGCTGGGTATAGCTGTTCTGTTTTAACAAGTTGTAAGACTAGGGTTTGAAGGTGATATGTCTCCATTTGAACATTAGTTTGGTTGTGACTATCCTCATGTGGGAGTCACAATATTGGTGAAGATTGACTTCTTGCATAATCCTGTTTGTTGTTGCATTCCACAACACTGTTGATAGACCTTGTATTGCAGCTTCCTGGTGTAGTATAATCACTATTCCCTCAGATAATGCTCCCTCAAAATTATGCTTTTCCAATAAATCGGAGGTAAAATGGTGGAGCTGACACACTGTCTCCACATTGTATGTGTCTTGACTGTAATCTGTGTTGTTATACTAGCTCACTATTCTGTACCTAGTCCGTACTTTTGGATGTAACAATCTCTTGCTTTGTGGAGGAAAGCAAGAAATCTTCAGTTGAGGGTCCAGAACATTTTTGCATCAGTGCTTTTACTGTCTGATCATTTTCACAGACCTTTGCCTTGGTAGCACTCACTAAAGCGTCCACCTCTGTAATGTCCTTGACATCCACAATCATGCATACATGTCCTTGACACCCACAGTCAGAATCTTTTTCAGTTATGCCATCACTACCATCCTCGGTGAATTCCAATTGCAGTGATCCAGCTTATTACCTAGTGTAAGTGACTTCTCCCCTCAACACCAATTGACAATTGAGCAATCTTGGGCTTTCTGCAAATCTGAGTGCGCATGAGCATGAGCAGGTTATGACAGTTGATGGATTCTGAAGAAGCCACACTGAAATCGGCAGTGATACAGCCCAGCATGTACTTTGCAATTGCGTGAAGAACATTGTGACAAGCCAAGAGCATGCCGCATAGAAATCATGATAAAATACTTTGCAGTACAACCTCTGCTGTCCAGAAATCCTTCTTGTGCAGCTAACATCTATTTCTCAATAAATGAGAATAGCTCAAAGATTTCAACATCACCAGGAAAAACAGTAGTTGATATATGATTCTGAAAGACAGCATTAAATATTCATGATGCAGGGAGATGTCACAAAGAGCTTTGGGGAGGGCAAACCAATCCCCATTGGAGCAATGACCAAAAAAATGAAAGTCAACCTCCACCAGCCAAGACTACACAAACCCATAGTAACAGGAGAGGAAAACTGAGTATGGAACAAAAAATGCAGCTTCCTTAGACAAAATTTAGTGAGAAATACCTGCTGCTCCTTTCAGGAACACATAGCCAGAACATTTTCCTACTGCATGATCTTTCTCACAGTGAGGTCTGCTCTTGCCTATGCATAATAGTGAAGCATATCAGGTCATCCATATATTCTTGAAGCAAGCTAAACTAGGTTCACAACAGCAGCCCTCATTATCCTCAATCCTCTGGTGCACCTGGCAAGTAATTCTGTTCTATTCTGACAGGTTTTGGTGATTATGAAGAGAATGTCTGATCATGAAAAAAGCCCCCTGCAACATCCATCTACTATCCATGATTGCTTCATGAGACAACAATGCCTAATTGCAATAGTCCTGCAGCAATACTATTCAGACCTTGCAGCAAATCGCTCCACCTGCTTGTCATTGAGGTTGATACCAACCATGGGTTCTCCAATCCCTGTACTGACTTCAGCAAGCACATGGGAATCATTGTAGTGGGTAACAGCTTCCACAATTGCACGTGCCCGCTTTGCAGGATCCCCACTTTTGAAAATTCCAGAACCCACGAAGACACCATCACAGCCCAATTGCATCATAAGTGCAGCATCTGCAGGAGTTGCTATTCCACCAGCAGCAAAGTTAACCACAGGCAACCTTCCAAGCTGCTTTGTCTGCCGGGTCAGCTCATAGGGGGCTGCAATCTCCTTTGCAAAGGTGAAGACCTCATCATCATCCAAACTTTGTAACGTCCTGATTGCACCCAAGACTGACCTGGTGTGCTTCACTGCTTCAACAACATTTCCAGTGCCAGCCTCTCCCTTTGTTCTGATCATGGCAGCACCCTCAGCTATGCGCCTCAGTGCCTCTCCCAAATTGCGGCAACCACATACAAAGGGTATCCTGTAATTGTGCTTGTTGATGTGATGCACATCATCAGCTGGGGTTAACACCTCACTCTCATCAATATAGTCCACACCAATGGCCTCCAAGATTTGAGCCTCCACAAAATGACCTATATACACACACCAAGTAAAGCAGTATCAACCCTGCTGTCTGAATGCAAAGAATTTGAGTAACACTCAAATCAACATCATTGCACCCAAGGGGGAAAGTGTACATGAGAGGAATTTTTCCTCTCTCATAAGGAATACCTGATCCAGGTATGAGACTTACGACAAAAACCAAAGAGTGAACTCACCAATTCTTGCCTTTGCCATCACCGGGATGGTGACAGCCTTCTTGATCTCCTTGATGAGCCCAGGATCACTCATCCTTGCAACACCCCCTTCTGCACGGATGTCAGCTGGAACACGCTCCAGTGCCATCACTGCTACAGCTCCTGCCTCCTCTGCAATCCGAGCTTGTTCCACATTCACCACATCCATGATCACTCCACCCCTCAACATCTGGGCCAGACCCACCTTCACAGCATAAGTTGCCTTCTTGCTATTCTCTGACAGTGTTCCATTCCCATACACCGCCACCACTCCATTACCTGCCTCCATCTCTCCAACTCTTTTAAGCTCTCAGCCTTCTGAACTCTTTCTTCTCCAAACAAACTGCATACACAAAAACACACCACTCAGTATGTAATGATCAAAGAAACCCTGCTTTCAGAGCTGCAACCTGCAAAACCCCTTAGAACTTCACATCCACACAGAAGTATTGACAGCAGGAATAATTAGCTTTCTGAATGGTCTTTCACATTGCAAATGATAGTGACACTAAACAGACTATTCATTACCACATTTACATTCCAGAATATCTCCATGAGCATCAAAATAAGCCATTGTGAGGTTCAGGGATTACTGAACAGTTGACAGAAGGTGTTGACAAGTGCCAAATCCATCAGCAATGCCTGAAATTACTGAAAATAGTGCTGAGAGGAAGATAAGGGTGAACTGCGTGTATGACAGAGTGAGAGAAATAATGGAATGTCATCATGGACTTAGAAAATTGCAGAGGTATTGTCCCAGCAGATGGAATGTGAAAGACAGAGCGAAAAACAAGGAACCGCGTGATTGTCAGAGGTAAGGACTGAAGATCTCCAATTAGCCACATGCAAATGGCCAGAGATTGCTTCAAAGTGCCGCCATGTTACCACAATCATAAACCCTGACACGACAGTAGTACACAACATGATGACAAAGGAAACGTATAGCGCAATCAGTCAAACGGGGAAAAAAAAAACACCAGTAGAATGTGCCTGGATCCCGTCACCAATGACGATTGCGTGTCTGTCTGTCTGGCTGCCGGACCTTAAAAATACTGGCTTCTTCTTCAAAGGGAAAAGGCACTTTCTAACGAACACCCAGCCGCAACACACACAAGCCGCAGTTGGCGCGCAAAAGGACCTCGCAGCCGTCCCAGCAACAAAAAGGAAGAAGACCAGAACGTTGCGAGATCTAGCGTCTACCGACTACACGACGTCTCTCCCCTATCCCACCACCTTTAGATATATTCTTCCAAGTTCACAGATCAATAGAATAATCGCCGCCGAAAATACAAGAACTCAAAAGCTTCCAAATAGAACTCCTTAGCGAAGTTCTAACTGTTGAATTTGCGCAGAGACAAGAGAAAGAGAGAGAGAGGCGGGGCGATTGTTCTCACCCGCTTTGGATAGGCTGCTGCTGCTGCCGCCGCTGTTGCGTGCAATCCAAGCTCCAAGCACGCCGCTGCGGCAAAACAACTCCTCTGAGAGCGAAGAGCTGAAGCCCAGCTTCATAGACTCTGAGATGAAGTCCGTTTTGGTTCTCCTCCGTCCGATCCCCGATGCGGACGTCTCAATCACCGGCCGATGCCGTTCCTATTTGCTAAATTTGGAGGTCGCACGTGCTGCCACGTCTACCACGCAAGCTGGGCAATGGATTTTTTTTTTGTTTTTTTTTTTACCGTTCTTACTATTGGGTAACAAATGATTTTTCTTTTTTTGGGTGGCAAATTTTCGCAAAATTTTCGACCTCAAAAACTAAAAACAATTATTGAGCTATAAATTGGCTGTTTTAAAGAAAAGATGCCCCCCAATTTTTGAAAAAAAAGAGAAAATTTCATTGCATTTCAACCACTTTTAATTTTTCCAAGTTCCTGATTTTGCTCAAAGTGGTGATCATCCAAAAATATATTTAGTAAAATTTGGCAATATTCAAAGCATGAAAGTACAAAACTTAAAACACCTCAAATTGTAGGCAATTGTGATGATTTTTTATGATATTTAATTTTTAGAATCATTTTTGAGCAATTACCCTAAAACAAGAATTTGTGTCAAATATTCCCTTTTCAAAATATTTTTCACAAAATGATGAAAACTTGGTAAAAATTTGTTAATTCCAACACAATTTTTAATTTCATCGCAATGTTTTGCAAGTATGTTACCAAATTAATGCTAAATCTTCTTGGAATGACAATTACATGCTTACATTAGTTAACCATGGTCTTGAAACTAGCGAGTTCATACTTTGAAGGATCCAAATGTTTTCCAAAGGAGAAACAAACTAGAGGCCATTGCTCGATGAACTTGCATTACAATCATACATAGCCTTGCTTCAATTAGACAAATTGTTGTTAAGTTCTTAATTGGCATTGAAACCCTACAACTTTTTTATTATCCTTAAATAATCCAGACACCATAACTTGGACCTCATTGAAAAATGACAATTTTAATAGTATATACAACATGAGAAGGTTTTGGTAATGCTTGCTATAAAGACTTGATTGAATGTCTTCCTAATACACCTTGAGATTGTAAAATGATATTGATGATAATTATGTTATTTGGATTAGCAACACAATTTTTAAAAATGTAAAACACATCCGTAACTTGTTGCAATTGGGTTCAAAGCATTCCACACTTTGAAATCCTGGTACGAGATGATGTTATTCATCAACATTTTTTAATCATTAATTATTGAACAAAATAGACATTTATTGCAATTTGAATCAAGGTGGGTTCAATATTCATCATGGACTTTATATAGATTCATCATGACTCAAACCTTTTAAGAAGAACTAATCTTTTATATAATGTGATGCCTTCGTCTTTCCTTCAAGGCTTTTCACAAAATATCAAAATAAACTATTTGATACAATGTGTTATGAAAGAATTTTGAACATGAATAGATAAGATTAAGTTTTCTTACAAAAATCTCTTAATCACATTAATACACCCCAAAAAAATATAAAATGCAAAGACTTAATTAGGACATGGACTTGCCACGAACTCACATTAAACTCATCACAACATGGATTTAGAGAAAAAACCACTTTCACCTTGATATAATATTGCAACATGACTTCCATCCAAGTGATTGAGTTTCAATTTGAAACAAATGGTGACTTGACATTTCAAATGACCATAACTCCCTCAAGAGACAATAAATGATCCCATTTACTTATAGCTTCTAAAAAGATTCTTGAAATGTTATATTAAGCTTTTAATTTGGACATGATTTTGAACCTTTAAATAATGTGAAATTTATTTTGGATAAAGTTCGAGCTTTGTATAAACTTGTAAATTTTGTTTTGACAAATAACTACTAATGAAAAACATAATCATGATGTTAAGGAATCATTTTAAAAGAATATTTATTTGAAAATGTAATAATTAGTGTTGGGAGGTTCTCACTATCATTAACAATTCTCATATTGGTTCTCACAAAGAGAATTGGGTGATATCACATTTGGTGATAACTAGTTTGAAAAACAAATTGATACTCCATCATTGACAAACTAATTATGTTGTTTAATTTTTTTGAGAAAGAGGTGGATTCCATTGGAGGATCAAAATCTCACTCTTAAGGTACTAGGGTAAAATCACCCATTAGCAAACATGTATTTATTTTCAAACATTTTCCAATATGTTTTTCATTCCTTAACCACATTGAGCAATTTTTGAGTCAATCAATGCACAAACTAGAAGGCTAAAAATGTTTTTTGAAAATCATAAGTAAAGGAACAACACAAAAAAGAAGAAGAAAATGATTTGTGATAATTTGTTTCAAATGTTTTGAAAAAATAACTTTAGACCACTCTCTAGTTCCAGCCCCATATTTTCTTCATTTTTAATCTACTTTGAATGATTTGAAACCTGATGAGTGCATTAATTAAAGCTTTACAAAACTTCTTTATATTTTAGAAGGGAAGATGCAATAATCCAAGATTGTAAGCTCAAAATCCTAATATGATTTAATTCACCCCTCATTGAGCATTCAACCCCTTACACCAAACACTCCCATATTTTCTCCATTGTCATATAAAATCTAGTCATTTTTGCCACAGTAGAAGCGCTAGATGGAGGATTACATATGAACAATATGTGAAAATTTGATTTCCTTTGAGTTTGTAAATGTTTCTTCACAAACCTATTTGCTTTGGTTCAAAACGTTTACAATTAGTTTAAATTAAATTATGTTAGTTCAAATTTTGATGTAGATTAATTTAGTGTGGAGGTGAGGAGTAGCATTGAGAGATGGTGCCCAAACATATCAACAAAAGTTTGTTTTTATTTTTCAATTATTTTTAAAACTAAGACTATATATATATATATGAAATTTGAATTGTGAAAATTGAATATGAAAACCACCCAGTTTGAGAATGAGCTTGATTAAATTAAAAAAATGTTTTGTTGATAAGTTCTCATAAGTCTTAAAATATTTTTGTAAAGAAGAGAACCACCCAATAGTGGTAATAACCCATGTTGTTTGATTATCCAAGTTTCAACAAGGCTTTGGATATGAATGAAAAATATTTAAACTTAAAAAAAAGAAGATGGATATGTATATTTAAAATCTCACATATTTTTATATAAATGGTTATGTGTTTAATTAATTTTTTATTTTTGTTGATTTTGAATTATTTTTACAAGTTGTGTCATAGTTATTCTTGGGTATATGATTTAGAAATTGGAATAAAATATAAAATATAATTTTTTTGTTATTATTTTTACTTATTAGATTCATTTGGGTTCCGGACACTGATAACTCAGAAAAGAGGAGGGTTACCCTTGTCTTTGCTTATGCTTCGGATTAGAACAAACCATCGTAATTTGTCTTTGTTTACGAATCAGTTGACAATTCTCACAAATTTTACAAACAAAAGCACTAATTTTCATAAACAATTACTGAATGCTAAAAAATCATGGATATGTATAGAATATATGCATTATTGATTTGTCATTTCTCACTTCGAAAGCCGACTAGTGCTTAAGGTTTTGAGTCTAAATGCATATCCTCCAAAATTTTAAAAAATTACAAGCTCTAAAAGTTCTTTCTAGAGATGTATAAAACTTTCGATTATGTATAGTTCCCATACATATATAGTGTTTTCTTTTTTACAAAATTTTGTAACTTCCCAAAAAAAAAAAAAGACCTGGAGTTGCGAATGTAACAAAAGAGTTTTTTTTCTTTAATTAACAAAATTCACCATATCTTAAGAGAAAAAATCTAGAAGTCTCTAGATGTAAAACAATGTGTTCTTAATGTCATCAGGACTAGGCAAGATTCTCCAAAAAAATTAATGCCCCTCCAAGACAATTGCCATTTACTGCTAATTAATGCTAAGATAATCTCCCCCATACAAATATGCATTCCATTAATGGAAGTGTCTTCCATCCATGGATATGAATAATTCAAAATTAATGATCAATCTATATTTGGAGGATATATACAATATATATTTAAAAACTGGTATAGTTTTAGGATATACATTTATGGATAACTAGGAATTATGTATATACATAACCTGTCGACCTTATATAACCGGACAACATTGATAATACCATTTTTTTTAACATTCAATAATCGTCTATTCATAACTGAAAAAGGAAAAATAAATAAAATTGAATACATGACTGTTCTATATATGAAAATATGTGAGATTTTAAATATACATATTCATTTTGTTTAGAAATGAGAATATTTTTTTATTCATATCCGGAGTTCTGTCCGGAAAATAGATAACCGGACAACACTGGTAATAACCCTTTTGCTCTCGTGTAAATAGTAAGTGCTACTAAAGTTTAATTTTGTCCAGACTTTGGACGCTAGGTAAGTGCACTCTATGCCCTAAAAGAAATTAGGGTTAGGTCAAAACGCGTTTGCGCATTCGTCTGTGCAGGTTCTCATCCTAGTTCGCGCACTTCTGTATCTTGCGTTTCCCCTCTTGCACTGTTACAGCCGCCCTTTTGCACCATCGCTGACAACCCTCGGAAGACTTCATCCGCGAACCGCAGACAACCGGCATCTCTTACTTTGCTCCTCAACTGCATCCTTCTGCTGTTGTGTTGTCTTTGAGTAGTTCGGTTGCCTCTTCGGGTTGGCATCTTGTTGTTACGTTCTTGGTCGTGTATTTAGTGTGCCTGTGTGCGTTTTCTCTTCCCGGAGATTCCGATCCGGAGTTTGGGTAGCAGCAGTCGCTTGAAGTGTCGGGTCTTGTGTGAAGAGGGCGGCTGCTGGGGGAGGGGTTCAGCACAATTCTCCCTGAATTTGGGGCGGAACAGAAGGTAAACCCATCTTTATTCTTTACCCCTCTTTTGTTTCGGTTGCATTTTGTGGGTCCTTTGGACTACGGAAGAGGGGATTTGTCGGTTATGTGCAGCGAGAGAGAGAAAAAAAAATCTTTCGATTTTTGCTTAGAATCGGTTTAATTGCAGGTTTTCTGGCGAGAGTTTTGTCAGTTGAGGGTGGTTAGGGTTTGTGAGAGGTCTACATATCTTTAAGGAATGAATGGGCGTAGAGATCGGGCTACAATGAAGCTGGGAAAACACACATAGATGGGTACTATGAACAAACGGACTGTGCGTGTGTATGCATGTTTGGCTGAAGGGTCTCTTGTAGGTTTTGGTACAGAAGCTATGGCGACTCATCCAGCAAACGCCGCTTCTGCTCTCCCAGCAGCAGCACATGTGGTATGCTACAATGTTCCTGACCCATATGCCTTCCTAACTCATGGGTAGAAACATCAAACTTGAATAAGCTCTGTTATAGTTGATGGATGGATCCCCCCTCGCTTTTTATGTTTTACGTCCTTGACAAGTATAGAATAGCTGAACTAAGGGCAGAGTTGGGGGCATGCAGGTTGGGAATGCCTTTGTGAGTCAGTATTACAACGTGCTCCATCAAAGTCCTCAGGTGGTGCATCGGTTTTACACGGATGCCAGCTGCCTCACTCGAGCTGAGGCTGGTGCTGATGGTGCAGTGGAAACTGTAGTGACACAAAATGTATGCACATACATGCCCACCAACAAAGCCTTTAGAGGAATATGTTTTTTTCCCCTATATAAGGATTCCAATTCCCTGCATGTTTTGTGATTCTCTTTTTTTGGGCTGATACTCTGGTTGCATATTGATTATGCAGGAAATCCATAAAAAGGTTATGTCATTTGACTTTGAACAATTCAAGGCAGAGATAAAGACTGTGGACTCTCAAGACTCCCTGATGGGGGGTGTCCTTGTGATGGTCAGTGGATCACTTTCCAACCAGAGCACTGGAAAAAGGAACTTCACACAGAGTTTTTTCCTGGCTCCACAAGAGAAAGGCTACTTTGTGCTGAATGACATCTTTCGCTATGTTGATGAGGCACCATTGCTTTCAAAACCAGCTCCTCCTAGCTTGCCAAATGGTGTGCCAGAGCTGCAACTTGAATCAATTGTACAAGAACCAGGTATGTTTCTGAGGTATCACCTGTCTCAGCTCTGTTGGTTGTAACTATTTAGGCTAACATTCAGAGATTTCTTACATTGTATCATTTTGTGTTGTAGATCTTGAAGCAGAGGTGGTTGTGGAAATGGAAACAAGGGAGGTTGTTTCACCTCCAGCATCAGAGGGTGAGGTCAGAGTTGAGGAGAAAGTTGACATTTCAGAGCAGCTGGAGGCTTTAGAAGTAGCTGAGAAGGATGTGGCAGAGGACACAGCCCCAGTTGACATGTTGTCAGCAGACAGTGAGGAGCATGTTTCACCACCTGTGCAGACTGCACCTTCAGTCCCTTTGCTTGCTGTTGAAGAGGATGAACCCTCTACGGGAGAGAAACCAAAAGTGTCATATGCCTCTATTGTAAGTTAATGTTAGGTCTGTTCTTCCTGCATTACAAACCATGAGGCCCATGTGCAGATTGGAAGTTTCTGGTTGAGGGCTTTGATAATGAGTTTACGATGTGTGGTTTTGCATATAGCTACGGTTGAGGAATGCAGGGGGCGCAGCTCCACCCGCATTTCATGCTGTGCCCAAAGCTTCACAACCTGCTCCAGAAGCTTCAGCTGGTTCAGTTCACCCTGCATCTTCATTGACTCCTGTTGCAGGAGATATACACAACACCCTTGATGAGAATGCACCTCCTGAGGCTGAAGGTTCGTTTCCTCTTGCTAAGGGTAATTCCATCAGGAATGTATTCATGTGCAATTTTGGATTTTGACATGTTAGCAGAGTGAATGGTCTGCTTTCATTATTTGGAGGATGAGGCATAGCAAGACTTCATTTTAAATCACACCCTCATGTTTTGCAGCGGATGTCCATTCAGTTTACATCAAGAACCTACCAATGAACATTATGCCAGCTGATGTTGAGGAGGAGTTTGCTCGGTTTGGGCCAATCAAACCTGGGGGTGTTAATGTGAGAAGTCAGAAGGTAATATAGTTATCCTTAAAAGTCATACTGAGTCCACCCGCACGGGGGCTAAAAGGAGTTTGGTCCTGACTGCAGCACCCAATGCAAATTAATTTACAAATTCAATGCTCACCTAACATTTTGACCCCTTGGACCTCTAACAGGCAGTCTCATCCCCTATCTGGGGCACTTTCGATGAATCTAACGGATCACTCCAGTTTGTGATGATTTTGGGAAGAATTTTGTTCTTGCAGTTGAAAGTTGCTGACATAATTTTTTCTGTCTCCTATCAGCAAGGTGTGTGCTATGCATTTGTGGAGTTTGAAAACTCAGATTCTGCTCAAAGTGCTATTGAGGTACTTCTGCTTGTAGCCATTGAGGAGTTTCTAAAAGCATTTTTGGCAGATAGAAGAAGAGTTATGATATGGGAGGAACCTTAAAAATGCAATTGCAAGTTCATTTATGTGTATACCATTATGGTTCCTCAAACTCTTAAGATCCCTGGGTGGAGTAGAGCTATCAGTGCTTGCAAGTTGGCATCGACTTGGAAAATGCAGTTCTTTGTGGCATGAATACGAGGTAGTGGTACATTGTTGTCTGATTGGCAGTGCTACCTGTCATGTAGGCCTCCCCTGTGTCAATTGGTGGTCGCCCAGCATATGTTGAGGGGAAGAGACCCACAGGATCAAGAGGTTTGAGAATCTCAAATTTTCATTGTAACCTTATAGCACATGCAAGAACTATTACTTGTTATCCAGTCCTACATACTGCACAACCTTTGAAGTTGGTAGGTTTTGATGCAGTTCTTGAAAATTGTAAGAGCATTTGTTATTTTATAAACTAGGAGATTTGTGCCAGTATTGTTGTATGCAGCAGACATTGCAGGGTACTGCATTGCTGACAAAGGTTGGGAGGGTGGGTTGGGATACACTTTCAGCTCCAAGGCAACGTATGCAGGAGGGCAGGAGTGAACGTCCATACCGCAGTGATGGGATACGAGGCCGAGGCTCATTTTCAGGGCGAAGTCTAGGGCGTGGTTCAGGACAGGAGCGGGATCGTGACATGTCAAGTCGGGGACGTGCACAAGGAGCACCTCGTGGTGGGTATGCAGCCCCTACTAATATTGATGGAGCTTCAAACAGCAACAGTGGCAATGGTGGAGGTGATGGTGGTGGTGGAGCTTCCAACCGCCGTGCTGATGGACAAGGTGGGAGTGCAGCTGGAAGGCCTTCCAGGCATGGTGCTAATACTGGTTCTGGCCCCTATCATCGCAATGGTCCTACAGCAGTGACTCCTGCATAAGGCCAGACTGGCATTTTGAAAGTGGAGCTTTAATCTTGTGGGGCAAGAGGCATCAGTGTAGAGTAAGTGATGATAATGGAGAAGAGAGAAGTGGTTTCTTGGGCTTGGCTACCATGCAATGACTGCTGGAAGAATTTGCAGCAGCAGTTTTGTATTCTGCTTTAGTTCATCAGGTGAGATGAGTCAGTCATACAGGATATGCATGTGGGAGTTAAGGACAGTGCCCTTGTTCGGGAAAGCAATGTAGGTTGATGCAACATTCTCTTCTGAATTGCAATTTTGTTTAGTAAAAGGTTACTCTTAGGTTTATCCTAGTTTCTGGGAAGAGCTGTACTTTGCCTGTCTTGATTGAAACAAGGGTGTGCTTGAAGACAGTTTTCCCCAATTCAGTTGTTCTTTAATATAGGTTGGCGTCAAGTCATATTTGATGTACAAACCTCTACTGTGATTTTGCACTTGTTTCATGGTTATTGCTCCCAGCATTTTGCTGTTTGAAGAGGCCTGTAAGGATCTAATTTGGAACTCCTTACTGCATTAAAGGTTTTGTCAATCCACAGTTAAGATCAACTGTTGCAAGTATCTTATAATGCAGTTTTATATTGTGTTGTGTGTTTTGTTACTTCCTATCTTGTTGGCAGTCCTTTTCTTCCAATTTACTTTTCAGCTTTTTCTCCTTGCCCTTTTTCTTTCGCTGTGTTTCTCCTCCTATAGTCTTTACTTCTTGAGTCATGTTTTTCACTGTTTGAGCATGGTAGCTTGGATTGGGATTGAGTCTTCCCCTTGTTTCCCAATTTGTACCAGAAATTCAGTGCGGTTTTGTGTGTGTTACCTATACCAGAGGACACATGGATGATGGATCTTAAACAAGAATGGTGTTTGGATAGGATGTGTTTACCCACAAAATAGGCTACCATCTGGCTTATCTAAGTCTCAGACGCTCACATATAAGTGAAATTGGATAGAACTTAGCCAGTGTCAAAAACACTGTTCTGGGCGCATTCAGAATCCTGGCATGAAGCAGGTACATTAAACTTTGAAGTTCAGACACAGAATCAAAGATCAGACAAAGATAGGAAGATTCTGTTCATTGCTGAGTCAACATGTAACTCGAAGGAGGTCGAGGTGTTGGATATTGTTCCTCTGCTTATGAAGCTTAAAGAACAATTGTAGCCCTCCACATAAGCCACTTGTCTAGAGATGCAGACGGGTGTGAGGAACTTAGCAAGGAAGAACGGTCAGCATCAACTGTTGTTTCACTGAAATCTCCAGTAAATGCATAGGAGGTTTTCTCTTCAGTTTAATTGGAAAGGGGTGAGAGGAGCTATAGCCAGGATTGGGAACACTTACCAGAAAGTCTGAGTGGTAAACTGAAGGAGGTAAGGGAGGAGATCCAGAGTGTGTGAGAGAATTCTTGTGGTGTGCAATCATTATGTACATAGCTAGTACTTGGTTAAAACAGTGTATATGCTGTCTCTTGAAAGGTGTGGAGGGGAGAGTTTGTTTTCGTCTGGACTGTGAGTACCCATCTGCCAGTATAAGAGGACTGCTAGATACACCTCTGTTGCACTTCTGAAGGAGTTGTGGGAAATCAAACTGCTGGATCGTAGCATCATCATCCAAGGTGGGGATTGCACTGCCAATCCCTTACCCTTGCCCCGATGTCCAAAGTTCTTGCTTGTGTATGACTTTCAAGCTCTTGTTTGAGTCAGTTTGGAATAGGAATAGCTTGGAGCTTTAGGGTGTGAAAGCACTTGAGGCCTGTGTCATTTTGGGTGAAACCGCATTTCCACACTAGTCAGCGTGTTTACTTTAAACTTAAAAGACTATTGTCCATTTGAAACCCTCTTGCTAAATTATTTTTTTCATGATGCTTTTTTTAAATGAAAATTTAAAAACTTGTTATTAAAAATAATTTAGTTTTCTCAATGTATCACATGTTTTAATTTTTGTGTTAATTATTTTTTAATACATATGAATGTTAAAATATGTACAAATTATGTTAAATTTTGTGTTTTATCTTAGAACATGATCATAATTTCAAATCATATTAAAACATGTTCATTAGTTTAAAGTTTAATTTTTTATATTACAAGATACAACTTTGTCAGTAATGCATATAATACCTTTCTTGATAGTGAAAGTAATGATCATGGTTGCTAACAGGCTGAGTATGGATGTACCTCCAAAATTTAACATTGTTGCAGAGTCAGCTGAACCAGCTTGCCATCGTGAAAATGGAGCCAAGGCAGTTCCACCTGTTGTAATGGGACAAGAGAAGTTGATGCAGCAGTTTGTCACAGGTAAACAGAGATGCTGCTCATGAAAGAGGTAATTCCAGTGCTGTTGCTTCACAAACGAGAATGTAGTGCAGAGGATAGTTAAAACTGTGCACAAATGTAATGTAGTTTGAACCAATAATTGAGTATTAACAACAACAGTGATGATCCAAACCAAAGTGGGCATAACTGAGAATTGCTACACTCCACTAGGTTTAAGGTTTAGGATGTGAGCAATAGATAGTACAAACATGTTTCTATGGTCTATTTATTTTGGGGTTTTTGGTCTGGGTCCAGTCCCAAGACATGTATTGAAATGTAGATTGACATAGCACTTCTTTTGCATCAGCTTGTCTTATTATGGGTTGATTGACCATGATGAAACAGATTTCTTTGGATGTCCATGTCAATCCTTGGTATCAATTGCTCTCCAAAAGATGCAAATCTGATCCATTCTAAGTCAAGCAGCAGGAGAGGAATATTTGGAAAAATTCATGCACAGCTAGTTGATGATAAATGTGAGCAGCTTTGAACCTGCAATAGGAGTTGAGCATTATACTTGCTCAGAATGCAATGACCTTTAAAAAAAAGCAAAACTGTTTCTCTTCAACAACAAAGTAAAGTTTGGAGAGCAACCTATATGCTTTTATTCAAGTTTCAGTCACTTACATATAGCTTAAAGAGGACTGAAACTGGTAAAAGACCCAGTGTCCTCCAGAAAAGTAACTATCAATTGGTGTATGTGTAGATATCTTGACCTGACCATTAAGACTGCATGATCAAATCACAAATCTGTTCTCAAAGCAATGGTCCAATACAAAAGTATTCTATGTCTCTTGCAAGTCCAGCCTGCTGACATCTCTAATTCAAATTGAATATTTGCAAAAGCACCTGGAAAACTGCAAGTCAAAAACTATTAACTTCAGAGGGGATGGAAAAATTCATGATGGATCAACAGCTGTGCATAACTGTGCTTCCAAGAACTCCAGCTGCTGCTCCAATGTGGTGAGCTTCTCATTCAAAACTGCCATCTTGCTCTTTGTTGCAGATTCTATTTACAGCAACAGGTCCCATCATCACCCATAGTCAGTCAACGTCAGGTTTCCAATCTGAAAAGCACCTGTAGATTCATACAGAAGCAGACATCTCTAACCAAAACTTTTACCACTCTCATCATTAATCCATGAAAGATATGTATTGTTTTGCTTCCATATATTAATTTCCCTCTATATCCATCCATAATGCTATGGCTGAAACTGTACATATCTGCTCACACTGTGAATGTCTCTCAAGCCATGTTCTGGAACTTCAATCTGTTCTCATTGATATATTGTTAGCATCATTAACCTCACAGACAAGAAGCACAAGAACAGAAAACATGAAGAAAGCAAAAGAAGCAGCTCTATCATAATCAAGACAATATTCTGGAGTGGTACAAAGAGTCAACATCTCAGGGATGGTTAGGGTACAATATCTGAGTACATTGAAGGACCACAAAAACCATCAAACTCTGATGCAAGAGAAAGATAAAGGAAAGAGTGAATTGTCAATAAAGCTCTGCTTATGAGCAAAAACCTGAGGCCCTCAGCAGTTGGAAGAGGAAAATGATACACTGCTTGAATGACAAGCCTTTCCTTTAGAAGATATTCCTTGCTTGGGTGAACACAGGGAGGGGAAGGAAGGTTCTAATTTTCCTCTTGCAACATATTAAGCATGACAGATCTCTCTCTCATGCAAAACTCATCCCTCATAATCAGAGCCATAATAACGCCTGGATTGGAACATTTACATCAATTGCTATGTAATGGGGAACAGTTGCTTCTGGCCTTTTGCATGGCATCAAGTTTCCCTCGAGCATTGTATTGCTTCCATGTACTAGGGACTATTCTGATGTCAGCCGAGAGATTCTTAGACTGTCCTGAGGATCTGAAAAAGATGAGAAAAGGCAAACTAATTTGAGGAGAGCTTTGTACAATGAATTGAAGGATAAGGAAACCAGAAAAGTGCCAGAATTCAACAACAGGAAAACATATATGTCAAAAAGTTTCATAGGCTTACCAGACTGCAACAAAAACTCAAAGAGCCGGTGCACATTCAGAGAGCGGGAGCTGGAGAATTGGCGGTTGTCCCAATTAGATTGCACAGCTATTCCAATAGCTATTGTGTTCGTCATTCCCGCTTTCGCCATGCCGAGCTTGGGAGGAAGGTGAACGAATAAGAACCAAGGCAGCGGTTCTTCTGCGTCTGTTTGAAACTCCACTTCACCTATCCCTGGCCTCACTTTGCCTCTCCTTCCCGTGGAGAAAACTCTGGTGCCAAATATCGCCTGCTTACTCTGGTAGACAACGTGCTTAAAAATCTACAACGCTTCTCGAAGTGTCTCCTCAAGCAGTTGCCACGATCCAATTCTCTTCCCCTCACCCCCCCCCTTTCTTGGAAACAATGTCTCCAATGCCACAGGCTTCTGCGAATGCAACACACACACAATCGGTAGCTGGTGGTTCGGTCGCTCAAACCACTGCTGCCAGTTGAAGGATCGCCGTTGCAACCAGAGCACGGTAACGAGGCTTGGTAGAAAGAGAAAATCTTGCAGCTGCCGCTCAAAGGACGTACAGCGATGCAGTGCACAACTCCGAGGCCTGATACCAGAGTCCTCACTCCAGTAATGCTGGCTGCTACAAAAGAACCACTCTCTGTGACGCTTGCCGTGGCTACACACACGTCCCCGTCCTTCCCCAAACAAAATCGAAAACTACCGGGAGACTTGTGATATCGAGCTACTGTCAATTCAACAAACACGTAAGTTCGACACCTTCGTGAACCGAACTGATGGGGAGTGCGAGAATCCGAAGCTACATATAAGAATCACAGCGGCCACACACAAAATAAATCAGGAGGTGGCGATCGGCACAATACAAGTCCTCCGGCGGAGAAGTCGCGAGAGTCTGCGTCTTCGTCGCCGTCTCTGCGTGCGTGCGTGCGTCATTGTGGGTCTGCAAAGTGGAACACCTGCCGGACGAAGGCGAAGGACGCAGCCTTCGTCAACACTTCACGGCCCACTGTCAACTGCGTTGAACGCGACAAGTGTAGGGTAAACCCGCTGGATGCCGGGTGCATTCGCAAAGGGCCCTAAAACGAGTCCATGCATTCGCAAAATAAGGGGCCTAGGATGAGGCCATAGCTGAGTCCAGCCTTCCATTTTGTGAGTGTTGCCCAACTGTGCACTTTATCCACGGTAAAGCACAAGGCAAGGTTATCATGAACCTTAAACATATGGGCATCACAAGGTGGGAAAGGTTCATACACCTACTCCTTAAGAGTGGGAGGGAGCACAAGGCAAAGTTTTCAAGAACCTAAACGTATAGAGATCCTGAGTTTGGTATGCCTACTCCTTAGAAGTGGGAGGGATCTTACACCTATAGGTAGGGATACATTTCATCCTGTTTTTGAGGAGGGATATTCGTGGATATAAAGTACCCTCCAAATACACTGCAAAGTTTCGCCCAGTGCTTTACTGGGAGTTGGAGTACTGAAAAGTTGCTCATGTTTTTCTTCTTGTCTTTCTTCAACTGTATTAGTGTCTTTATACAGATTGAATATTTTCATAAAGACAGAGGTCAACAAAATACCAATCAACTTCACAAAAGTTTTGAGCTTGAAATCTTGAACTTTCTTATGACATGTCATGGTAAGAATAGTGAACTTTCTTATGCTATGTTAAGAACGGATGTTCACTACTCATGACCCTGTTTATTTTGGCTCACTTTACCATGCTTTCCGTGTTATTTTGGATGTGACACACCAGTTACATATTGCAATTTCTATGCATGAGAGGAAGCAATACAACATACTCTCATGTGAGATGAACATTATGTGATCACACCAGTTACATATCATGATTTTCTAAGCACGAGGAGAAGCATTACACAAGATACTCTTGGGTAAAAAAGACCAGCATTTCTACACTCTCTGTAGGATACAAGTCTCTCCAGAACACATTCAGGCTCCTTGAAAAAAATGTAGCCACTACAACAAATCTGGTTAGTGATTTTTCTTGATTCAACATGAGATTTCTCATCAGTGGGGAGGAGTACAAATACTCATGACCATTTGAAGCAAAAAAAAAAAAACTGTTCAACACACACAACTTCAGACCTCATGTCAAGACCTACTGATGATCACACATAAGAATAGGCCTACTTTGAGTCCAAAATAGAGAGATAGACATAGACATTGATAGCTGTGTCCATGTGCTTGTGGTGGAAGTTCCCACATCCTCTGCCACCAGAATGAAAAGCCTTTTCTCTGCCAACTTGTGATTGCCCACATCCACTATGCCTGCATCCACAGATGTAGACCTATGTACCTCTGGCTATTTGGGTGTTGGTTAAGCCTAAATTCCCATTTTTGTGGCTGAATCCAACCACATTAACTGGTGAGAGAGTATTGGCAGATGGTAGCTTAATCAGCTGCTCAATCTTTCTTACTCCAGCAACATCACCATGTTTGCAAAGAAAAGTTGCAAAAGGGTTGATGACAAACTCATTAGCTGCCTTGAGCATCATCTTCCTTACAAAATCAATTGTGACTGCTGCCATTGCTGCTTCATTGCTACAATCCTCAAGCCAGTTGCAAAATGAGCAAAGCTTGCCCATCAGGGTTTTTGCCTTAGGAAAGAACACATCTAAGGTTGTTCACCATAAACCAAATTGCATGCTCAAACCAAATTCTAGTTCCCTTGCATGGTCCATGCTTATTATTAGGCAGGCAGGCACACCTCAAGAAAGGTCTTCTACAATGCTACCACTTTAGCATCCTGGTCAAATACTGTAGGCAGATTCTGCTGAGTCTTGATGATCACTCCTTCTGCAATTGAGCACTTGTTGTGATCAAATAAAACTGAAGGAATGGGAGGAGTGAGAGGTTTACTGCACTTCAATGGCTGACTGCCATCCATCACTTGGGCCCAACATGCCTTGATTGTCTCATCAAACAAGAAAGCCCAAGTCTGCCACATGAGACAGATATTGGTACACACAGGTTTATGTTGTTCAACAACCACATTTTGTGCTTCTTTGCAGATACCTGCAATTCCACATGCCTGGGTGGCAACACTGGGGCTACAGGTCCCATTCCAGAAATAACTCCACCATTTATCTCTTGGGTTGTGTGAAACTTGGATTTCTTTACATAATTCTTGAATACTAGCAATCCCAGCCTCTGGTCGAGGCAGCCTAAATACCAGAGATTTTCTCTTCAAAAAGAGAGCAGGCATGGACATCATCACATCATTGTCAGGAGTGTTAGCATTGCCAGTATTGGCATTAGGTGAGGCCATCTCAATAACTCTGATTTTGTTGTCCAGATCCTCAATAGAACCATCAGCCAAAATCATGTCATGAAGCTTGTCCCTTATCTCCTCCAACATTTGCAAGCCCTTCTCTTCATGAGCTATTGCAGCATCCGACAAGTGTGTCCAATGTTGAAGATCAAGCACATCAAGAAAAGAAGGGGGATAACATCCTTCACTATCCATGCCTGAAATTGCTGCCACATCGTTTTCTTGCACCATTTGATGGAATGCTTTGGACTGAATTGAAGCAACAGTTGTCTGGATATAATTAGGTCAGCCAAGCACTTGTGTGATTTTCTGTGCTTGGTCTGTTCCTCAAACTCCAATCACAAATCAATTGGGACATTCTCTTTGAAGTTACAATAAAATGTCACACATTTCAGAAGTAGCCCAACAGATTCAAAAACACACCACAAAAGGCAGTCAGACTGTTACTTCAATGGAATGTCCCAACCTCTAAAGCCTAATGTTTGATATGATATGGTACAACAAGGAGGGCTGAGTCAGCAGAAATACAGTAATTGGAACCTGGCAACTCCAGACAATTCATCCCTTGTCAGAGCAAAGCTCAAGTAGCTGTTGGAATGAATTTGCATAAGTGGGCACCAGAATTTGCAAACCTGTTCCTATAGAACTAGCAAAAAACCTGAACCCACCATACAAAAGTGCTCACTTACATAGTTGATCATGGGGGGAAAGTGTAGGTAGCACCCAGCACAAGATAGATATAATGAGTCCAGAAGTAGGTGCCCACAAAACTGAATTGCAAATCCACAAATTTGCCTACATCCCAGCCCATCAAACATCAGTTACACTCAAGCACCAAACCAGGTGTAATTTGAGAAATCTCTCTTAAAAGCTGTCCATCTGCACCACAACATTGCATATCAAGTGACTGCTTTTGTTATAGTGTAATGTTGTGAGTATCGTTTGTAGCTTTTACCAATCAGTAATTGAGTGTAGCCATGAAAGGGAGGAATCCAATCCCAGGAGTATGGTATCCACCATCTATGGCATGATATGCTAATACCAACTGATGTTCTGCATCCAGATCCCTCCACTTATCACCTGTTGGTTTCAACCACTACAAGATCAAGTTGATAGTTAAGTGGGAGTCACACCTTGAACCAGTGCCATTGGTACCACTGCTGTTTTGCATCCTCCTGAACACACAACTATTTGGAGATTAGTGAGGTTGAAATCTGAACATGAATATGGAACATGAAGAATCTGAGCCATATATGGCATACATGTCTGCACATGAATGGAACACATTTCACAAAGTGTGCAAAAAAATGACCAACAAAAAAAATGCTCCAGAGTTTTAGGAAGAAAGAAACCTACAGTGTCATCAAAGACGAGAGGAAATACAATGCAAGGAGCGCCAGTGGCAAGGCCAAGCATCAAGTACTCCATCTCCCTAAACCTTTGTATTAAAAAGGGGAACAAAACTACCACAATTTCCACAAACCACCTGCATTAATCTTGATGTCAGTCATGGGCAAGTGAAGCCACTGTAACTTCTCATATGAGACACCAACTGCAATCAGCTTTTTTCTGAAGCAGCTTCTTCTGACTAATGCTGGAGAAATCCTTAGCGCTCACAAAACCCTCAACCCTAAAAACATAACAATATCTGAAGAGACATTTCACACCAGAATCTACTACAACCAGTCATATGAGATGCCAATTGAATCAACATTTCCTAGAGTAGCTTCTTCTCAAACCACCTAATGTTGGGAGAGGTCCTTATTCCTCTTGACGATCCTCAGCATTCCCAAAACCCTAAAAACAACAAGCCCTAAACCGTAAAAAACCTTCTACGGAACCGAATCTCTGAAGAGACTACTTTTACACCCGCATTCGCGAGGACATGGGCTTAGAAACTTGAGAGAAATGTGACGAAATCTGCACATGTTAAATCGAAGATTTACATCCCAAGCTTGCCTCCACTCGGACTGTCAAATTCCTTTGGGCCAATTCGCAAGGGCCTTTTTTCTGTAGCCAGGTTGCGAAATTTCGCCAATAAAAACACACTGCGCACAGCGATGGCGTCGCGAGTAGCAGCAACACAAGCAGTATTGCTGTGTTGCAGGAAGGGATTAAGAACACAGGCATGGCCTGTTATGCATCCCATTGATCCTCCCAAACCGCCTCCTGCAACGGAGCCGGGCATTCAGCGAGTACAAGAAGAGGCGTTCGACAAGGTGGTCGAAAGGGAGAAGGACTACCTCTTCGTGTCACGGATGCGGAAGCTGGCGATGCAGAAGCCAGAGAGGTACGTGGAACTTTCCGATCTTTCACCGGAGGACAGGCTACTGTCGCCTGTTCTTGAAAACTATCCGGCCGTATTTGAGCTCGTGAGGGAGGGCTCGAGAAGATGCCGGACGGAGGGGTACAGACTTACACTTACAGCAGAGCAACTGTCCAGTGAAGAGGAGAATGTTGTGAAGCAGATGGAGGATCATTTTGTCACGGTTCTCAGAAAGGTTTTGATGCTGTCGATCTGGAGACGATTACCACTAGAGAAATTAGTATATCTGGCACCACATTTAGGACTACCGAATGATTTTGAGCGTCGTCTGGTACATCAGTACCCTCATTTTCTCCATGTGGTTACCCTGAAGGACTCAACGCGATTGCTCAAGCTAACTTCTTGGGACGCTCAACTGGCTCTCAGTCTGGAAGAAGTCAAGAAGCACCAGGTTCTTCAGTCTAAAGCATCAGGTGAGTATCCCTTCTCTCGCCCCACTGATTGAAGGTCAACAGCAGAAAGCGTTGCAATTCTGAACTGTCAGACAGAGAAGGCGTTGTAATTAAGTGTCTGACGCTTAGAGGTAATGTTCCTCAACCACTGATCTTTGTTCTTCATGTGATCCCACAATCCTAGATGCTTTCATATGAATACTAGATGCTCCTTGAAAATCAAAGGTTTGAGCTTCATGTTCAAGGTTTAAGAACTTGCTTTCTGGATGCATGAAAGAAGATCAAGACTTCAAAATTGGACATGGTGGCATCACCTGACAATGAATCTTTCATATTCTGGATTCCTAGTCCGCAGGGCTGTGCAATTGATCTGCAGTTGGAGTTGGATGAACTGTTTATTGCTCGGTGTACCAACTTGTGCAGATTATAATGTTTCATGGTCCTTAATTGGCCACAACTGATTGTGTTTTGAAGTTAGTTCAGACATCCAAAGTCTACTTTTAAGGTTCAAGATTTTGGATATCAGGTTATAGGATTCTTGTTCTAAGAATTAGGTCGAGGATTGTCTTATTCAGCTTTTGAATGATCCTAGTTTTGTTCCTCTCAAATGTCTAGTGTTTGGGAATTTCATCCAGGACTATGTCAGTGATAGTCCTGTTTTTTTTGCAGATGAGAAGATGGAGCTGATTACAACGATGGAAAAGTTTCTCCTACCAAAGGGGTACAACCTCTCAAAAAGACACCGGAAGATGCTTGCTAGGTTTAGAAATGCGCCATTTGTGTCCCCATATGAGGACCCCCGAGACTTTGACTGTCTTGAGATTAAGTTTGAAAAACATGCAGTTGCTGGACTTAAAGAACTTCTAAGTTTTACAGTAGAGAAAAGAATGACCCTTGACACTCTTGCACATTTTAGCCAAGAGTTCACATTTTCTTATAAACCAAGAAACTTGGTGTTAAGGCATCCACAGTATTTCTATCTGTCAGAAGCTGGAAATCAAGAGACCTTGTTCTTGCGGGAGGGTTATCATCATGGTAAACTTGTAGAGAAGAATCCACTTGTGCTGATGAAGGAAAAATTTGGTACCCTATTAGGAACCAGAAGATCTGCAGGTCCAAAACCTTAATGTTAAACCCACCATTGTTGGGGCTTGTCCAAGGGACCTGCTGGAAGCTCAACTAGTGACTCCCAAAGCAGGTAAATCAACAGTCTTGACTTCTTTGGTTTTTGAGATTGTCTGATAGAAAATGAGACCAGAAGTATAGTTTAGTATTAGGTTGGGCCAGTCTGAATTGATACTGCGAATCCAATATGTACAGAATGAAATTTCTAGTGCTCATTGGGAAGAAGAGCTAAACCAATTGGGCTATGATGAGAATTGTGTTCAGCAAAATTTGTGCAGGGCATAGAATCCACCAACTGAGTCAGAAGTCCTCATGGAAGGAACACTACATGAGCCTAGCCAGATTCAATGCAGAACTGAAAACTGCTGGAGTTCAGTAATTCTCATGTTCAGAGCACTTGAAGTGGGTTAACAGGCTTATGTGTGATGGTTTTTAGAATGGAATTATAAGCAATGATGATTGGTTTGATCAATGGATGTGCTTGCATTTTTCAAGTGACAGCACCATTTCAGTCAAAGTTTGACCTGAGCTCAGATTTGAAGCCCTCTTAAGTATTTACAGAAGTCAAGTGCACTCTTCATGAACAGAGCCAAATCATCAGATTAATAGCACTCCCTCTGGTTTTCATTGTAAACTTTAACCCCCCTAAATTCAGCTCGATTGAGTGCTCTTTTTAATTTAAAGTATGTGCCAAAAATGACAATTTTCTGATACCCGACAGGTTTTTAAATGCTTTATCCTTGCAATACAGCTTTCAATTGAATTTCACTACAAAACTGGAAGTGCAACCCTAAGATCTCCTTGCAGTTTATCCTTCCTCACTTCCACTTAATATGGCCCATTGTGGTGGACATTTTTACACACTGTTTCCTAAACTTAAGGGAAAATCTACCGACTTGAAAACTAAAAGTGCATTAAGAAGGCATTAATTGAATTTTCCCCAGGCTTCTTGAGCTACCGGCCAAATCCAAAGAAACACCATTTACTTGATTTTGGCAATTAGCATAGTTGTAGTTCTTGTTCACTAATGACTAATGTGTTTCTGCAAACCGCAGCACTAGAAAACAAGCAGAGAATACCAAACACTGAAAAAATCCTGCCTTGCTCTCTACTAAAGAAATCCAGGTACTCTTTGGGGATATGAAGTACATTCAGCCTGACACCCTCACTGAATTTTCTCAAGGCCTTTGGAGACACCTACTTGCTGTACAAGCATTGAGAATGTGCAAACACTGCAGTGTCTTGAAAATATGTAATCAAGAAAAAAACACTAATAGCATGTGTGGAGAGCAGGCATGACTAGTGAAAGATCTGCTTTCCTGGTGAGGTTGGCTCTCCAATTGAACTGGATTCAATCTGCAAAAAAAAAAAATTTAGCTGCTTTATGTTCAGTCATTGGGTGCCAATAGATTTATAGGAACAAATCTTTTCCCACCAAATAAACTTCAATGAAATATAGGTTGGTGTTTATTGATAACAAAGCATGTTTACTTGAAAAATTTCACTTCATGTTGTGAGAAATCGGTCCCTTCTTGCATAGGCCAAATAGATGGAATCGTTAATTTACAAAACAACACATTATGGGTTTTTTGACTAGTCAACGAAATGATTACTATCCTTTTCAACTACAATTGTAGTTATTTAGTCATAAAAATCACAATGTAATTACAAAGGCTATTAAAATGTCATGTGATGTTATGGTTTTGTGATTATATTTAGTTTATTGACTATTGGGTTTTTTTGGATAGAAATATCATGATTTTTGAAGTTTTAATAATATGTTTTAAATGAATTTTAATTAATTAATTAAAAATACCTTGATTTTTGTGACTAAAATAATGACTTTTATTATCACAACAAGATGATGTGACATTCCACATGCATGGTGACACCAAAACATGTCTTTTATAACTTGTCCTATTTTATTACAATGGGAGAAATGACTAGAAAATGGCATAAGTTCGACTTTAAAAACGACTAGAAAAATTATTGTAGTTGAATAAGACTAGTTGTGAAAAGCATGTTTTGGCATTGTGATGTATGTGGTAATAAAATACTTGACTACTAATCAACATGATGATTCATACACTATTTTAAATAAAATGAGGCACTTATTGGTTGGTCACTATGTTAGAGATGTTCAATGTTTCAATGTAATTCTTTACATCAAAATGCAAGTCTAGAAACTTTACCTTCACTACAACAAATCTTCTTCTTTGAACTAGACACAAATATGATTTTTTTCCAACTATTTTTATTACTATTTAATCATAACAATCACTAAGTAATGGTAAAAGACACCAACATGCCATGGCATCATGGTTTTACAACTATAGTCAATATGACAACTTGTTGGTTTTTTGGTAAATTTTTTTTTTTTCCAATTTTTGTTCATTAGTTAATTAGTATTAAGAACCATCCACCTTTGCGACTAATAATGACTCAATCTCTCATGATGATGACATGACATGCTATTGGCCAATAAGATGATGTGATCATATTTGTCAACATTATGATTCATGTCATTGATTTAATGAATTAATTTCATTTATTAACTAGTTGAAAATATTGTTGTCCTTTGTGATTAATAACAATTTAATCTTCCATGTGGTGATGACATGGCATGCCATTTGGCAATAAGGTGTCACAAATTTTCATGGTAATCCATGATTTTTTGTGATGCCATAAGTTTTTCTGTGTCTTGAATTTATGGCACCAATATTTGTCATGGCATACCATATTTTTTGTGTGCCATTAGTTTTTGAAATCATGAATTCACATGCATGTGTATGTACTCTTAACAATTTATTGTTAATTTGTAATTATGACTACAATATCAATAGTTGTTTTGAAAAAAATAACACAACTCTTTGATTATTTAACACACTAGCTTTGGTTAACATACTTGTTAAGTTAACCTATGTATGTAAGTTATTTAGTAAAAACCTATTTCATAATATAAAATATCTTATAAGTTATTTAATTAGACATGAAAAATTCATTACATTTAGTATGTTTAAATAGACCTAAAATAAGTTATTTTACTAATAGGTTGACCTAGGTAGGTTCACATAAGTTTTTAACTTCATTTTTTTGCCAAGTCAACCTAGGTAACATCATTACAAGATATTTTATCAAGTTTGTAACCACCTTAAACTTGTATGATTAATGTGAGTAGATGTGATTAAATGTGACATAATTATCCTAGGTTTATTTTTTTAGCCTAAAAATGTTTAGGCTAATAAGTAGTATAGGTTGACAAATTAGTTCATCTTAAGTTAACCTAGGGAGATCTAGGTCTAAATTAGGTTAATATGTAACAGGTAGGTTGACCTAGGCAACTTAGGGTGGCCAAAGTTAATTCAAGGCTAAAAATTTTGAGCTTTGTAATTTTTTGTTAAATACAATTAGTATTAAAAAAATGTGGTAGATGAGGGGTTCAAGTCTTCAATCTTGTAACCTATGATATTTATGCCATTTGGTTTAGGTTAGGAAGCTTAGTTTACACTTATTGGGTTAGAAGTTTGATGTTTGTTTTTTATCTATGCGACTTAAATTAGGTTGCTTAACATATGTAACTAGGTTAAGCTAGGCTGCTTAGCCTAGCTAAGTGAAACTCGATTGACTTTTGGTCATAATCAATGACTCATAATGTGATTATAGGCTTTTCACATATGACATTGATCCATCAAAGCATCTTTTGTAACACTGAATTGAATAAAATGATTAAGTTAAAATGGCATGCATTTTACACATCATACCAAGGTTAATAATGACAAGGAATTTCATTATTATAAGAAAATTAAAAATATATAATTGTTAAATTGACTCGGTTTTACAACTGAATGCCCTTTATGACTAAATGGGTGAAATGACATGGGTTTAACAAAACACTAGTCGCATATGTATATAGTTTTACAAGCTAGTAATAAAACCCAAAATGTGTTGTGTTGTCAATTGCATATTTACGTTTCATACCTTTTATGTAACAATTCATGTCATATGCACAAAATTAGAAATTATGAAGCTTGAGGGGTGCACCTATGAACTAATAGGACAAACCAAAGTTAATAAAAACAAGAATACTAATGGAAGTCGAATTGGTAATTATCCTTGTGGTACAATAATGCTTAGTGGTTTTTTGAAATGCTTCAAACACTAAATGTGCAAGGTGGGGGGACATCATTCTATATGCCACACTCCATCTTTGCACAAAACTTCTAATACCTCAACACCTCCATTGATGATACACACAACTTCATAATGAATAGCCTCTCAATTTGCAAATGCGATTTTCCAATCTTGGTGTGGACAGATGGGCGCGAAAAATTGAAATGATTGTGCTTATGTGACTCCCATTTTGATTTTGGAGGCAAGTTTGGCTTCCATTTGCAAGAACCAAAGATCTTTTCCCCTTCCATATACATTCTAGTTATGAAAGATGAATCCAATGCATATTTTAAAATTGCGTTTGCAAGTTGCTTTAAGTCATCATGTTGGGTTGCTTTACATAGGAAAAGTCTACCCTGTATTAAGCCTTTGAACTAATGAGCCGCCTTTCTTGAAATAATTATACAATGTTACTTGATTGAAGGTTCAAACATAGTCATTAAAAGTTGCAACGTACAAATAAACTCCCTTCCTCCACAATTGTTGAAGCCATATGTTATGCATTATTTCAGAGAGGTTATAGGCATGTTCACAAGCTCGTCTAGAGTGAATTTTTACAAAACATAATACATTAATGTCATTTTCAAATGAATTCTAACATATTGTAAACATGCCATTTAGATTGGATGGAATGGAAAATGTGAGAGAAGGATGGGAATGCAACAACATTAGGAAGCGAACATGTGAACATGAACATGAGCTTATGAATGAGAACAAATATGTTTAGAATATTTTGATGATGGGGACAAAATATGCTTAGAATATCCCTATGCCACGTAGGAATGACATGGAAAATATTTTTCCACATGTACATGGATGAAAATGAAAAAATGGATGAAATATTTGGATGAAAATTGAACATCAATGAACTTTTTGGATGATAATTACAAGTAAATTAATTGTTAAGATGAAAGATTTGACATGTTGAAATGTATGGACGATATTAATTCCAAAACAATTATGACAAATGAAAATTATTGGACTCAGATAATTTTCATGTCCAATTTCATCTACAAAAAAAGGTGTCAAAGGTGAAATTCGAAGGAATTACATTATGATGCAAAAGGGTAAAACAATAACTTGTGTAAGTTAAATTAAGTCACATGTCCAATTTCATCTACAAAAAAAGGTGTCAAAGGTGAAATTTGAAGGAATTACATTACGATGCAAAAGGGCAAAATAATAACTTGTGTAAGTTAAATTAAATCACACTGTAAATCAAGGGCAAGAAGTCCACATAATGATGAAATGGGAAAAAGCTTGAGAAATTAATGGACAATTTCTACACAAATCATGCTAAAAAATATTTTTATTTTTGCAGTAGAATAAATTCCAAAAGAATAGATCCCATAACAATCCTATTTAACAACTATCACATGACATTGCAACCTAATTTACCTCCAAGACTTTGGCATGATTTAATAATCTATGAACTTCATTTTAGTTCTAGGATGGATAGTGGATGAATGGTTCTCTAATCCCATAATACATGGCATATTGCAAAATGTAATATAAATGCTTACCCATGGTACCCATTTGCCGATGAACACAATCATCATGGAAAAAAAATCCATGCAACTACAAGTTGAGTAATCATTAATCATTACTTCATATTGCTTACGATTTTTTGGCAATTTTGAAAAGAGATGGCATATTTGTCCATATTCTGAAGGAGGAATGTTTGACGGAGTTAATAATGTGGCTTTAAGAGTTCATCCCACCTCCCATTTGTTTTCTTGTAGAATGGATAGTTTGAATGCATTGGGACAATGAATCTTCATCCCATTCCTTGATTTGGGCCAAGAATCTAAATTTAATGGCTTATAAACATGGGCAAAAGTACTATCACCAAAGAGTTTCTAAGGGGCACATGCAGAAGGTTGGTTCACGAATGCAGATATTTTGTCCCCAACTAGATTAGTGAGGGGACATCTTGGGTTTTCCAAAAGCAAGAAACCAACCTCCTCCAATGCCACCAAGGTGTAATCACAATAACATGTACCATAATAAGTGTAATGCTTGTTTGATTTTTTCATGTTTTAAAATAGTAATTTAATTTGATGTTGAAAATATAAGATTTGTTTATATAGTTGCATTGTCAACATATTATGCGAACATGTGAATTTAATTTGAAATTAATTCAATGATTAAAAATAACAAAAAGACCCATTAAGCATTGTAACACTTGTTTTTAAACAATAAAAGGACTTGTAAATGGATTTGAAATTTTTTGAAAATCACATTTTTTGCCAAATTTTTAACATAAATTTTATTAAAATAATATGATTTTTTTTAATTAAAAAATATATATTTTGAAGATTTTCAAAAAATATTTGAAGAATATTTCCCAAAAAGCAGTCACAAAAGCAGTAAAAAAGTAGGTGGGTGTGGCTTGTGTTATCTTGTTTGCACCCACCATTTTAATTTGAATGAGATCTTGTCCCTACTTACACAAGCCATAAGGAAGGCAAAGTTGGCAAGTGCATATTTCTTGTTTGTCCTTCCCACACATCGCATAAGGTCATCATGACAACACTGAAACTTATGTAGTTCAATTGATACACCTTTGGTTGCATTCCAATAACCAACATAACATGGAATAAGAATACCACAATCTATTTGTTTTGAAATGATTTGGTTTGTAGTGATGTTTAATGTTTTTTTGCAACGCCAAACAACAAGTTTTTGACTTTGGGGGATAATGTTCAATTAACTAAATGTTGTCCCCATAGAGGCACTCAAGGACCTTTGCACCATTATGGGTGATAATAGGATTAGGGCCGTTGCTGACATCCATAGCTGATGACTAGTTGATTGGAGTTGTTACATTGGCCACTTTTGGACAAGAAAAGTTCATCCGATCATGCCAATGTGAATCTGCTTTTAACCTAGGTGGAATTTTTCCTTGCATTTGGTTGATCCAAACATTTCTTCACCTCACAAGTGCTTTATTCTAGTGAAAAGACTAGAACTTGAAATATACTTGGTAATTAAAATAGTAGTTTGGATTGGGTCTCCAAACTAACTAATCATATGTAAGCGCAATTCATTTTTGTCTGGATCGGTCCTAAATGCACCTCCTTATAAGAAGGCATAATATAATGAGGATTTCCTGAATGCTCACACATAATCATCAAATGTTACAATAAATAGGCAAGTACCCTTATTACTAAATTGTTGTAGCCAAATGTTATGGATTGTTTCAAATAAATTACATGTCAACATATCAATTTCCTTTTCCAAGGATAATTTCTACAAACACATAAAAGGAATGAAGTTATAATTTAGGAAGGACAAATGGAAAATAAAATTGAACAAAATAATCTAGAAGAATTTACATCCAACATGAAGCCTCCCTTTCACACACAGAAGTGCCAGAAGTTGAGCTAATTGTTGGGCTTGTGAAACCTTCACTTACAGCTCCAAACAAGTACCACCAAGACCAAATGGTAGCATATCGAAGGTTAATTTCCTCCAAGGATGTGATTTTTTTATATTCACAATAAAAGGTTTTGTGTCAATTATGGAACTCTAGTGTAATCAACTATTTGGTGTGTCTATCCAAAGACTAAGTTTAATGAAAAAAAACACATCCACTCTTTGTCAACCATCTTGCCCGTAAGATCTTTAATCCCATAAATAATGCGAACACTATCTGCCATGAACCTTTTAAAAACGGGTGTACCCAACCTTCTTTTTTCAACAATTATGTTCAATTTCCTCCATAGAATGCATTGAGCTTTTGTGTCCTCAAATTGCATGTCACAGATTACAATTGTCATGACCTTACAATAGATCGGGTCATAAATGTGACAGGCCATGGTTGTCCATCCTTGAACATGTTTTACAAGATTGAACATCATCCACACATTTTGCAAATCATCACCTAATTGCATTTCCCGAACTAGATCAAATTCGGAGATAACTCCATCAATGGACATTTTGAACAAATAAACCTTTTGCCCAACATGTTGACAATGAAAATAATTGTTTTGAATATAGTTGTAACTAGATTGTGCCTTCAATTTTAAGGTACAATCAATGGAGTTTGAGTTACTGGGACCATGCGTTAGTGAAATAATCAGATTATGTATGCCAAGGGAACACAAAGGAGTGAACTTTAACAAGATTTGACATAGTTTTTCACCTTTGAAAAACTCCACAAAAACTTTTCCATTTTCATTGAATAAGTGATAAGAAAGAAATGTCTTACTCGGAAACAAAACAATAATTGAAGTGATAGTTGTTGGTGTGTGACATACCTCATCTACAACCATGTTCTTCATTTTCTAGAAGGATTTTTAACATTAACTGTCTACAACTAGATGGGAATGGGTGCCAAAGATTCTTGATGTTATTGGTTTGCAACATGCATTAAGCATGACCATCGAACTTTTTGTCCATACCTTGCAATTGTCCATAGTGTCCCAATGGATGATGAATAGGAGGAAGTTCAAATAATATGTCACCATTAAATTTAGTGGGAAGCCAATTCACAAACTCAATTATGATGGCCCCATAATCAAGGGACTTCAATTTGGAACAATTGTATGGAATCAAAGACATTGCCTTTAAAGAATCAACAATGTTGGACAAGTAGCATTTGTGGCACTTCCATTCACAAAAGGTTGCACCTCATTAGTTCACAAATTCATAAGCAACACTTCCATCTACAGAGGTTGCCTTTTGTCAGTTCACAAGTTCAATAGTGATACTTCCATTCATTGAACCTATTCTTCAACAGTTCATGAATTCATGAAAACGGGGACAACAACATTAGGAAAGGAATGACCATCTTCATCAGAAGAATCACAAAGATTGATAACCGATGACTTCGCAATCGAGACATAAAACTTTGAATTGTGAGAAATCACAATAGGCTTTTCCTTTGTTAACATGCCTTTCATAGTAATTTTGGCCACTTATGCAACTATGCCCAATGTTAGAATAATATCTTAGAAATTGTTATACACATTTTTGCCAACAATTCAATACCTATCATTGGTGACAATCCAAAACATCCCTTTAGGGTTCACATCTAAAACTTGGTAAATAAAACTTAAAACAATGTTGTCATCCCCATAAGAAACATCTTTAAAAACATGCATAGATCCTTACTAGAAAGCAAACATTTCATAAAACACATTTTCAATCATTTGTACAACTCTAGAATCATTCACCAAGATGGTAAGATTTGCCTTTCTTACAACATGGAAAGTAACCATGGAGAATAAAATAAAAATGTTCTACTATTTAACTCTAAAACTGATGTGAGATTTATCTCATTTGAATGATATAGTTATTAATGTAATAATAAGAATAAAACTAACAACAAAAAGAGATATGAAGATTACAACAATTTAAGATGTCACAAGCAGAAAATGTTAATGTCGTCTTGGAGTAAGAAGTGCAATTAAAAAGAAAAAAGGAGGGAAAAAAATAATTATAGAAATAAATAAATAATTTGATTTGCCACAAAACTAAAGGATGTCCAAAAATTATTAAAACAACAAAAAGTCACGAAAACATTTGACATTAATTGTCATAGTTTTAGATTTAAGTTTGTGACCAAAGCAAATGCTTGCAAAGGTGCAGGCCAAGAGTGAAGCCCAAGAGTCACATTCCATGCTCTTGGGAGTGTAGGAGAGTGTGAGGGAATGAACCCACACACTCCCAAGTGGGCTCTTACTTTGGGAGTTAAAGTCTTAGTGAGTCCCAAATTTTTAGAGGGCAATTGCAAAGGTCAAAACACATTTGATTAAAGACTTATTTATACCATTGAAAAGTTCTTGAAACAAAAATTTCTAAACTGGGCTCGCATGACCCATTTGGGTACTTAAAACATAAGTTATGGCCAAAAGAAAGGTCAGGAATCAAATTGCCAATTTGACTTCTGACCATTAAAAGTCCAGAATCACCTTAATTTACTTTTGTGCAAGTGACATGCCACATCCCATTGGAAAGCTTTTGACGAGTGATACAACTTTGTTTTATACCTCATATCAATTGGAAGTTTGCACACAAAGTTATGGGCTTCCAAAGTTGTGAAAGTTCTAATTTTGAGAATTTTGAGATTCCCAACTTGGGAATCTCGGGACAAAATGACATTCAAGTGTTGGCCCTATGGTTAAGCACAAAGAATATTATAAGGGGGAAGGTGGTGGCTTCCTTTAAGTTTGGGCCGTGGTGAGTCTTGTGACTTTGTGTTTGCCTGTGGTTCGTCTGTGCACCAAAAATGTTCCAACTATGCACTAACCAACTTGTTGTTTGGTGCATAGTGTGAATAATTGACGAGCTTGTCACTCGTCCTAGTCCACATCTTGGAGTTCTAATATGCTTATTTACCTGTGAAGTGCAATGAGCCAGGGAGCGTACCCCAACCCTTCATCCTTTAGCTGTTTTCACCTTGGATTCAAAGTTAAATCTATCAAGGAGCTTGGGAGTGTGTCAAATTAAGGAACATACCCCAACTTCTTTTTTTTTCCGTTGTTTTCATTTTCAGACTTGCATTTGAATCTTTCAAGGAGTGTGCGAGTGCATCACCAGAATCATGTTTTACTTTAAAGTGTGGAATTTGGGGTAGATTGTCATGTTTATATGTGTCCGCATTTTTTTATCAACCCAATGTGATTAAAAGTTTTAGAGTTGATCACAAACTATTAAGATTAATGGGTAGTCATGAAACTATCATTAATAACATAATGTCATAGGTTTATGTGTACAAGCTTATTGCAACTTTAACCTTTGGTTCACGACCAAGGCAAAGGCTTATGAAGGTGCAAGCCAAGTATGAAACCCGGGAATCATTTTTCATATTCACAAGAGTGCAAGAAAGTGAGGGAATGAACCTTCACATTCCCAAGTGAGCTCCCACTTTGGGAGTTGGAGTTCTGGTGGACTCTTGAATCTTTAGAGATTGATTGTAGGGGTCAAGACCCATTGGATTGAAGAATTCTTTATATCATTGAAAAGCTCTTGGAACTTAGATGTCTAAAATGAATTCACATGACTCATTTGGACATTTAACACACAAGTTATAGCCAAAAGAAGGGACGGGAGTCAATTTGACAATTAACTCTCGACCACTAAAAGTCGAGAATCACCCCGATTTCCTTGCGTGTAGGTGGGGTGTGACATGTTGGTGGAAAGTTCTTGACAAAGGTAATAACTTTGCTTCAAACTTCATCTCAATCAGAGGTCTGCACACAAAGTTATGGGCCCCAAATTTGGGGGAATCCTAGTTGCAAGAATCCTAGTTGCAGGAATTTCGGGATTCCCACTTAGGAGTTGTGGGACAAAATGACATTTGGGTGTTGGTCCTGTGGCTGGGCACATAATATATTATAAGGGGGAAGGTGGTGGCTTCCCCCAAATCCGGGCCATGTTGAATTTTGTGAGTTTGTGTTTGCCCATGGTTCATTCATGCACCAAAATGTTTGCAACTATGCATTAACTAACTTGTTATTTGGTTTGTGTAGGTCAATGTGAGTAAGTGAAATGCTTGTCAATCTTCCTAGTCCCATCCCGGAGTTCTAGCATGCCCCTTTACCCCTAAAGTGCTACAAGTTAAAGAGCACACCCCGACTTTTTTTCCTTTCATTATTTTCACCTTTAGACTCGCAATTAAGTACATCAAAGAGCTTGGGGGTTGCATCAGGGCTAATAATGAAAATGCACCCAAAATTGCTAATGTGAATTGTTGCAAATTCAAATGTTTTTATGAAAATAAGGGGTTTTCAAAGATTGAACTAAAATTCATGATGAAGGATTGATTTGAACATTTTGAGGTTCATTTTTGAATAACAAAATATAAAGTGTTCGGAATAGTTTAGGCTAAGGTTCAAGCTAGTGGTGGCATGCGTTAGTGGCACTTATGTTCACATTTTTAAGTCAAAAGTTTAATATAGCCATGTTTTGAGACATTCCTGGGCTAATCATTTGTTTGATGATCCCACATCGTGCTGCCAAGATTCAAGTTGATACTTATATATTCATTGGGTTGTGATGGTTGCTACATTATGTTCTTGTTGGTTTAAACCACATTTCAATTTCTTCTTGGAACAAAAAGTTTTTAATTCATATTTATAAGAGTAATGGTTTGAAATTTATACATCAAACTTGAGGGTATTCATTATTTGCTACTTGAGTTGTCCTTTTTAGGGTTTAGATGAGGCACACAACAATTTTGGATTGATTTAACAATTGTTGACATAATCATCATCAAGTTATAGTTCAGGGTTCAAAAAGTCATGTTGTAGGGGTTCAATCTAACCTTTCTACATCCTTTATCAAATCAATGGTACTTGTCTTGATTTTGATTTTGATTTTTTTTTGGGTTGGGTTTTGTTTGGTTTTTTTTTCTTTTTATTTAAAAAGAAATTATTGTGATGTTTCTTGCACAACTCCATGTTCAAGAGAGTATGATCATGCTTTCTATTTGTTTGTAATTCCTATGTGTATCGTTGCATGTGAGCAACCTTACAAGCTACATAATTTTCTGTTGCACATTTTGAATTCTTCAAAAATTTGGTAGCCCATCCAAAGGTAGGCTAATCTCTCCATTGTTTTAGGGTTTTCACGATACTTTTTGAATCACTCTTCACTAACCATCACCTTCTTGCCAAGTGTAAATCTTTTGACACCTAATTGAAAATATCAAATTTGTAATAGTAGTTGCTGGCAATGCCTAGATGGTTTTGGCATATGAGGAATAATTCCTTGTGGCTGGTTGATTATGTATTCAGCAAGTTAGTTTGGGATTTTGTTGCACATATGGTAACATCTATTCTACTACTAAGTTTTGGAAAAAGCCAAATATTGTCCATTGTGGAGAATCTCCTCTTGATGGTACAAGCTCCATTAAAGGGGGGCATACTTCATGCAAATGTATGTTGGCTTAAAATTACTAGTGATGTTTTAGATGTGGAATGATTCCAAAATATATAGAGTTGTTAACTTTTTCTTAATTGGCTGCAGATGTCATTTGAGCCTGTTTGCAACCTAGATGTGGACAATGAGCTTCACTTATTTAGTGCCACTTTTCTTGAATGGTGTGTGCTTCTTTGTGCCAACAAGTAAGTGTTCCTTACCTTTTTTTTCTTTTTATGCTTGTGTGCAATAGAAACATGTGGCCCAAGTTAAGAACAAAACAAGTTGAAATCCAATTGTGAACCCTATCCGAGCAAAGTATGATTAGGAATGGTATCAAAAAGTTCATTCTAGATTCCAGTGCTACTTGTTCCTAGAAATGATAGGACATGGGGGGATGTGTGGGTAGGTACTTGAGCAGTGCTGGTGATGGTGGTAGAGGCTATTTGCCATCTCATATACCCAATCAAGTGGCAGGTGAGTGGATGGTGGCTTGATAGGCAAGTTGAACTTTTACAAAGCTTGTTGCGCACCTTCAAAGTTTTCTTTTTGCAATCTCATAGAGATGTGGTTTGATAGGTAAAGGACAGTGTTGTTGGGTTATGCAAAATTTGAGGAATTGATGTGGGATTGCAGCAATGTGTGTACATCCTAATCCTTTACAATGCTAGAGTTGGCTTCATTGGTGTACCCACTCTGTATTTGATCATGGTTCTGCATTCAACTGTACAAATTTGACAGATGGGGTATGATTCTTTGCTCTTCTTTTTTTATCACATTTGATTACCATTTTTTTTAGTGGGCTTTCTGCAAGATAAGTTGAGAACATTGCCAAGTAGTGCAATTGACTGTTCACTAGAGCTTCTTTGTTGAAGTCCTAGTACATGGTCAAAGTTTGTAAGGAGAGCAAGTTACATATTTTGTAATAGGGTTTAGGGAACCTTATAGAGATCTATTATGGAGGAGTCTATGTCTTTCACATAGTTTCACCAGGAGAACAAGATCTAGACATGTGATTTTGTGTGTAGAGGTAAAAACATGTAATGCTTCATGTGAAACTACGTGCATATTACGTACAGGGTCAAGCTTTTGAGGTTTGTTGACAATTGTTTTTAGGTGGCATGGTGGTGAGCCTTGACGATAACCAAATGTACTTTACGGCAGAAGATACACCAACATTGCCAGAGCCAGAAGGAAACCAACTCTGGGTAGCCCTTTCGCAATAGGTGCATCCTAATTTGGTCCAATTGGACTGCGCTCTAACCCTAATCCTATTCGTACCTCTGTCACCCTTAGTAAACCACTTTTCAATTGATTAACTTAACAGCGTTTACTAAATACTTTCAATTATTGCAAATTTGTGGAGGAACAAGTAAAAGGGTAGTAGGGGTATCAATGTCACTAATTTGCATATCAGAATCCATATCTGGATCATCTAAATGCTATAGTGAAGGAGGGCCAGGATATGCTTAGGAGAAGATTGCTTACTGAGGTTGTTTTGGCCTATGAAGCGGAGCTCTTAAAGGAAATGCTACATATTACCAAATATCCTCAATGTAAATGTTTCAACTTTTCCTTCATTAATAAAAAGTTTAACTTATTTACAAAGTGCTCCAAATATCATTCCCATTTGGTTTTGGAATGAGGAAAGTGACTTCAAAATGTTCCAATCTTACCTTTCAATTTCATAGTGGATAAATTTATTATTTAATGTTTCAATCCATATTCTTGTTTGAATTTCCAATGGGGAAGATTGATAAACTTCAATTGTATAGAGGTTCCCTCTGACCATGGAAGAAAAATGGAAATTTTTCCCTTAATCGGACTATACCCTCTCATGTTTTAATTTGAAATGGTATTATGGGAATATGCCTTTTTTTCCCCAACTGAAACATTCCTTATGTTCCTTGTGGAGGGGCCAAGTTCACAGAATTACTTGGTATAGGCCTCTTGGTATAGAATACAGAACTATTCCATTAGGCACGATTAATACACCTTGTTTTTGGACCATGCAATCGCGAAAGCCAATTTGATATTTTCAAGGCCTCACATTTACCTCTATGTAAAACTAGTAAATTCTGTAGTACTTGTTTAGGCGAGTGTTGAAGACAAAGTCGTTTAGGACAGTTTCCTTCAAAAAGCAAAGTTCTTACAACAGTTACAAAGTACTTGAGGTAGGTTGTCGTTCCCCATTTTCAATCCTCCTAATTGGACTAATGTTCCCAAGGATTTGAAAGAAGATCAACTGGGAGGACTTGAGGAAGCACGGGAGCCGGAAAGTCTCCCTGGTAGGTACAAAGGAAGAGTTCCCCTGTTTTGTTATATTTGGCTAGCGTTTGCAGCAGTGGATGAGAAGAACCCACTCCTTACACATATAATAAGCACACTAATAAATCTCAACGATTCCGTTCATCTGCATTAACTAACCTTGCCATCAACCAGACTTTCTCTTGTCTGCTCAAGAAAGAACATACCAACAAGTTACCCAATATAACTCGGCTCCATTTGGATTGGAGCCTTGGCGCTTGTGCATTTACAGGCGTTTCTTTTGTATCTTCTTCATCTGGTTTTCTCGTTCAATGTACTTGAAGATGGTCCCGTCATATTGACCACGTATTCCTTCCTTAGGTACATAACCATCTCTGTCCATCAACAATAAGTAAACAGCAAACCACTCCAATTTTTCGGCAGTCCTGCATCATTGGAAATAACCAGCTTGATGTTGGGTTGAGTTTAGGTCCAGAGAAAAACTTCATGGTGGGTAATCCACAAATATTTCATGACTATTAGGTATATGTATACAGACCAGATTTGCACTCTAGAATTTCTGCTTCGAAAATTTTACACTGACATATAAAATTATGGAGAGGACTGATCAATCAAATCATGAGATTATAACCCTGTGACTTGCCAACCAAAGGGATCCATGGCGCAGCGATTCGCTTCAGTCATCTCCCACAGTTCTCCAGGCGTCAACCGCGTTTTCTCCGTTTTAGCAAACTTGCTAAATAGTTCTTCAAATTTCTCTGGCACGAACCTGGTTCCAACGTACCAAAGACAAATTTCATGAATCCATTATTATCGACAATCATGTCCTCATATAAAGAAGCGGATGTCATGCAGATGCAAAATCAAAGTCAACAAAACAAGTGCTTTGAATCAGACAGGACAATCATCGAACTTAAGTTGTCACCGTCTGGCATATCAGGATCAACTGATTTTTCTTAACCAATTTACACTAGTTACCAAGATTATTGCCTCATGTCTGGGTGAGCTTCAGAAACAGGGATGCCCAGCAAAATGTAGATATCATTCCCGGCCTGTGAGCAAATTTGTTATCCAGATAGCGACAAAACGATAAATCCGCGTACTATTGGGCTTGCAGCTGAATACAGCTACCCCAAGTACACCACATCATGTTTTGAGCTACACTCCTAGATTAAGGCACGTAGCTTAAAAAAATTCTAGTAATTTTTACCTCCCCTCAGTGTCGTAAACTCCTGAGTCGCTACCATGTTTAGCCCTGTGTATGTTCTTGATGTAGATTGGGAAGAGAGGCGACGGGATCCAAGACTGCACAGGCCAATCATTCCATTCCCCAGGATTACCAGTTCCGATCACTCCCAAGACATATATGACAATACTAATTACTGCTTGAAACACGGCGACTAACTATTCATCTGGCTTGGACAAAGACAATATGAAGAATGTACGGCAAAGTCATTCTGTGACCAGTCTGGGCTGTGTAAGGTAACGTAAAATTCTCACATCAAGAGTGACCCAACTGAATGATCCGTTGATGAGCACCATTGCCCAGAATGAGAAAAGCAGGTTGAATCCAATAGCTCTAAAACCTACAAATATGTGTAAACACGTATGAGAGTCAATATAGTTATATATGACATTTTAGGTATCATCAAATGAAATCATCTGCCGGCCTCAGCTAATTCATCAAGCAGCTTTCGTACCACATGATCCTGCATTCTTCTCAAAACTTGCACTAGCCCACACCTGAATATTAATCTAGTCTTTATTATACCTAGACCAGATTCAATTGTTGTGTACTCATGACTCAAGTGGATGGGAAACCAATAAAAAATGTACGTGTACTCCTCGTACCCTCAAACGTCTCCCATGGATAGATAATGCCATCGTCGTTGCGGTCAAAGAAGGCCACATGCTGCTGAAGGACGGAAAGGCCTTTGGGGTCGTGACCTGGGGTTCCAATTGGATTTTCCACGTCAACTGCCTTCAATGCCCTTGGTACATCTGCAGTGTCACAAAAAATAATCCACATAACAAAATACATGCTTAATATTAGACATGATGATTTGATTCGCAACTGTACTAGATATGAGTACGTAGCAGTATAATTATTCTGCACCTGCATGCAATTACGGAGTCACCGCGGTAACCGACGATTCTTTTTCTACCCGTCATGCAACACGGCATGGTGCATCAATAGTGGAGCCGCGTGATGGCCTTGATTAAAACCCACAATTTGTTTGCAAAATACTAGATCTAGGGAAACTGTACGATCAAAGTTTTTATTACAAGTAATAAGGAGCTCTCGGATGATTCCTTGCGGAAAATTGTCTTACTCTACATTCAAGAAGAGACTAAAAACGCAACTAACAGGGAATTGTGCAACACTGGGAGTTCTGCAACATTCCCAGGGAGCCCCACAGGGAAAGTTCAATCTAGAAGGGTACTGTGAACGAATGTCAAAGGGGAACTTGGTAAATTTTCCCTGGTTGGAAAGCACCTATTGGGGGAAAAGAATTTTCCCTTTCACATTGGGTCTAAGAGGAATAACTGAGAGCGTTCCCACATTGCACACGGAGTTAAAGGAAAACTCCTTTTGTCACCCTCATGACGAATACAGTCCGATCTTCTCTGTGACGGAAGCCCTCAGGTCCTAACCATCGGCTCAGCGATCAAGTTGAACAGTACTACTTGGCGTAAAAGGCATGAACAATTCGCGTCCAGAAATATTACCGTATGTCAATATTCCCCCAGAAAATTGCATGCAACGACTAATTCCTGCTCCTGCGTTCCTCGACGCACAGTACTTTAAGAAGGTGTTAGAAACCAGAAAGAAAAATATGCACGCACGAGGTTTCGGAATGCTTCTGTCGATGTCGTGTGTGGCGACGACGCGCTTGTAGGTAACTGGACATTTTGGGGCCACGGTCGATAAGTCGGGGTCGACCTGGCGAGTCTCGTCCGCTAAGTTACTCCGCATACTGCAGTATACTGAGCTGCGAATATGACGAGGGTAATAGGCCGTATGCTGCTGAACAAAACTGATCGACGTTGGAAGGTGAAACGCAGCGCGAGCAAAAATATCTCCTCAAGTGCGCTTAGCTAGGCTGATGATCAAGGCGCTTAGGATTCTAGAGTGAAGCTCAACCTCGACGCTGATGATTATTTCAAAAGAAAAAAGGCCAGTGTTCACTGGTACTGCAAGGCGGAGTCACCTAGTAGGAAAGGGGAAAAAAGGAGAGATCTTCATGAATTGCCGTCCATGCAGGTCTATATATACGCATGCATTCGTCGTCACAGTCCATCTTCACGTGGTTGATGCCACGTCTGACTGCAACTTTTGCAAATTTGCTGGCGCAGCAAATCTGACCCGTGGTTCTCGTGCCCACTTGCAGCTTGCTTGAGTTGAATCCAGTCTTATGCCAGACATACAGGTGGATCAATTGACATCCTGTATCACATCAAGGTATGCATGAATCGAGTTCTGTACTGTTATGATCAGCCTGCAGCAGGAAATGAGATTATCCTATATTAGTCTTTCACCTCGGTCTGCCAGTTGGGTTCAAATCCTTGGCTTAAAAGATGGAAGATAGTAGCAAATTGAACTTAGCTTCTTTAGATGACAGATGAACACCAGATTGAACCAAACTCAACACAGATTCAATGTTTTAGCCAAATGAAAATGGACTTTTAGTTTTGTTGTGCTTAGAATCCTTGTTAAAAGAAATTTACCACTCCCCGACAACAAATTTAGGGTAGCAACAAGTGCTGATTGCATCCAACACATGTGCTTATGCAAAATATACAACTTGGGCGTGTAACATTGTGTCCTTTTATTCAATCTTCCAATGAATTTTGCACCTAATGTGAGAAATGAAACGAAACAATCCTCCCCTTGAACTAATTCTACACAATGCCCATGAATAGGTGACTTCCCCTATGCAATAAGCTTCACCTACACATTTTAGAAGCTGGCTATATAATTTATAATTTGAGATATGATGGTACATTAGATCTGGATTAGGAACAACAACTTTAAGTTCCATTAGAGGTCTCATCTTTTTGGATGATAGTTCTAGAGATGATTTCAACTAGTATTTAATCAAAAACTATCTTTCCATATTTGTCTTTTCATATCATTACCTTTCAATAGTTAATTTCAAAAGGTTATATCATATTAAACAAGGGGTGTGTCACACTGTAGCCTTGCCATTTAAATTTAAAAGTATCTTAAGGCAAAGGAAGAATTATGAAAACTCAAATATTTCACCATGCAAAGATATAATCTTCAAAAATATACATTATTGGCCTTGCCTACCAAGGCAAGGCTACGAAGGCAATGATATCACTAGTAGTGCAGAGCAGCATGAACACAAAATTAAGTAATAAACAAAATACCATGATCATGATACACAATTCAAAGATGAGCTAACAGATCATGATGCTGGCTTGAGCCCGTAAATAGCTTGATGAAGGCAACACCCCAAGTGTTCTTTCCCTTTCATTTCAAATCCTTAAAGCTGATACACAAAAAATTCTTCTTCTAAATTTTTGTTCAAAAAAGTTGTTTTAACATCAAGATGTTTGATGTCCCAATGATTCTTGGATGCTATCACCACAACTAAGCAAACTGTTGGCCAATTGACAATTGGGGCAAAAGTTTCATTAAAATCTAATCCTCTACATTATTAAAAACCTCTTGCAACTAGTCTAGCTTTTAGTTTGTCCACTTCCTCATTAAATGTTGTTTTCTGAACCTTGAATACCCACTTTGAAGTAATGGGATTCTTATCTCCTAGAAGTTTTGTTAATTGCCAAGTCTTGTTCTTGAATATTAATTTAATTTTTGACTCCATAATTGCCCTCCAACGTGAGTGTTGTGATGCCTCATAGTAGTTTACAGGTTCTTGAATGTTCACTTCAGCAAGATTTAAGTAGTACTTAAAGTGCATGGGTGCATTGTGAACCCTTCCAAAGACCCATGTTTAGATAAGGGTCTAAGCATGAGTCCTTAATTGATGTGGTTGCATGGTTGATTTTTCAACATTCTCATTTAAGTCTTCAACAAGTTCCTTTGATTCGTCAATTGATCAATTAGGTAATATGTCTAATGGTGCATCCATTCCTCTCTTGACAAATTTCCGATGATTGTGATTTGGTAGGCCACCATTATTAGGAAACAATGTAAGTGGTATGGTTGAATCTACTTGCACATCTTTGGTTTTTCTACTGGAAAACTAGAAAATCTTATAGAACATTCTTTAACAACCACAAATTTGCTAACTATTATCCTTTTTGTGAAAGGATTGAAACATGAATATCCTTTTGACCTATCATCACATCCAATAAACATGCACTGAAAAGGTTTTAATTTCATTTTGTTTCTCTTTGATTTTTCAATATGGACATATGCAATGCAACCAAAGACATTCCAAATGATCTAATTTTGGTGGTTTTCTTAAATACACCTGATCAAGAATGAAACCATGATTGGATCATTAATGTAAGGATGGAAGACGAACCTTTACAAAACTTGAAGAAAATGCAAGTGTTTGAGCAGAAGGAAGTAGGAATCCAAAAATTAATCAAAAGTATTTGAAAAGGTTACATGCATAAAGATTATTTTGGAAACCAAATAGGAAAAATGATTTGTGTTGGACATTTTACTATGTTAATGATAACAAAGAAGTTGATTTAACATCTCTTCAAGTCATGCATTATGTCCTCTGTCACAAAAGTTCAATTTGAATTTGAATCCAAAAATTCAAGCTAGGATAAGAAATTTAATCATATATAACACAACTGATGGTATAACTACATTGAAAAAGCATGTAAATCCAAATCATTGTAACATTTTTTTAAATTTTGAAAAAAAATGAATAGTCCTTTGAGGTAAGATGAAAAGTAGCCTTTTAAAAAAAAGGACCAAATATGTTTTCTAGTTTGATATCCAATTGTTTTTTTGCAAAGGAACCTTTCAAAAAAGATGATCTATAACAAAAGTAATTTTTAGGAACTTTGGGTGATGGGTCTTTTAATTGTCAAAAACCATCTTCCTTTATAGTTTGTGGAAAGTAGTTGATTGAAATGATTTAGTATGAATTTGTGTTCAAAAATTGTATTTCTATCCAAATTTCTTTTTCATGAATTACTACTCAAATTAATGGAAAAAAATAAACAATTGGATGTTTTACCAACTTTAGCAAAATGCCAAGTTATAATCACAAGCTTTTATTTGTGAATGTCAAATGGTGGATATGATATTTTTGCATTGGTGATCAATTTTTTTAAAGTTGATTAGCAGCCAAAACACATTACACTTGGCCTTTTTGAGGCAAAAGCTATTAGTGGATAGACCTTGGCCAAAAACTTGATAAAATTATTGGATAATTTTGCCTTGAAGAATAAAATTATTGTTTACATCAAGGAGATGGGGGATCAAAGCTAAACACTATGACTATAGTTTTAAAATCAATTATACATTGTGATATGGTGGGTTTGGAAGAAAGCTTTCAAGGCATTTGTTTTTATCATGCATTTTTAAAGTAATCTAATATGTAACAACATGAAAAAAGTTTGCAAAGACCTATGATATGTGTCAATCAAAACTACCCAAGGAGATTTACAAAAATGCATGATTTGGCCAAAAAATTTAGGACAAGGTATAAGCAAGAATGGAAAAAGGTATGTGTCAATTCAAGTCTTTACCCAAGGAAATCAAATACTTTAGTTAAAACAAGGCAACTTTTTTTTTCTCCTAGATTTTTTTGTGTTTACATTTTTTATTAAATTCTTATTACGCATCGTCTAACACTTTCTTTTGCTTTTATAGATTTGTTAGTAAAATTATCCTTTTTGAGGAAGCTTTGTAGTTCAACAAAACAGAATATATTATGTTACAACATGTGGAATTTTATATGAATGAATGCAAGAGTACCACCTCCTTTGACATGGCTCACATTTGCTAGATTATTGTTGATTTTCTTGGCCCTATTGTGTTTGCTTATACTTTGAACTAGTTTAGGGGTCATTGGTTCTTAAGTGATGCACTAAATTCTACCACATCCATGAGTTTAAAATTTAGGGATGAAATTGATTCTACAACCTTTGACAATTTAATCATGGAAGAAGATGGAAATGTTGTTTATGTATTATCATTTTTGGCCTCCAACTTAAAGAATGAAGTTGTTCAAGATTTTGGTTTCTTTTCTTTCCTTTTAGAAAAAATATGAAAAAAAAAGTCCTATAATATGTTTTCTTTAATGTTGGACCCTAGATGTAAAACTTTTCTTGTGTCTTCATTTATTGATCATGAGCAAGGTAAGTTAAGTGTTGAAGAATATGATATAATTTTTTTAATTTCCTATGCTTCTTAAATGTCATTATCATTTGCATGTTTTCGTTGAATCTGAAAAGGGTATTGTTGATCAAAGAGTTGAAAAGGACAACAACTTGAATATTTTTGAAGTGACAGTTAGCACAAGTGAGCATGCAACAAAATTGATCAATAGAGAGCTTTTGATTTTCAGCCATTATCAAGTGGATGTTAAAAACATTGTGTGTCTATTACAATGGTAGGAAAAAAATGAAAGCATGTTTCCTACCATTGGCTTTTATGCTAGACTAATCTTAAGGATAGTTGGGTCCCAAATCGAAATAGAAAAAATCTTTTTTTATCTAGAATCCTTACTAGTTTTAGTAAATGTCATTTACAATCTGAAAATTTGGACAAATTGATCTGTGTCAACAAAATTGGTCCAATGATGCTTGGATAGGTTGGAAATCCCTCTCTAGCTTGGTAGATTTAATTAGGACTAATGTTAATTTAAAAGAGGAGTTATAGGAGTTTGAAGGAGCTTTTCAAAGGGATGAAATTATGGAGTAGTAAATTTTGAATTAAATTTGTTTACAAGTTTCCATCTATTTTCAGTAATTTTACTGTTTAAGGGTTTTCTTTTATTCTCCTTCATGTTGGTTAAGAACCCAGAGGAACAAGTCCTTGTAGTTGGTTAAATTGATCAAAACTATAGTTGAACGGAATTATCAAAGTATTGTGCTCTGAAATTTAGACAGTGGTAGATTGATCAATTTTGCATAGTTGAACTAAGTGCTTAACTTTGGGTACTGGAGACCTGAGGGCTTGTTTTGCTTGCTGTAACTTTTGAATGGCAGAAAAGTATAGAATTTTGGTCTGATGTTATTTGTTATTCTCCTTGATGTAAGCCAATGATGTACTTGATTTCAATCTTTCCCTTTGTCCACTATGATCACCATACGGACAATTTGTGACCAGTGGCCAGCCATTGATGTCAGAGACATTGTTAACGTTTCTAAATTTGGTTATTCAGAAGTTATTCAAAAAAGTTGGCAAACTGAAAGTTAATATGGATTGAATATAAAAGTTGGAGGGTTTTCTATGTTGACCAGTGCTTATCCTGCACACACCACTGCATTAGAATAATTCTAACATTTTTTGACCGCCAAATTTGCAATCTAAGATGCTTCATTGTTAACTCAAGCACTCTAGTAGGCAGAAATTATAAAATATTCAAGGGATACATGATGTCCCATGATCATAACATTAAAGTTACTTGCACAATTCACTTCCAAAGCAAAATTGAACCTATAGTGTGTGGAAGAGGTTCTTTACTACACCAACACTCTACAACATCAAACACAATAATCATTAGTTTATTAGTTAGATTATTATTTTTTAAATAATTAAAGTTCCTTCAAATGGGTAACAATCAATAATATTTAACATTGTAAGCCAGAACAAGTTTAAAGTTTTGGGATTTCATGTTGATGTCCTTAAATTTGTATCCCCTTGTGGCATAGAATGTAGTGTTCAATGGATGTGGGGGAAAAAAATTGTATTGAAAAATGAATTTCATTAGAATCTTTATGCACGATTTATACATGATACAGACCCTGGATACTAGTTTTGAAATCTTATATATAAAGTCGCTTAGTGCGTCTGTCCGTCCGACACAACGGTTCCGCGTTTTAATCCGCCGGCGGAACCGGCCCGGACAGTCGGACGGTTCCGCGATTTAATCCGCCGGCAGAACCGGCCTCTGCCCATCTGTCCGTCCGTCCGTCCGTCTGTCCATTCGTCCATCTGTCCGGACGTATTTGCTTTTTTTTTTTATCTTTTTTTTTTGGATTTGTTTTTCCAGATTTTTCTCCCCGTCTCTTAAATTAACAAAAATGAAGAAACAAAATTTTAAAAAAATAAAATCGGCAGAAAAATCTAAGGCTACTTATTTGCTTCTTTTTTATCTTTTTTTTTTTGGATTTGTTTCTTCGGATTTTTCTCCCCTTCTCTTAACAAAAAATAAACAAAATCGGCAAAAAATATCTAAAGCTACATATTTGCTTCTTTTTTTATCTTTTTTTTTCGAAAAAATAAGAAAAAATAAAACTTATAATAACGAAGAAAAACCTTACTTGAAAAAGAATGAGGTGTGTCTTCTTTCTCCAAACTTCAAACTTGCATCCAAATAAACAAAAATATAAAAGTGAAAAATAAACACAAAATAAAAAGAAAAAACACATAAAAATAAAAAATAAAAAAGATAAAAGCTCGCTTCACCATGTATGTTTTCATGGGGACTTTTCAACGAATTTTTGAAACAAAAAATTTTTTTAAAAAAAAGAAAAAAAAAAGGCTGCTTTGCGTCTCTGTGTGTCCTTCTTGGTTTAAAGAAACCGGGGGACTTCACAGTGTCCGAAGGTCACGGGCACCACTAGTTGCTATAATGCCTGAGATAGACACAGACACAAACTAGTTCACACACACATATTGATGTTGAACTAAGACACTACACATTGGACCCACCAAGATGTTTCTTCTGCTGGCTGCGCAACCTGTGCTCAACATCTAGTGTAACAGGCCCAACAATTGTCCAACCAATGCACCGCAAGGGTAGTGTTTGCTGGGCCCTTGTTGCCTTTTAAAAAAGAAGTTATTAGTATTTTAAAAGTTGTAATACTTAAAAGTTCTTTTTAAAAATTTCATTTTCTTCTTTGTTTTGTTTTAGGGTTTAGGGTTCATCTGTCCTCCATGATCTACCTTTTGTCTAATGGACTCTCTGGTCGCAAACGGATGTTAAATTGTAAACAATAAACAGTTTTTCAACTTTCTGCTTCCTTTCTTCTTGTCATTTTCTTCTTCTCTTTTCATTTTCAAGTGAGGATGTGGACCAGAGTCCTGCATTGGGCTTGACACCTGTACCCATACCCGACCACAGCTGCGCGTGGGTCAACTGTACCCACCCATTACCCACCCATGGCACCTTGTCCATACCCATTACCCACCCAACTCATACCCATCAGTCCATCACCAAAATAAAGCTACTTAAGAATACTTTGAAGTGTTTTTAAAAGGAGAGACGTGCCAATGATTTATTGTAAACAGTTACATACAAGACTCGTTGTAAAGCCCGGGTCCCTCGTACCCACCCATTACCCAGCCATGCGTCCAAGCCCATACCCATTACCCACCCATTTACCCATGGGTATGGGTACCCATTGCAGGACTCTGATGTGGACATCCTCTTTTTGTCTTATGAACTTAATCATTCCCAAGTTTTTTGGTATGTTTTTTGGGTGGTTTGTACACGCCTTTGTAAGTGCATTTCACGTTTTGCCTCATATTATGGCAAACTCAAACATTGTTTTGATTGATGGGATTTAGCTCATTTTTCAGATGTTTTCAAAACATTGTGTGCATATACCAACAAAGTCATAACCAGTCTTGGGCGGATATCCAGAAAGTCAAGATATCTGCCCTGGATATCCCATTGAATATCAAAAATAATATTTGATGGATATCACTATGGATGATATCCAAGTCGATATCTGAGGTGTCTGATATCATTCATCATGATATTCAACATCTTGATATTTGGAAACTATGTTGAATTTAAAGATGTTGATATCTGGCTTGTATATCAAATCCATGGCCAGATATTAGGGTTAATAGTTACTAAGTAGGTTAGGTTATTAATTAGGTTAGGTTTGTAACACTAGTTTTTTTTTTCATTTCCTTTTCTGAAAATTAATATATGATTTTTTTGGAATGCTTTTTAGAAAATAAATTATTTTTGACAAAATATTCTCTTTTTAAAAATGATGTTGCCTTTTGGAGATTTTTTGCCCAAAAAAACTTTCTAGCACCCAACATAATTGGCAAGCGAATTTTTATAATTTTGATATCTGGATCTCCTAATATCTAACTATTAAATATACGATGAATATCCAAAAACACTGATATCTAGGTCAGATTAAAAATGTGAAAATCTGATATCTGTCCAAGATATCTAAATTTTTAAAAAATAATAAAAATATAATATCCTTATCTGACAACAGAAAAAGAAGAGGATATTTTTATCTGAGAGATATCCCAAAAAAATGATATCTGCCCAGCACTGGTCATAACATCATATGTTTGGAGCAAGTCCAATAGTTTTACATAAATAGTTTTAGTCTGTTCAACTACCCATTAGTTTTAATTAGTTCCAATATTCCACAAATTACATTTATTTTTTCACAATAATACAATAGTAACTACCTTTTATCTATTTTCTTCAAAACATTTCTTGATTTATGTAATATTGTGTCTTCATGAACTAGAAGCATACCTTCAATTGCATCTCTTAACTTGTTGTTTAAGAGCTCGTCATATAAGTTTGAGTTAATAAGCAAGTATTAATCATGTGGAACTTAATTTGGTTGATGTCAACTTGCCACACACATTACCTCAAAATAAAAAATAAAAATTGTAAATCTCAATTGTTAATTTATAAAAAATTATTTCACATATTTTTTTACAATATTTCATAAATTCATTTTTCATGTGTATTTGTTGAGATTCAAGGTCCTATTTGGGGAAATGGAAAAAAGGAAAGAAAAAAAGAAGAAAGGAGAAGGGGGGAGGGTTAACAATTTTTCTTTACAAATTTATATATTTCAAATGAAATTGTTCACAATTGATGTTGTTGACAATGTTGGAAATTATTAATTCACAAAACACCAACAAATTGGGACCCTCTAATAAGTTTTTCTCTGGAAAATAAAATCATGTGTCATTGAACATATTTTTAAAATTAAAAATGTTTATCCATTTTTCATTAAAATGTATGAAAATTTTTGCTTAAAAGTTTTAATCAATTTCTCATTAAAAAAATCAAATCAAATGAGCGTAGTCTTGACTGCAAGGCCCCAAAGCACATTAATGTAATAGTTTAATATCTAATCAAGTTTTCAACCTCAATTGGTCCCCTCAGGAACAGTTTTCATCTCCTCTTCAAGTTAAGTCTTTACAGATAACTCTAACAAGTCTTCACATTCTTGAACAATTTCAAGCCTCTGGTTTCCAAGGTCTTGGCAAGTTTGGTGAATTCCAAGAACTTCTTGAACTTTTCAAAGACTTTCTCCCCATACTTAGTTTGGCAATTCAAGAGGATTACAGTCATATAACTTGCATTTAAACCATTTACACATGTTTTAAGCAGGGTTGTTGTTTCCAATTTGGTGAGGTAGGTAGATGGACTTCCCATCTTACACAAGAGGACATCGCTGAATCTAGACAAATGAGAGAGAGAAAAGTAGAAAATTATTAGATTAGTAAGTGAGTTGCAAATATCTATAGTCTACAATGATGATTTGAACCCTTTTTTGCTCGAAATGTGTGGTATTGGGGAGAATTTTCCCTCCAGAAAAACCTTTGTAGAGGTCGCAGCATGGCATGTAATGTGGGTTAATTCTCGTTGTAAGTTGTGACCTCATTAGCAGAAGAAATTCCTCTCATGCACAACAAATATCTAGGCAATAAGCAAAATACCAAGTGCAAAATCTAGAGTTACACAGCAAGAAACAGCAACAAGTACAACATCCCTACTTGGGTTGATGTAACTTCAATTTTTATCCACTCATGAAAGCTTGGTGGGGGCGCACCGTGACTCAGTCTCCTTCAATGCAAAAGGCACTGACTGCTCCACCATGATTTACAAATCCGATGAATCCATCTTCAATGCCTTGACCAAGAAACACACAATCGCCGTCTAAGGAAACGCCCCCGTAAATCGCCGTGTTGAAATTGTACTCCCACAGGACTCCGCCTGTTTTTGCGTCAAGTGCGTAAAGGGAGCCGTTGAGCGGGCCTAGCGAAGTGGTGAACAGAACCCCATTTGCAACGCTCACTGGCCCTGTTGGTAAATTGCTAATTGTGCCAGGGGTGGCTGTGGTCCATAAAGTCGTGCCGTTGCTCGCGTCGATGCCGACCCAACCTCCCATTTGCGTCACATTCTTGGAAGGAACTAGCGTGAAGTTCTCGACTCTATTGTTGACGATGCTTACGTAGACTCGATGGCTATCTGTCGCAGAGCCATATGATACTCCCCCAATATCTCCTCCTGGTCCTGCAACCTGCAGCAACGAAGAAGATATGGTGTTAATAATTCGTGCGCCCCGCGAGGATTGTTGAGATCTTTATCCATATGTGAGAACCTTCAACAAATCAATCTTACGAAACAGAAATATTGCAACAAAATTTACAGATATCTTTGATCAACCCAAAGAAGAGGTGTAACTTCACAAACTCTGTATTAATTACTGGCCATGATACACTGCCATAGTTAACTATGAGACTTTGGTCTCCCTTAGCTCGTCTTCAAAATGTGAGAGTGGAATTGTTGCATCTCTGAACAAGAGGGTATCAATCTAAAGTTTCTTGTCGTACAAATGTGTGCAAAGTTTTTTGAAATGAGAATGGATTTATGTGTTCATTCTGGAGTGGTGTACGATATTATAGCTAGGGGACGTATAAATTTGACAGAGAAATGCGAGCGGGAGGGTTCTTGAGCAGAAGTCTTACATTTGCCCACACGAGCCGGCCGTCATCTCTATCAAGAGCCCATACAATCCCACTTTTCTGACCTGCAACCACTATATCTTGCCACTCTTCAGGAGCTGCATCCTTTGAATGCTTGGTAATTTTAGTTATGGTGAGCATCATGGGTGCCTCCCCAAAGTCATAATCCGGTCCTGGAATTTTTGGACAGTTCGGACTCTTGGCAACACTGGGATTTGTAGGGCAAACTGTGACGTAGGTATCGTATCCCCCAAGATGGTGACTCCATTTTATGTCTCCCGTGTCAAGATCCAGAGCCAGAATCGACTCAGAATGATCCCCGGGAAGGATGCACGGATCGGGATTGTCCGGAACTGTTTTGTTATCCTGCTTTTTTTGGCATTCTTGTACCGATGGGGGAACTTGGTAGTTGTTTCCAGTCGCGATAAACACGAGATTTCGTTTTGCATCGATGGAGGGACTGCTTCCCCAGAGTGCCGCCCCGGCATACAATCCTTGCTCGCCACCGTTATCAGGGAGCATTTTTGTTCGCCACACGATCTTGCCGGTTTCGATGTCGATCTTCACAAAACTTCCTTGAAACGTACAGCACAACTCGACCGGAAGTCCTTCCTGTGCCGATGACACGCCTACGTAGTAGTAACTGCATCAATAGAGAACGGATCCAAATCAGGATCAATGGACATGTATCCCGTACCCTACTATTTCATGGTGCAAAAATTACAGCTTCACTCAGGCGCGACTAATTTTGATTATGAGAATAAGGCCCGGGCGAAATTTTGAAGAACAAGGTGGACACAGTCTAGATGAAGAAACAAAATGGGAATTCTCAAAACCAATCACCCAGCTTGCGACCTGTTTTTTAATTGATATCAGGGTCAACAGCTCGGCTTCTCTACCTTCCGTAAACGGTCCCAGACATGGTGATGATTGCTCCGAGGGTTGGATCGAGGACCTTCGCCCAGATGAGATCGCCATTGCGCCTGTCAACAGCGAGCACGACCGCCGGTGACTGAAGCCCAACAAACAGATACTTTCCTGACACAACTGGGGTGTGCTTTGAAAATACAGTACCCAAAGCACCGGTACCAGTGACGTCTGTCAAGTTCGTCTTCCACGCAAGTGTCCCATTCTCACGATGCACTGCGTACAAAAACCCAGCCCAATCTGGAAAGTAGACGAAATCGTCTGATATGGACGGGGTAGCGGTAACATCGCTGAAATTTGTATGTCCGGTGATGAATCTCCATTTCAATTTCAATTTTGGAGCAGTTTTTTCGTTGATCACGCAGTTTTGACTATGAACTTCTCGTCGATTTTCAATTCCTCCTCCACTATTTGGCCACTGCAAGTACGGAAGAATGCATGATACAGTGTAGTACGTCACCGAGAGATCAACAAACGCATATGTATTCACAGCAGATTCATATCTGTCGACTGATTCATGAAGGTTTGGAATAAGAGCATATGAATGCAATTGCGTGAGTACTTCTTCACAATACGTGCACACTCTTAAGACCCAAATTCAGTTTAGAGCAGCAGGTGGTTGAGGAAGTTCTGCTGACGATCAACAGCTACCAGTACATTAATTTCTTTTCCAAGCGATGATGCTTGGAGGCTTGGAATTACCACTCCTGGACCATGTAACATTTGGAAACACTTTCAATTCAGAAGTTATTGGATCAAAGAACGGTGTACCTCCGCTTCTGCAAAGCTGTCCAGACCCGACACTGTAGCGTAGTGTAATGTCAATAACGTCCAAACGATGGCACATGTACGCACTATTCGAGACTCCATCACGAATCAATTCAATCGTTTCAAGCTGCTATACAAATCCAAAAAAAGCGCAGATCAGGAAAAAAAATATCCCCCTTTTGCTGCAGGAGACTTACCAAGCAAATCATCTTGACTCCTTTATTCTAGTATCATCTTCAACCAGCAATGAATACTGTAAGAATCTCGACACCTCCAAGAAAAACCTTAAAAACAGACACAGCGCCCACACATCTACTGCGACTCACACTTGGAGGAGCCGTACGTTGATTGGGTTACGAATTGTTGCTTCACTTTCCCAAATGAACGCAATCAACGCCGACGTCGCATAATTCGCGCCACTTGCGGTGGCATCGTCAACCTCATACAAACATTGACTAGATGACGACATTGGCAAGCGTGCTAGTGTTCTTATAAGGTTTAGGCCAAGGTGGCTCCTAAGAGAGTAAGAGCGGAGAAAAAACGATGATCCATTATTTTCAAACTGGAAATAAAATGACGACACATGTCAAAACTATACATAAATACTCAAGCAAGAAACAAAAAAGGGCGGCCGGGGGTATATAACAGGACAAGATAGCATTGGGGAAGTCATTGCAATGACAAGTGACCCATCACTTCGTGACTCCTCCCTCAAATCACAAGTTGAAATTGAAGCGACTATTTTTATTAAAAAATCTTGAGACTTCCTTTCTCAAAAAGTAGCGACGAAATTGAAAGTGCTATACAAAAACAACGAAGGCTGCAAGACAATAGTCATCTGCAAACAGATTGCAGGATTCAAGCCAGTAGCAAGCAGGTGCAAAATATTCGAAGAAGATTCTACCATGGTTCATGCCCCTGGCAAAGAACACAAGTAGGCAAAAAAACATTCTTGCACGCAATGAGGTGATCAGGTTTTTTTCTTTTGGCGTAGTAGGGTGGGGTGGGTGTTGGATTTCTGTTGTGTTCTCATCAAGGTTCCCAAATGGGTTGTTAACTTTTTGCTGAGAGCTCCCCACTTTATCTCATATGTTTCGTCATAAGCTCTACTGGTGTAGGCTATTTAAACGACCTAAAGGAGGAGATTACAACACATTTATTTCAGGATTGTCCAAAGCTTGAATTTTTTGGTGATGAGCCAATCAAAGATGCCCATCACAAATTTTTAAAAATTGGACTTTTTCAAACTCAAGTCATGTGTGGAACAAGTCAGATCAAATTTTGTCGTTTTTTGAAATTGAAAGTTTTTCTTGTCACTTTTTGACATCCTGAGTCTCCACGATTATTTACTTTTTGCCAAAAATTGTCAAAAGGTCACACTCCCATAAAAGAATACTGTGTCACAAATGCTTTTCTTTTTAACAACTTTTTTATTTTGGGAGGGTGCCAGGACATTCCTTTGTACTGGAACCCACTAATCTTGTGATATTTATCTACAAAAATGTCATCATTTAATGAGAAATTTGTTTTGGAATGTTCCTCACTTTGGCTGCATCGCAAAATTGGAGAAAAATAAATTGATCTTCATGAGTCTCAATTGAGAATGAACAAGCCTGTTTGGTGCCATTGTGCATTTTTTATCATTACTAAAGCTCTTGGGCCCACTCTGTGACAACTAGCAAATAAATGATAATTTTAGATCTAGGGTTTTGACCACTGCACCATTACCAAGTGTGCATGTAATGGCAGATTGACACTTGTGATTGTAATAGCATGGATGATTTATTGAGATCAACGTTGATTTAAAAACTATGTAGAGGTTTTTTACAATTTTATTCTTTTAATTTATAACGTTAAATATTTTATTTTAATTTTCGTTATGGGTTTTAGCTTTATGATGACAACTTATTTGTGCTTTTCAAGTTCATAAAATGACCAAACTTAGTAGTCCTTAACTTTGTAGTCAATATTTATTTTAAAAGATATATTTTTAGAGTCTTTTCTTGTAAATATTGATTCACAAAAATAGATTATACTAGATTATATAGGTACATATGACCTTCATGCATTACATGAGTCCAAAAGATCAAGAATGCAATAGTTTTTACTAATTTTTTCATGTCCTTAAAATAGCTTTTTGTTACATTACATTCCTGAACTTCTATATTTCAAGATGAAAATGAAATTATTTTCTAGTCAAACATTTTCTTTTTTTATTCCATGTATTTCATTTGAATGTATTCTTTCATAAACGTGGGAAATTTGATACAAATGGGCAAAATTTTGAATCCTTATGATACTTGAAACTTACATTGTTTAAGATTTTTGTATGTGCCACAATTCTTTTTGGGTAACCTGATCTTGAATGCACCCAAAAGATATAGCCTCTTCCCAAACGCTTACCCTAATTTGAGATTTTTTTCAATTTTTGATTCAGCCAAGTGGCAATCATCCATAGAAAGACTTTCATCAAATTTGGCCATAAACAAGCTATGAGAGTTCAAATATTTTCTGCTACCTCATGGTGCCAATTATGAAAATGTGAGGTTTTAAATTTCTTCTTTGAATTCTAGCAATTTAAATTCTCAATTTAAATCACTGAATTTTCAGACTTTTAACTTCAATTTATTCTATTTTGGAGAGATTTTGCCAGTAAAGAAAAGGTTGCCATCAAGGTCTCTCCTAGTTTGATGGTGTAGCCTGGAGAGCATAGGCCCATGTGGAACATAAAAAGGTTTTTGCATTCACACAGTGGAAGGTGGTCTGGATTTTTATATGTGAATGGAGGGATGTTTCATGGATGGACAAATGCATGTTCCAAGCAGATGTACTTTCAAATACAAAACAAAAAACCTTGGATGCTACTTTGAATGCCCCTTCTTAGCTGTTGCCACTTATCTCTGATTCTGTGATATATTGGGTGTGAGTCTCTCTATTCTTAGGTTCCCATGAAATGAAATTGACCACATGGATGATTTTTAAGTTGATGACATTGTGAAGCAAAATTGAAACATATGAATGTAATGCCCACACTTATGAAAATGGTCCTTATTAATATTGAAAGAATCAATGAAATTGATAGAACAGGTGAAAACCAAAATTGGATCAAACTAACAAAACATCAAATCCAAGCAAAGGAAATTGTATCATGGAGAAAGTGGATGACATCAAACATAGATGAACTAAATGGCATTGATGAAAATATCAATTAGATAAAGTTGACATGGATGAAATTGACAAGACATGTGATAGTAATGACAACGATGAAATTTGGCAGTATGGTTAAAATTGAACAACATAATATATAATGATAATGACTAACAATTTTTTTTTAAAAGACAATCATGTGAAAGACACCAATGATATATTTAACATGGATGCAATATGAATGAAATTCAACAGCATGAATGAAAATGGCAATATACATTATGTCAACATGGTATGATGAAAAATTGTCGCGTGCATAAAATTTGATAGCTTAGGGTCAATTTCCACATGGACAAAACGTTTAATTTAAGTTTTTTTTCAAAAATTAATTTTTTTTATAAATTTGATTTTTTTAAAAGGGTCTACTATGATATTGTCATATGAGGAGTGAAATTATTCAGATTGTAACCTGAAATAATATGAAGGTTGTCAGCACCTCACCTTGATATCTTCATGAAAATTCATTTCACTATTTTAAAGATCAATTAACGACAAAACTGACCTTAGGGTAAAATAATGTGGAATCTGACCATACAAATGTAGTTGAGCAAATGGACAAAATTCAACAATGTGATGAAACTATGTGGAAAGTGATTATCATCCATATAGTTGAAAACTTGAGTTTCACATTGCAAGTGAGATATTTGTGTGCAATCAACTTCATCAAGTATCCTAATTTCATCCATGTAATCAAGTTTATCCGCATTGTTAATTGCATCACTATGGTGAATTTCTTTTGTGTGTAAAAGATTCATTCTTGAAAAAAGTTTCATCAATGTGTTAACCCATTTAATCCATATGTGCTAATTTCATCCTTATGGTTAGTCTCATCATTGATGAGCATTTCATCATCCATGTCAAAATTGATCCCTATGACCATATTAATCTCTGGTCAGTTTCATTTGTCATCAAGTTTTTCCATGCAGTCAATTTGATCCATAATCATTTAGGGCCAAAATTGCAAGTGCAACATATTTCATCCATGAACATGTTTCTATTTAAGCAAGGAATAATTCATTTGCATTGACAATTTCCTTCATGATAATTTCATCCAGAAATTGTTTGACAGAAAATAACCAAAATCTGTGATTGATGCAGATCTGTACACTTGCAGTTTGGATTATAGTACCAGTACGCAGCCTTTAGAGCTTGCTTCAGCTCCTGATTCAATGAAGTTCTTCACTGTTGCAAACTAGGCATGCATCCTGATTCTTGTGTTTAGATGTAAAAAATTGGTCATAAAATGCAAATTATAAGATGTGAAAAGATGCATCCTGATTCTTGTGTTTAGACATAAAAATTTGGTCATGAAATGCAAATTATAAGATGTGGAAAGATTCAAATACCTTCATCTGCACTATCTGCTGTCCAGATCGAAAAACAAGAAGAGTTTAGGGGGAGTTTAGGCAGGTCCCTTACAGTATTTCCCTTGTCTAAAAAGAATGGCCTGGAAGCAGTTTGAAAGCAAATGATGGCAGTTATAAAGCTTGGAGGATTTGGGATACTTGTTTGCAATGACATCATATATGGAAAATATGTGCAAGAGAGAGAGAGATGGAAACTGATAGCTAGTGATTCTCAATGATATCTAACTGTAGTCCTCTGAAATATCCAATAACTGGTTTCGATATATAACAGTTCTCAAAACTCTGAGAATGATTTTGATATATAACCATAGTTCTCAAAACATCTAAGAACCAGCCTAATAAAGTTTCATAAAACTGCTGATCCTTTGCTGGTTATTTTGTGAAAACTGTGAATTTTTTTGAGGACTTCTTTAAAAAAATGGAACCAGAGGTTCTTCGATTTCCCAAAACTATTAAATCTGAATAAATCAGAGGTTATTAAGGAAATCACAGAACCACCCAACACTGTCCAAATCTCATTCCTGATGTTGTAAGGACATTTTCACAAAAAGCAAAGAAGGCATTGATGAGAACCATACAGATTTTTCACCAAAAAACAAAGGAAGGAATGATGAGATTGGTACATCAGGATCATTGCCAAATCCATACATCATTAACCACATTGTCGATCACACATGAATGTCATCAAATACACACAACACAAAATTCGACAACAGATTCGAAGCACAAACACACTCTTATCTATCTTCTACATCAAGGAGTGTACACAAGAAGGCCCATTCTGTCCTCTCCCCCAACCCCCCACATTTTCATTCCCCATGGCAGAGCGGCAAAACCTTCCTCATATAATATGGAGGCTTGTAATGAAATAAGCTTTTAGGATAAAGAGTCAAGACACTTCCACTTGTTAGGGTGGGGAGAATTCCCAGAATTTGAGGAATTTATGTCTATTGGAAAGTGATTGGTAGTTAGCAAATACATTTTTCATCACAGTTCTTTCGTCTTAGGTCTTTTTTGTTATGTTGATTGTCATTTCATAATCATCAGTCCTCTTTGCACAAGGTCTTTACCTGATTTTTGTTGATTGTTTGCTTTTGTTTTTTCTTTGGGTTGTGTATACTTGTGTTCTCATTTGCCTTGTAGTTTTGATGGATGGGTTCCCATCCTTGATTTTTATTTACAGGGTTTTTTTTTCCTCTTGCAGGGTTCCAGATGTTCTCAATATGTTCCCCCATGTTTTCTATGATGTGTCTTCACATTCCTTATAACTGCTCCATTTATCTTGCCTTCATTGCCCTACTCCTCTAGGATCATATGTAAGCTCAGTGGATTTGAAGTTAGAAACCATATTTTTTTGAATTTCATTAAAGATGGTGACTGAGAGCCCTATGTGCATAACACAAGATCTTGTTCCTTTCAGATATTCATGATGCAAAATTTTCAAACAAATTGTTTTTGCTATGTTCTTTGACAGAATTAAGCATTTATGTTAGTTTAAACATTGATTTAAAAAAGAGAAAAAATAGGGATAAATACAAAGAAATGTACCATTTGTGAAATTGGGAGCTTTTCACCTCTTAATCATGGGGTTCACATGACTCAACAAAACCTGTGGCCTGCAGCTACATGGCATGTCACCACTACAAATATCAGTTCCAATCCTCAAGTGACAGAACATAACCTACATGCCAAGATTAGACATGTCATCAATATGATAAGCAATATCAAACTCATACAATATTATGCCATGATGAATTTCTCTCAATGGACTTCCTCTCCAAACTACGACTTATTTATTTTAGTACCTATTGCTTCTTCATGTCTGAAAGGTAGTACAAATTGTATTGTTTTATAAAAAAGCAATTTGAAGATTACAGTCCTCGTTGTCCAATAAGTAGATGCACCACTTGAATTGCAAAGTAACAATACAAGATAAGGGTGTAATGCAGGTATGCAACTTTTCAGTGTCTGCAGCCATCTCCTTCATGAGAGTGACTGGTGCAAATTCCAATCATGAGGCACATCAACATGGTGACTACTTCTGTTATCCATCCAATCGAAACAGATTGTGGACTTGTATTAGTCCTTTCTCCACATCCACAACAGGGTGCCAATTCTTCGTAGAATACTCTCATACCTCTATCAATGTCTTGCTATTGAGAAATTCACAATGTAACGCATATTATATGTTTAAAACTTTCATTGGCAGCTCATCAATGATTATTGAACCTTGTTTAATGGTGCCCAAGGTTGTCTTATTAGAGGACTGTAATCCAGTCACTGGATGTATCATGAGTCCCCAATTCCCTTACAACATTGATGCCCCAATGTTCACTAGTCCTTTAAGTATCCCATTGATGATCTCCACCATGGAGTGACATGTCTTCCTTCTCTGTGCTTTATTCACTTAGATCCTTCTAATAACATATGGTGAATTCATAACTGAATCCATGTTTCCTTATCTAGCCTTGTCATATGGCTTCATCACAATCTTTACAAGACTCTCTAAATATTACTCTAACTCGCTAGAAATAGTGAGAATGGTTTCCATCGGCCTTAGAGATATCCTCCCTTTGACAAAATGTGCATGGATCTTGACCTTGACAATTAGGGTCTCTTTTCATTAGGTCGTTGTGATCACAATACAGAATATGCTATGGTCACAGCAACCTACTAGAAATGGAGCCTTTTTTTTGGTTACATGGACAAGCACTTTCTGTTAGATGGTTACTACTAGGCTGAAAATCTTTAGGAAATTAATGTTATGAACATTTCATATTAGAGGTACTTTTTAGACATGTTCCAATAATGAATGACAGATGTCACTTTTCGATGCTTCACAGGTTGACTCACAGCACATACAAAGATCTGCATTTGGTCAATGCTTGACATGTAGACTATGAGCATAGCTAGTTGGAACAAATGTGATGGAAAGCTACTGTCAGGGGTAGAATCTGTGATTACAACAGCCAAATGGAAAGAGGCCCTCAATTCCTTTTCAAATGCAAACTTGCCTCCTGTGCACGCTGCTGATTCTATGTTTATCCAAACCTTTTGTTCCTGGAACTTCATCCTCAGATCTTCCCCCTGCAAGTACAACATAGACAAGAGATGGGATCGTGTACTACCTTAACCTTTGAGAGAGGAGAGTACACTCACCATCCAGGAGATGGAGGCAATGCCACCTCCTGCTGGCAGAACAAAACAGAAGAAAAAGTCAAAATCAGATTTTGAGCTTCGATGTGGCTAATCAAACACACATGTTGCAGTTTTTCCACAGGCTCAAAGTAGCAGAAAGCTCAAATTCATCCTCTTGGCTAGATTTCCTTATATTGCTCATCATGTTTGATCACTATCGTCCAGTGCTCAATTCTCCAATTTTTGTTTCTGAGTCAGGTGGCTGGGAAACCACATGCAGAATGAGCAGCAAGAAAGGATGTGAACAATGATGCATCATTACAGAGCTTGGACAAGGGAGCTAGGATTCACCTGCTCCAGTCACCTGACACCTGTGCTCTAGAGCAGTTTAGTCTGGACTGTGGCAACTTTCAGCCCATCCACTATCCTCAAAAGCCATTCTCTCTACCTCTTCCAGTATGGCAGGAGCAAGTGCAGCTGAAAATGCACAACAGGAGCCAAATACAATCAAATTTGGCTTGAGGTCAGAGAGGACATAAGAAAAAACTAGGATTCCTGCTATTTGTTGGCAACATGACCTACTGGAACTTGTTAACTAAATATGGTGATTTCGGTATTTTTTTCTCAAAATATGGTGACTTTGTAGGATTTGTCCAAAATAATCCTTTGTAGGATTGGCACAGCCAATTTTTTTGTTGCCAAGCGGCAACAATTTCACCGCAAAAAAATGCTGGCTCAATTCCATGGTTTTTCGAGTCAGTAGAACTCCATGATACTCTTCATTGTCCTTCATTTCTAAGATGTGAAGAGCGCTTCACCAGAAGAGACGTCACTGATGCAGCACCACAGACAACACTCTGCAATATCTCAGATGTTCACAACAATCTTTCCAAGTTGGATAAGAATGTTTCACATCCATATTTGTCCCATAGAGACTTGATCTCAATGACAGTGCAATAGTTCTTTGAATTTTCTATGTGTTGAATTATCCATGTGTTTATGCGTGGATAATGACAGTTTTGCATCCGGTCATCAATACAAATACCCTGTTTATGTTTGAAGGACATTTTACCTTTTCACACATATCATGCAGTCCCTTAAGTATAGGAGAAGGGCCTGACTACAGGCCCTTCTGTAATTTGAGATCTGTGCCTGAGCCCGGTACGCCCCTGAGGGAACAGGTCACAAGTCACGGAAGGGCCTGTACTCGGGTCCTTTTCCTACATAAAGCAGAGCTGGGATTTTTTCACTTTTTATGAATAGTGACAGGCTGGCTGGTACCTTCTGCTGGTCAGAAGATCCCAGTACAGCCTGGCTGATACCTTCCACTGCATTAAATCCAGCCTGCTGAAAACAAGTTTTTTCAGGCAGGTAACAGATCTGAAAATTCAAAGAAAAAATCCAGGCAGTGCTTTCCACGTAGGGTAAAGGCCATGGCAGCAGGTTTCACGGGACTAAGGCCCCCCCTGATGAAGTTAGGTGAACGCAGGAAACCAAGGAGGTTCTAATGAACTGAAGTGCCAGAGAATTGCAAACAGTGGCTAGGAAATATGGTCTCATGTGAGGACGGTGGGCTTTATGAAAAGAGCAAAGCCTGTGTGCGATACGTAATGCCAGCCAGTTGAAGGTGATGGCTATGGAGCTGCTAATCACATGGATGCAAAATTTTGTGGAGGAACATGGCCTAGGTATCCTATATACAAATTCATTACGTCTGTGACGGAGCTCGACATTCAGGCCAACCGGGCCCGGCGTGGGGGTGGGGGCCCGGTCTCCCCACGAAGACCCGGGTCCCAGGCCATAAACCAAGCTCTTTGTCACAGGTGGACCGGAACAAGGCCTGTGTGTTTCTGGGGGCTATCGTCGACATTGGCTCGGGTACCCGAGCTCGATCGTCTCTCTCCTTTCTCTCTGTAGCTCGAGAAGGGAAGGGGCTAGCACGTTGCGTTGCGTTTGCAGCGAGCAGGAGCGGCGCTCTGCGACGCCGAGGTCGTCGTTTACACACTGCAAACGTGGTGTCTGTCTGTCTATGTGTTCATCACAGACATTCGCCGATTGTGGCCAGGGCAGCCGCTGCGGGGGGCCGGGTGAGGTGCCACGACCTTTTATACATCCAGTGTGGATGCATGATGCAGTTTGGGGCCAAACGGTGCGCTCAGCGAGCCAGACGGGGGTGCACAGGGCACGATGGGCGGGCCAAACTGGCCTAGGCAGCGGGCACAGGACCTGAGGGGCACCTCACAGTGTCCGAAGGTCACGGGTACCCACTAGTTTATGTAAAGAGTAAACATTCTACGACCATGCCCATCTGGCTTAAATTCTGCTAAAATATTGCAAGCCTGGCCCTCCTCACTCTGCGGGCTTGACATACTGTAGTAACTTGGCAGCTTGGACTCTAAATTATAATATTGGAGAAATGTTGAAATTTTCAAAAAATACTTCTTTCAAGGAACAAAATATTGTGAAGGAAAATGTAGAATCTTTTGGAATATTCAAAGATATTTGACTTTTCCACTTGCAGCCTTTAATTAATTATTCAACAAACATGTGTTGAAGGTGCCCTTGTACTACAGTATGCCAATTTCAGTTTTTTCTCTTTTGTATGCACAGTTCATCAAGTATGGCTGCAAGTACATGCCCACACATCCAAACATCCAAACTTGTTTTTCTTTGCTTTTGCTTAATGCATGATGATGTATGAGCTGGTAATCAGCTTGACCAAGGATCTGGATTTCTGATATCGAGGGAGTGGGTGTTTGTCTGTCGTTGTTCATCTTTTTTCTCAACAGGCTGTTTTGATTATTTTTCAGATGCCTGGTTGCCACATATAGGAGTAATCTACAAAGCATTTACTTGCCACTCTAAAAATATCAGTCACCTTAATGACAAAAATGAACAAATCTTAGTCGAACAAGGACAATAATTCAACCATGAGGCTTATGCACAAATTATAGTAAAACCCCCTTCTAGTCACACCCATTTTAGTCATATTCTTGTTTGTGTCACACTTTCTTCTTTTTTTATAACCATCCATTCTAGTAAGAAACACCATTTTTTAGAATGACTATCACACTTGTTAGTAGTACAAAAATATTTGCAAAGTTTGTTTTGTAAATGTGATTATAATGGAAGAAATTAAAGGCAAATATTAGGGTTTTGTAAATTGTAGTTTTTTTTTTGGGCAATGTTAGTGTTGCTTTGTGTTCAAGTTGCACAAACTAACAACAATTAATCCAATTGAACAAAAAACAAAAAACAAAAACTTTTTAATGCAAACAAGTAAAAGATAGGCAAACTTGTCAAAAAATTTAAAAATCTTAATTCAAAAAATCTAATTAACAAGATATACAAGCTAATAGTTAAGGAGCTCAAATTCAATACAAATCATCACATTAAAACATGCAAAAGTCACAACTTCTTCAAGTCTAATATTGCGTAATAAAGCTTAGAATAACCCATGTAAAAAATTTAAGCAATTGGCACTTTTATTCTAGAATAAAAGGACTGTTGGGTAAAAAACTATTTGTCTATAGCCAGAATGTTGTAAGGGTTATATGGAATGTGACTCTTACACATTTAAATAACAAATCGTTAATGTAAGAAAATTTAAATTAAATGGTCACCAAGGGTGTGATTACAAAGGAGGTTTACTGTATAAAGAACTAGCCAGTTTTTTCCTTTGTATACTTCGGTTGCTTTTTAGGAATAATTTTTCACTGGACTTCACAACTTTGTAAGATGCCAGTCAACTGGTCAATAGGTATCTTACGACTTTGTAAGATACCTGCTTTCAAAAAACACCTACTGATTCTTCATGCAAGAGAGGGGTGCGCTTTCAGACCCCTCCAGAATTTTTTGTACCTTCCACTCTGCCTTCGGCCTCGTGATGGTATGCACCTCAAATTCTGAAGGGTCTGAAAACAGACCCTTATGAGGGTAGTGTTCTCACATTAAATCCCTCCCACTCCAGCACTTATGGAGTAGGCATAATACCTCCTCTGTTGTAGGATGGACATTCCCTAGGAAATTTCTCTCATTGCTTTATCCTTATATTTAGGAGAATTTTAAATTCACACCTTTTTTGGTTAAATTCACACCCTTTCGTCGCGCGTTTCTTCACCCTTTCTTCGCACGTTTCTTTACGCTTCCGATTATGTGCAGATTAAATTTGAGTGTGTCTGCCCCCACACCCCTGATGTCTAGATGAAAAGTTATTAATAAAATTATGATATATTTGAAAAATAAATTCCTATATATATAGGGGGTGGGGCAGACACACTCAAATTTAATCTGCATATAATCGGACGTGTTTCCCATATTTATTCCCCCATATAAGTAAAGTTCAAGTCTAGAGTGTTGATTAAAGAAGATTAAAGAATACCAGTGTGTCATGTGCCACTGGCTCAAATGTGAACTTGTAATAATGTAGGGTGGACACAACATAGTACATTATTTTGCAAGGTAAAGTTATATCTCATTGTAAGATCTTTCCAACAACACCAAAGGCACATCACAATCCTGCTACTTGAATTGAATGGTAGATGTTCAAGTATTACCATGTCCTCAACTGATTTTTCCTTCCAAAACCTGGCTTTTTGGAATTTATTTGAATTTTCAGTGGCAGAAATCACTTTTAAATCAATATCTCCCACCCAAGTCTTACCAAATAAATTCCATTAAATCGTTCTCATCAAGATCTTTCCAACAACATCAAAGGCACATTCCAATTCTTCCAAAATTTTCAGCTACGATTTAATTTAATTTTCAATGAAGAAATCATTCAATATTCAAGAACTTTTGCACCGCAAGTCCAAATGCCATGAAACCAAGCCAATGCACCCCTCCTCCTCAAAAGCTTTTCAAAGAGACCAAAAACATGATCTGAAGCATCCTGATTCGGTGGATCTCATTGGTACAAATAAAACAAACAAACTACCTTCCTTCATAGATAGATTGCTGATAGTAACGTGTATTAATGAATTGTCCCCAAAACTTTAACAAGGCAAAAATATTGTCAAATACCAAAATCACTACAAACTTACAGTTTTTTATGTATTTACTACTATTATGTAGAAGAAACATGAAAGGACAAGTTTAACTTTTTCACATGTGCCTGATCATCAAAACACACCATAGTAAGGACTATTTGTCCCATGGCATTCCAATGCCCATGGATGATGGCATGTTGCAATATTGATAAATTTAAACATGATGTTGTTTTGCTCTTTGAATTATATTGAAAAATATCTTCATTTGTCCAAATTCTCAAAGGTTTAAAGATTTCAGCCATATCTCATCTTATTCAATATCAGTAAGAGAGCCTAGAAAAACACCATACCTAAAAAGGAACTCTTCAAATATTCACACTTTTAAAATTGTGACCACCACAAGAAAAAAATGCAATTATTTACTAACTTTCTAGGTTTTTTTTTTGGGAACTTGATATCTAGATAGACTTGGTATCTTTTGGTATATACACAAAGATATCTAGGTACTCATTTTGTAAATTTATCTTTTTTGGGGTGTATGTAAACCCTTTTACATGGGATATATGTAATCAAGGGATTGACACTCGCTTTTGAGTTGCCTCACCAATAATTGCATGTATATTTCATAGAAAGAACAAGCACTAGTGTAGTAGCAATCCCCTAGCCGGTCAAATTCTATGTTCTATGTGTCCAATGGAATGAAATATTCATGCCATGTGGGACGTTCTAATTGGTGTCCAACTTCCTATTTCAATGTGTAAGGTAATGCCCTGGCAACAGGGCCTTACACTCAACCCTTCCGAGTGTAAGGCCCTTTGGCTAGGGCATTACCCAGGATAATAACTCATGTAAGCCTATATGATGGGGTCTCCCATTTGTATGGTGGGAAGTTATGTGGGTTAAAGAACCGAAATTGTGGATTATCTAAATAAATAAATAGCCATGCAAGCACTTTTATGGTGAAATCTCACCAAGTTTTGACCTAAAAAAGGGAGTTCCTACCATTCAGCTTGAAAAATGTTTTTTTTTTTTTTGGCGAAATCATCAAAAAGCTAGACCTAACATCAACTACTTTGTCAACATCTTTTTTGTAAACCTAAACCCATCACCACACATGGCAAGCTTGCATATTGCTAGTAGTCAAATCACAACATGTCAAAGTGTTACCTCATTGATGCCCTAACTTTCTATTTACTCCTTTGCCAAAATCTTATTCATACTTCTAGTTGTCATCACTTGCAATCAAGAACCTCTTCTCTTCATTACTTGTCTTCATTACTTACACAAACTCAGTAGGAGTGTTATTAAATATGAATTTATGATGTCCAAGTACTAGCAATTGCTAAATGAGATCATGATTGATAGTAGTAACTTTCTTGCACCAAGGTCCAAATCCATACGTTAACAATTCATTCATTGTGTAACAAGAATTTTAAGGTGAGACTCCATAATTTTGAAGATCTTGATGTTGGTGGCCAGCTATTGGAAGGAATCAAGATTCTTTGGACCTCAATTATAATCCTATAGAATTGAGATTTGATCCCTAAATTTTAACCTTAATGCCCATGTACATTGTTTTGTTTTGCAGATTTGTATAGATTAAAAAGTTCTTGTGCACACTACAATCTAAGTGCAAATGTTTTACATTATATATTGCATTTGAATGGTTGTATTATTTGAAAATGTTGTGTATTCTGTAATGTTTACAATGTGATTATGCAACTTTTAAAGTTCAATGCTACATGATTATGGATTTGGGGCTTAGATTTTATGAAGTGTGTTACATGTTATGATGGACAACTAAGGGCCATAAAAGTCATGTTTCTCTTACGTTTTGACAACTTTGATAACTTTGGACTTTGTGATAATTGATGAGGTATTTTTTAGATTTTGACTTTCTCTGTCTAATAGCTTGCTTAAAATTTTGAATTGTTAATGTCTATTGTCTTCATGTTGTGCACATTTTACGACCATCTCAAGGTCATCTAGTATTCATGTTTATAGTTGTGTTTCTGAATTCAACTATCACATGCATAGAAAATTCCCTTAAACCCTACACCCAATGTAGGGTCTAGAGTTCATAATTATGAACTCTAGACCCTATAAGGTTGTGGCTTTTTTTAACTTAGACTTCATGACCTTTTAAACCTTAATTGTTGTTTTCCTAAACCCTATACCTAATGCAAAATGAAAAGTTCAGCAAATAATATACCAACTATACACATGTGGTGTTTATATCCTACAAAATATAATTTTGGTACCTATTTCAATGATCTGGGTCATCTTGATTGTCTAATGTATTAAACTTAAGTGTAATCATTTACCCAACAAATTAAGTTCAGATTTGATCACATACATATTGTATACATTACTTGAAATGAATATCATAGTATCTTGGTAGTTTACATATACAATAGAACCTCCGTATAAAGTACACCCTATTTTCTCTATAAAAAAATCGTCTTGTACCTTATAAAGTAGGTGTATTTTATGTAGGGAAACCCTAACCCTAGGAAGAATCCCTAACCGTCAACTCAAAATCTAGAACTTTTGTTTTGTTACAATTGTAATTTTTTAAGTTTATTCGATCATTGAAAGTACTAATGTATCTTTGATTGTTTTAAAGCAGAATTATAAAGGTCTTTAAAAGTCACATTCAAGCTAAGTAAATCAAGCTCCTCACTGAAAAGTGAATGTGCTTTCGTGAACGAAATCAATTGAGTTACCATGTCTCTTACTTCTACAATAGAAACAACTTTTGGAACTTCAAGTTGCTCCAAGTCTTCCAATCCGATCGCTACTTCTTCTACTTCGTCATCATCAGTTACGTTAGTGTGCTCTTCAACTAATTGACGGATAAGGTTTTGTTCCTCAATAATTTCGAACTCTAGTAATTGCTCCTCAATGATAAGATTGGGTCGTGGGATGCCGATTCTAATTGCAAGCGCTACGAGCTCTTCTTCTTGTGTAACAATCTCGTTGAACTCTTGAACCTCTTCTCCATTGATAACAAAGCCACATTTAGAGAAGCACTTTTGGATTGTCTTAGCTTTCACCATTGACCATGATTTGTCAATGAATTTGATTACATTTAAAACAGTCAATTTTAACAAAGTCTGATGCATGTAGTGAATCATTGATGTTGTCCAATATGGACAGGACTTCAAAATTCTGGGACACACCTTTGGACTTCGAATGATGCCAACGTCAAGGGGCTGGAGAACTAAGGTCAGATGCGAAAAATAGCGTAGCTCAACGTTCGTCAGGTTGGTGGCCTCATCAACAATATGCACTAGAGCATTATCCAAACAAAACACAATCTTGTGCCCTTTTTCTCTTGAAGTATTCATCAAGCTCCTTCAGGTACTAATTGAAGATCGGATTCATCATCCAAGCTTTCACATTATTTATATACTTGACTTTCAATTTGCTCCACTATGATCCGATCCCTTCCTTGTTTTCCACCCTTGCACAATTGCTTAACATGACTAAAAGTTGAATCTGGCAACGCATGAAAGAAGAAACTCATTTCATCCATATTGAACATGTTTTTCAGATCATATCCAATCAGAAGAGTTTTGAAGATGATTTCCATTGTTCAACACGCTCAAGGTTGACATTTCCAAATTCTTCATTGATCTTATACAATCGAACATTGTTACATTGTTTCAATTTCTACAGCCACCGTTCCAAAGCTGAGAAGTCACCACCTTTGATTCCGAGTTTGCTAGCAATTTGCTTGGCTTTCCCATACAAGATTAGTCCGTTTATTGAATATCCTCTCACATGAACTGTCGTGAACCATCTCCATAAGATAACATTAATGTTATTATGTTTGACAATTCTTGTTTTTGATAAGGAATGATTGCTTTTTGCTTCCTTTAATATCAAGACTTTCTTCTCCTTAGCAACCTGGAATGTTCCTTTGGAAACACTGAACTTATCAATAGTAGCTCTGATGTTATGTCCCTCATCAAGATGCTTGATGATGGCCAGTTTTGTATTCAAATCCACCACCTTCCGTTTTTTCTTTTCAAGCTCCATTGCCAGCAAGAACAATCAGTGCCAAAGAGAGATAAATGTACCTTATACAAAATTGCGTGTCCACTCTGTGGCCTCAAGTTAGTGTACTTTCAGTACCTAATGGAGGTGTACTTCTTGTAAAAAGGTTTGAATATAGATAAATAAAGGGGTTTGCGCTATTTTAAAATTTCTATACTATTTGCGGAGGTGTACTTTATACAGGTTGTACCTTATGGGGAGGTTTTATTGTATTACAAAAATCTTGAAAATATGAAATTTTTTTTAAACAACATTTTTTAATTCATATATTCTATTTTTGGTCCATATAATCTTTAGAAATAATTTAAAAATTTGTTGAAATTGCCCATGATGTGTTACAATAACATATATTTTAAACCATCTAGATTTAAATATTGACTCCAATCACACATATATATGTAGTGATCATGTGTGATAATAAATCATAGATTTGATGACATTACATGAACATGTTTATACATATGTACATCCATGATTAAAAAGTTGTTGAATTCATGGTATTACATGGAATCAAAATAAAACCAAAGCATGAACTAATTTTGGTGTGCTTAACAAAATATCATAAAGTGTCAAAATAATGAATTTGAAATTGAAATGACAAAAAAATTGAATTTCCTTTCAAAAAAATTGTAATATTAAGAACAATGTAAAGGTCATAAACATTAGTTGTACAACAATATATATAGTGTTTATGACCAAAAACATTTCATCAAATGATTTCAAATTATGATATGTGGTGTATTATTACCATGTGAATAAACCTTATCCTTGATTTCTTATTTTCTAAAAATGAAACTAAACCTACTTGGATTATTGTAAGCAATGGATATGGCCTTGAATGACTCCTAAGACCATGCTTGCACCTTCTAATAAAAATAATTGTAGGTTTTATTTTGGTAACCATCTTAAAACTAGCTACCCTAGGTAGATTTGAAAGTGATAGGATGAATTGATCTCACCTCTAATTGGGTAAAGGATTTCTCATTTTCAAATGATTGAAGGATGGAAAGATTGTGTTTAAACATTCTTGTGCCATTAGATGAAGGATGTGATCAATTTGAAATCTTTTTGGCCATTTGGAGGAAATAGATGGATAGGAATGAGTGGAGGAAAATCTTGGATGAAGGTGCTTCAGCCCCTTCGTTGCCTTAGGCTTCCCCTTTGTCTTGCCTTTCCTTGCCTCTTTCACTTTCTTTTGCTCTTTCTTTTTTGGAATTATGCCTTGAGAGAAATTACTATAAAGGAAAGATTAGATCAGAGATGGTAGAAGCATTTGCATTGGGAGAAAAATAATTCATAGATAAAAAATTGAAGTATTTTTTATGTTGAACATTTGGTTAGCTTCTAGATTTTTTGTTTATAAATCAAAATATCCTAGATCCATTGTTGGATTACTTTTAAACTGGGGACAATTTTAAAATAGTAGATAATGAATGCAACCATAAATTTAGCATAGAATAGATGAAAAAAAATCACCAATGGATTGCTTGGGGTCAATTGCAAATATGACATCTAAGTTGGGGGAACGCCAACTTTCCCTATGTTTTTAAAAATTCTAGTACATCTAGATGTATAAATAATAAACATGTGAACAAAATCTCAAATCCATTGAAGGTGTTTTGGAATTGTCATAATGAAAAATAAAAATCAAGGTGCAATTTGACATCCCTTGGTTTAAAGTGTTATTTGTTCAACATCCACCATTGAGGCTCTGCAATACTTGAAAAAAAATGATTTATAAACCTAGGATTTTATAAACTTTCAATTTCATTGGAACTATCATTAAGGCTTGGAAGTGATGAAAATTATGCTACATTTTCTTATATATCTTCATTCAAACAAAACATTATGAAAACCTTATAAGTTATAAGAGTTGTTGATAAATTAATATAATGAATTAGAATTAACTTTGGAATTCACAATGCAGATATTATGATTGAAACCCATTAATTTTCATTGAACAACCTATGATGTTAAACAACTATTACATTTTATGTAGTTTTCCACCCCTCAAACTTGTTAATTTGTTGTGTGATGTTTTATTTGCCTTGCAATCAAGGTGTGCAATATATTTCATACAAACATGTTTTGTATGGAAAGGCATAATGTGTTAAGTTTGACATTTTGATAACAATGTGCGTGCTTAGGTTTGTTACACATGTAATTTTGGATCATGAAAATTTATGATATGGGATGGGTTTTTTTTGTATTGTAGACATGTGGTTCATGTGATAGATTAATGTGGGTGTTTTGTATGATAGTTGGACATTATTATATTGAGGTAAAACTCATGAGTGATTTTTTTACTATGCACTATGTTATCAATAATTTTGGGTTTCTTGAATTGAACTAAGTCCGAGATTATCAACTAGGTGTTTGGGAATGATGGAAGAACAAATTGCTCCTACAAAAAGGTCGAAAAACCTCAAGCATATTCAAAACAATAAATTTGAAACATAGTGAAGCCATACTATAGCAATCATTAAAATTATTTGTAAATTATGTTGTGATGTGATTTTTCGAATGCAATAAAATGGTTGAAGGTGCGTGAGATTTGAATTTACAAGTTAGGTTTGATGAAACTTAGGATGTTGCAAGAATTCATCTAGATTTTAATATTCAACTTAGTGTCAAGTCCAAGGTTATTCCTATTTAGTTTAGAAGAAATTATGTCAACCAATTTTGGAGCAAAATCATTTTCAACTCTCAACATCTTTAAAGTTCAAACATCTTTGATATTCTTTCAATCTAAAGCATTATTTAGGTTGTGGGAATCAAAATTCAAGCTGAAATTGTGCTCGCTCTTTCCAAATTGGAATGAAACATCCTATTATACCACTTTGGTTAAGCTACTATCTAGATAAGGCTACTATCTAGATTAGGTTATTATTTAGACTAAGTTAGGTTACTACCTACCTTGGTCCTTAGGTAATAGCCTATTCTATTGTGCCACCTAGGTTAAGGTGTTACCTAGGCCTAGGATCTAGTAGTAACTTAGTTAACTAATTAAACTAGGTAGGATAATCATTACCTTTTATTTTTTAATATTATAATAGGTAGGTAGATGGCCAATACGTTTATTTATTTACCTACCTCTTACCTAAAACTACTAACCACATAAATATTGTACAAGAAAGTTATTCGTAAAATCACCTTGTCTTTAGAGTGTTTTTGGGCTTGCTTTCACCCATTATCCCCTCTTTTAGTGGTATCCACAAAGTAAGGAAATTTTATTTAAACATTAGTATGAAATGTTGAAACTTGGCATTTAATGCACAAGGTTTGAGAATAATTGTAGTAGTTGTACAAGTAGGAGTAGTGGAGGCATTCATGAAAAATGAAAAACATGATGATATTCAATTTATGACCAAAATTGCTAGAAACACTAATCTAGGTCTCAATTATTTTGTTCTGTAAAATTTTCAATCTTAGTTAAATGTTTGATGCCCTATTATGTTGAAACTCATTGTTCTTGCCCCCTAATCACAAGACTTTAAAAATAATTTTAATGTAAAATGTGAAAATTCTTAAAACAACAAAAGTTAATAACTTATGAGGTTGTGGTACATTGGTTAAAAACTTGATTTAGCATTGTGAAGATGTGGGATTTAACTATTTATGATTTAAACTTATGATAATGCTTAAAAAGCTAACTTAGGTAGGTTAAACTGTATAGCTAATTTAAACAAGTTTGGTTGAGTAAGTAAGTTAAGTTAAACTCCAACTTATTTGTTTAATATCTAATTACTTTTTAATGACTTACTTACATCTATCTATTACCTATCTATCTATCTACTACAAAATATTAATTTTGAAAACAATTTTAAAATAAATGATTTTAATTTGACTAATCAAATTATCCATTGCTCTTTTAATCAAAATAATTAGTCAAATTGTCTAATAAAATAACGATCACCTGATTGCAATGAACATATCAAAAGGATGGGATAATATTCTTAAAATCTATTCAAATTGGGTCCTTGCAAGCAAAAATCTATTATTTAATCAATTATATCATGTTTTCTACTAGCAAATTTGAATGGTTATGGTTTCCACCTGAGATAAGGTTGAGTAGTTATAGTTAAATTTAGGTGCTGGTTCATGGGAAAACTACTAACCTCACTCTTCAAAATAACTAACCAAAAAAAAGAAACCCTAAGTCCTAGCCTACCTGGGCGGAATAACATGCAGTTCTCAAGCCGGGTATCTGAGAACAGACCTTTATGCGTAAGGGGCGGTTATTAAAAGGGTAAATTGGTGTCAGGGGGTATATCCTTTGATCGTGAAATTGATCACCAACACTGGTCTGTTCCTGGTTTTGATAACCGCCCAATACTGGTTTATCGTCTGATCTTTTACGTCACTTAATGCGCGCCATCTGCACCGTTCCTATGGTCCGTCTCCGGTAATCCGACGGCAGTTACTCCTCCTGCACTGTAGTGCAAGCTCGGTTAGGGTTTAGTGCTCAGAAGTATTTTGTTGTAGCCTCCACTGCTCCTGTGTTTCCGCTGCTCCTCCGTCTTCCGCCCTCCCTCGCTTGCTCGCTTGCGCGCGCTTTTCTCTTGTCCATCTCTCCTTCACGCTGCCTTTTATGCTGCTATTTTGTGCGACTGCAGGCTATATTAAGGGCGCTGAGTGATCTTGCGCCCTTGTCTGTCCACCATGGCGACTTTCGCCAAGCCGGAGAATGCGCTCAAGCGGGCGGAAGGTAGGGTTTGAAATCAGTCAGTGTGTTGGTTTTGTTTGATCAATTCCGCATACCTTTTATGTTCTTCCTTTCATGTTTACTTTTTTTTGGTCGAATGATTCTACTTCAAATTCTGGGTTTTCAAATTTCCTCGGGGGTTTTTGTAAAGCGTCGCAATCGGGTTTTGTATAGTTTGATGATTGTGGTCTAAGGGTGCTGTTTGTTGTCAAATGAATTTGCTTAACTGGACAGGTAGTTTGCGCACACTTGCTTCGTTGAGTTAGTGTCTTACGTGTTTTTGTCGGAGGTTGTAAGAAGATCTGCACATGCCGCCCTTATCTGTTAGAAAATGTCTGCATGAGCTGGGCGCTCAATAGACATGAATCTCGTCTTGGTTTGCATCACAGTCCAGCATGTGGCCGAGACGTTTGGCATCAATCTGTAACCCTAAATTGGTTGACCTGCCCTCAATGTGGTCTTCTGCATACACTGTCGGTTCTTTGTGTTCTCAGAAATACTGTAAATATGCCTTTTGCAAGTTTATGGTGGCTAGGGACTGGTCTAGCAAATGGGAGACAGATTTTTTTCGGTGCATTAAGTTGGCTGCCCTTCCCCGTCAAATAGGGTCAATCAGTCGAAAAGACATGGTTTTCAGTTTTCCAGGGTCATGCTGTAGAGGGTCTTGGTGTCCAATGATCTATTTCTTACAATCGGGATCTGAAATTGTAGAGAAGGAATGCATTGCTGCACCAAAATTTTGGTTTAGTGGCTGATAATTTGTGAAGGAGATGCCAGTGGAAGTCTTCAGAAGGTCTTGCTCAGGGACTCAACTCTCTACTGCGAAATGTTTGATTGTGGCTCTGGACTATCCAATTGTGGAACATAAAGTCATGGTGTACACAAAGCTATTGACAGGACATATGCTGCAGCTTGGCTTTCCAATGAGTGTCTTCAGGCCTACACTAAAGTGCCCTTTTTGTAGATGTTTGGCAGTCTCTCTGAGACAGTGCTGAAGTGTGATGGTTTTTAAAGTCATGATTGCTTAGCTGATGGACCATGTACCATTGTCTGGTTGCAGAGTTGATGAATGTTGGCCAGAAGCAGGCAGCATTGCAAGCTCTTCATGACCTGATTACATCAAAGAGATACCGGGCATGGCAGAAAACACTTGAGAAAATCATGTTCAAGTATGTGGAGCTTTGCGTGGACATGAAGAAGGGCAGGTTTGCAAAAGATGGCCTTATCCAGTACCGTATCGTGTGCCAACAAGTGAATGTGAGTTCACTGGAGGAGGTGATCAAGTATTTCTTGCAGCTGTCCAGTGAAAGAGCAGAGCAAGCACAGGCACAAGCAGCTGAAGTGACTCTGGATATTGAAGATTTGGAGGCAGAGAAGAGGCCTGAAGATTTGATGCTAAGCTATGTGAGTGGAGAGAAGGGAAAGGAGCGCTCAGACCGCGAGCTTGTTACTCCCTGGTTCAAGTTCTTGTGGGAAACTTACCGAACTGTTCTGGAGATTCTGCGAAACAACTCCAAGCTTGAGTCACTATATGCAGTATGTCTCTATGCAGTATCTGTTACTGTTAAAGGTCCTTGAAAATGTGTATGACTGTCACTGTCATCCAAACTGCTTACTTTTATTTTTGGTCTTTTTTTCTCTTTTCCTCAGGTTTGGGTTTCCTCTTTGCCATGCTTCCTTGTAGGTTGCTGTTATGTTGTCAGATCTGAAATATTCTAACCTATTTTATCAGGTCATCTGTCAATTCTTTTCAGGTTGATGTAAATCACAAATACAGAGAAATTCTCAGTACTTATGTATATTTCTTTATCTGCTTTTATGTTACCTGTGTTTAGAGAAGCCCACACCCTGATGCTCTGAAATATATTCCTGTAGTCGTATGCTGGGATCACAAGGTGGTTGCATCCCTTTGAGCTTTTGTAGATCATTAGGGTTGGGGCCAAATTTCCAACTTGTCTAATAAGAGAGATTCACTGTAATTCTGCAGAGTCTACTTACTCTTGTAAGTCAAAGTTGGTAATGACCAGTTTGTTTTGACAGATGACAGCTCATAAGGCATTCCAGTTTTGCTTGCAATACAAGCGAACTACTGAATTTCGGCGGCTTTGCGAAATTCTTCGCAATCACTTGACAAACCTTAATAAGTATAGAGACCAGAGGGATAGACCTGATCTGACTCAACCAGAGAGCTTGCAGCTGTACCTTGAAACCAGAGTTGAGCAACTCAAGATTGCCACAGAGCTGGAGCTATGGCAGGTGAAACTTTCTTTGGGATTTTTGATATATACTGGGACACTTATCAAATTGCAAATGCCTGAAGAAGCATAAAATGTCTGTTGGGCTGTGTTCAAAAGTATCAAGAGATATGTACTACTTGTTCAGAATCTCTGTGCAATGAATAATTATCTGGTGTGTGAGCTGCAGGAGGCATTTCGTTCAATTGAGGATATTCATGGGCTGATGTCAATGGTGAAAAAGACTCCCAAACCACAGATGATGGCCATCTACTATGCAAAGTTGACCAAGATATTCTGGGTCTCAGACAGTCACCTTTATCATGCCTATGCTTGGTACAAACTTTACAATCTGCAGAAAAGCTACAACAAGAACCTCACAGCAAAAGATTTACAGTTGATGGCTTCATCAGTGTTATTGGCAACCCTTGCAGTTACACCTTATGATCGCAAGCATGGTGCTCACCATTTTGAACTTGAGATGGAGAAAGACAGGAATATCCGGATGGCCAATCTTTTGGGGTTCACTCTTGACCCAAAGAAGGACTCTAGGGAAATTGTAAGTGCTTATTTTTGCAAATATACCCATGCAGGTTTCTATGCTTTCTCAAAACAGATCACTTTGGATTTGAACTCTTTGTATTTTCTTTTTTTCATAAAGTTTTTTTGTGCAGGGAAATAAACCTAATTATGTGATTGGTATTTTTGCTATGTGATGCTTGTGGTAATATTAAGGTTTTTCACACTTCATGTCAGTATAAGATTCTATCAGTATAAGATTCAGTATCTGAATTGGTATTGATTGTGTGGTCTATTTAGCTAAGTTTCCGTTTACTGTTGGTCTTGGCGCAGAAACTCAGTATGTTGGTTAATGTTTGACATTAACCTGTACCCATTGTAGGGAACTGATGAAGTAAGTGGAGATGTCATGGTAGCGTCAATACTATACATGATGCTTTTGAATGTCTCTGAATGCATAGAGACTGTTGCTGTTGTTCAAACTTCTCCTCAATTTTGTTTTAGTGGTCTTGTTTTCTCTTTTCTTTAGTGTTGGGGTTTGTCTTTCTCATGATTGCTGATTGGTGGTTGTCTTGTCAGATTTGAAGTATTCATAACCTTGTTACTGTGTCATCTCTCAATTCTTTCACATTGACTTGAAAGTATTATTATTGAGAGTATCTCAGTACTTATGAATATCCATTTGCTAATTTCTATCTCTTCTCATATGAGTTCAAGCTTTTGAGATGTCGATTTAAGTCTAGTGCTTGTCTCATTCTCATGACAGAAACTCAGTATGTTGCTTCATGTCTGTCATTGACATCTACCCACAGATGAGACTCAATGAAGTCAGTGAGTATGTTATGGTAGCTGGTCACAACCATGTATTTGACCATAGATGTTGCTGTTGAAGGTCACTCTGAATGTTCTGGACTGTAACTATTGTTCATGCCAATCCACAGTTTTTTCTTTGCTTTTCAATTTTGGTGTCTCCTCTCTTTCCCATTTGCTGATTTATTGTTGAATCTGAAATTTCTCTAACCTTTTTATTGGGTTATCTCAGTTCTTTCAGATTGCCTCAAGTTGTTAGTGTGGAGAAGTTTCAATACTGATGGATATGTATATAGCAGCATATGTTGGCTTGTCTCTGATTATCTTTTCTTGCTAATGTTTGCAGTTGTCAAGGGCAGCACTACTCTCAGAGCTTGTAAGTAACTTTTTACCAGTTTTTTACTGTCTATAGCTCAGTGCATTGACCTGAAGATTTTCCTGAGTACATTTGAAAGTGAAAATCCTTTGAATGTGTGGCTTCAGTTATCGACAAAATCTGAGAGTCTGACAAGTAGCTTGTGCAGTTGTCATGCAATCCACTTTTTTTTGACAATTCAACAGAAGAATGTCTACATTGATGTTCTGTTTCTCAGATTTATATGCTCAGCCTAAATTGTGAACTTAAACTGACTTCCACATGAGACTGCATTTTATTTGAGATGGGATAAGTTTGCCAACATCAACTACAGTTGGCTGTACTCCTCACAAAGATTGTTCAATTCTTTGTTGATTTCTAGGATCTGAGCCTTTTTCTCATGTGGTGTGTCTTGGCATGCAGGTTGGAAAGGGTGTGCTGACTTATGTCTCTCAGGAAGTAAAGGATCTGTATAATTTGGTTGAGAATGAGTTCCACCCACTTGACCTTGCTGCAAAGATTCAGCCCCATTTGTCAAAGCTTTCAAAGCTCAGTGATAAGCTGTCATCTGCATCACCAGTTCCAGAAGTGCAGCTGGAGCAGTATGTCCCTGCTTTGGAAAGGCTTACCACCCTCAGAGTACTTCAGCAGGTAATACTCCATCCTGCAATGAATTATTGTATGCTGAGTCACAATTATGATTGCAATTTCCTGTCCTCTTTCATGTGATCTTAATGGTGGTTTGAGCTCAGGGAATTGAACACCAGTGTCAATTCTTGTTATTTTGTGTTAATGTATGTTTTCAGGACAAGTTTGAGCTTTTTACTTGTTTTTGGGGAGAGGATGTTTCTCTGGATGCGTGAATGTCCTTGCTTGTCTTTCCCTTTGACAAACATTTGTGGCTCTGGTGTGCAGGTGTCTCAAGTGTATCAGACAATGAGAATTTCCAACTTGACGCACATGATCAGCTTCTTCGACTTCTCCACAGTAGAAATGGTTGCAGTTGATGCAGTAAAATACAACTTTGTTCAAGTCAAAATTGATCATCTCAAAGGAGTTGTCAGTTTTGGTAGTCAGGTAATTATTACCAGCTGCTTGTCAAATGCTATTATGTCTATAGTTGTTTCAACCACCAAAGTGATCGAATAGATTTCAAGTGGTTGTTGCTAACAAGCTCAACTTTGTGCTTAGTTTGCCAGTCATCTTAATTCAAATCCTTGGCCATCTAAATGTATTCATTTGGTCTGCCAGGATTTAGAGTCTGAGAAGATAAAGAATCATCTTACCATCCTTGCCAAGCGCTTCAACAAGGCTATTCGTATGATTCAACCCCCTGCAATTGAGAGACCCTCCAGGCAGATTCAGCCCTTCTCAGATCTTCAGGTCATTGTTGAGAAAGAGCATAAGAAGCTGTTGGCACGCAAGGTCCTCATTGAGAGGAGAAAGGAAGAACAGGAACGGCAAATGCTTGAAATGGTGGGTTGAAAGTTTTTACTCTACTATTGCATATGTTTCCAGTGCTTTCACTTTAGGTGATGCAAGTTTTCATCTCCATCCTTCTTCCACGTCTTAGAAACCTCAACCATCCATTATGGGTGAGCTGATTGTGTGGTGTGAATGAAGGAAAGGGAAGAGGAGTCAAAGAGATTGAAGCAGCAGCGCCTGACAGAAGAGGCTGAGGCCAAGAGACTTGCGAATGAATCAGCCAGACGAGAGGAGGCTAGGATTCGTAAGGAGATTGAAGAGAAGGAGCTTGAGGAAGCAAGGGCTCTGCTTGCAGAAGCTGAGAAGAGGAAGGGAAAAAAAGGAAAAAAGGCTGCAGGAGACGGGGTGAGTTTTTTATGCATATTGCTTCATCTCTGATAGATACTGAAGTGTTTATGGCTTTGGCATGTGTGGAATGACTGATGTCAATTTACAACTTTTTTACAATCTGAAACTGCAGGAGGTGACAAAATTGACTAAGCAAAGCCTTATGGAGGAGGCACTCAGTGAGCAGATGAAAGAACGGGCAGAAATGGAGCGCAAGTTGCACAAGCTCTCCAAGACCATGGATCACTTGGAACGTGCCAAGCGGGAGGAAGAGAGACCACTGATTGAAGAAGCTCATCGGAAACGACTGCAAGATGATGAGAAGTTTTACAAAGAACAGCAGGAGGTAATGTTCCAGTTGCAGTTGGCACTCAGGGCAGTCTACATTTCTATTTATGAACTGTTGGAAAGCTAGGCTAACATGATATATCTCAATTGTGTCTGCAGCAAGCAATTGAGCAGAGTCAGAAGCAGCATGAAACTGATTTGGTGGAGAAGAACAGGCTCATCCATATGCTTGAGGACAAGGTGTGCTTCATGTGCTTTTATGTAGTATTTGTTTGATTGATTGGAAGAACTGTGTCTTTCAGTGTTCACCTATCATTATCCAAATTGCGGAGGTTAGATTATAATCCATCTCTAACTGACTATTTGTTGTGTCTGTATTTTGTGAGAGCAGAATGTTTTCCAGCAGCAAGTAGTCAGCCGACGAGAGGGGGAATTTGAGAGGCTCAAACGGTTGCGTGAGGAAAGACTCGCAGAGGAACGTTCATTGAGATCACAAGAACGTGAAGTAAGACGCAAGAAGGAATACTATAGAAGACAAGAGGAAGCTCGTTTGCTCAAGATTCGTGAGGAAGAAGAGGCGAGGAGGCTAGAAGGTTCTGTCTTCATTTCCCCAGAGATACTTTTTAGTCTTGGTCTTTCTTGATGAGCAGTTTGCAATCCTTGTTGAGGTGAAAAAGTATATTTTGTGCAGAAACTTACTGGTGGTGGAGGCAATTTAATAATCAGATGTCCAGGGGCTCTCTATCTCTCTGCAAATTTAGTTGTGATCATGTGGCTGGCTGATGAAGTGGCTATTGGATTGTTCTGGCTCCAGAGGAGGAACGGAAACGTAAACAAGAGGCTGACAGGCTGGCCAAGCTGGAGGAAATTGCTGCAAAACAGCGACAGCGGGAGATTGAGGCTGAGGAGAGGGAGAAGCGTGAAAGAGAAGCATTACGATCAAAGATTGAGGACAAGCCTGGCAAATTCATCCCACCTTCACTTCGCAAGAGACTGGAGACAGAAGAACCCAGGCGTAGTAGTATGGAATTTTCAGATAACTGGAATGACCATCGGGAGGCCCATCCACCAGTGGAGGAACGTCGACCTCTACTATTTGCAAGCCGTGCACAAGCTCCTAGCCGTGAATCTGAGCGTGGACCACAGGTGGAAACTGACAGTGCTCCTCTGCCTCCTCCAAACAGGTATCAACCTCCTCGAAGCCGTGAGCCACCAGAGGTCCCAAATGCAAGACCAGGAGCTTATGAACCTCCACGAGGAGGGTCTCGTGACACCTATGCTCCTCCACGTGGAGGTGCAAGGTATGGTGGAGGTGGTTATAGTGATGGACCACCACCTCGCCCTGCACGTCCCTTACATGGGAGCAGACTGTCAGAGGATCGCTGGGGCTCTGGAGGTGGGAGTGCAGGTGGGTCTGATCGTGAACGCAGTACCCGTGACAATGAGCGACCAGACATTTGGAGGCGAGGTTCCAGTCAAGATGTGCCTCCACGGCAGCCTGAAGAACAGGCTGCTTAATTCAGGCTGTGCCCAGTCTTTGTGTATCTAGCTTCCTCACCATCAGTGTTTTGTGCACATAGCTGGGTGAAAAGTGATTTGAGTGTAGATGCGTATTTGGCCATCTGGAGGGCATCACACTGATGAAACAGCCTCCTTAGTGAAATTTATCAACCACTTCCATTACTGCGATCATAGTTTTCATGCTCTTTCCTGAGGTGATTTTGTAGCCGAGAGACTGTCAATTGCAATAAAAGATTTCCAAAAAGCCATATGCTATCATTTCACAGTACTGCTCCTAAGTTTCACGCGAGTGTTTTTGTCTGCTCCCAAGATTAGGTCATCCTTGGGGTTGAATAATAGCTTTAGCAACTAACCAGCTTTTGCTCATTGCATGCATGGAAAACCATCAATAACTGAAGTGCTTTTCTGCTCAATTTGATATGTACAGGACTTATACACCCTGAATTCAATTGTGGCAGTGCATTTCATCATGTGTTCCTGTTCTTCAGTCTCACAGCTTCTAACTGGGCTTGAGCATCCTCAGCTATGGCATGTGCTTGAAACTGAATGATGGATTGGGTTCTCTTTCCTGTGGCAACCAACGCTTGAAGTTTGCACTGTATATTATTGGCCAGGATTTGAGCTGGTTCTGCTCTCAGAACATCTGAGTCTAGATGGGACCCATCCCATGCTGCCATGGGAACAAGGGATATCAACATTGAAGTTGAAGTGAGCTTGCAATGCCTTTTTCCCTGCTTTGTTCTCTGCTATCACCACTTTGTGATTGCCATGTAAGGAGTATCCCTCTGTGTCCACCTTTGTGGCAGAGATTGTAAATCTAGTAACTGATTCGTATTGAAGCCTGAATTTCCTTATTCAGGGTTCTGCCTGCTCAGAAGTGTGAAGATCTTGATGTGGGTTTTTTACGATCTCCAATCTGGTATGTTTGTGCACTTCATTTTGATTTGCATTTTGCAGTTAAGTTTTCTGCAATGTCTAGATTTCATCCTCAACATTACAACACTACATAGCCCAATATCCACACAACATCTGAAATTTTCTCAATCTGAGCTCTGTTTTTCTGTATGTCTTTGTGGGAATTTCTCAATCTAAATTTTCTTTCTGCACATCTTGATGCTGAAAAGAAAATTGTATCAAACCACTTTCTCTGTCCTTTCCTGAATTTACTAGGAGTGGAAAGCATGTGGCATAGGTGGAGCCTGGTATGCAAGGATGCAGGGAGAGCAAACTCAGTTGTTGGCTGGATGCTTAAATCCTCTCCACACTTGGTGTCACAAATGGATTAAGAGTCTTTTCCACTCCATATTATGGGCATTTTTGTAATGGAGAACAGGGCTTCGTAGTGGATTCTGCTAGGTAAGCTTATCAGGGCGATCCTGACAGGATTGCTGCTTATGTAATCTTACGAGACTGAATGGGCTGGGCACGCAGATTATGTAGGGCGGAGTAGTCTGGGCTATTCCATGCCATAAAAAATTCTAGAAACAATTGATCTTAAGTTCCTTATTTATTTAATTGTTGTTCCTTTTTCGCGGCGGCTTCTATCCCCACTCTATTTGTAATTCCCAATTGTGGATTGACATTAAAGTTATCTGCAAAGACAGTAAACACCCTGGGTTTCATTGAAGTTAGGATGAGAGTCAAAATACAGAATGAGAGAGGAAATTCAAATTCCCTTCTCAACCCAAATGATTTCAGTTCCCTTGTCTTCTGTGCTTTGTTTGCATTTACATGTTTACCTAAGGGTCTATCTAAATGATTTGAGTTTTGTGTTTTGCTTGCATTTACATGTTTATCTAAGGCTCTGCTTATGTTATGGGATACTTAAAGGAGGACACAGGGGTATATAAAGCCTATTTAAGAGGTTAATTAAGAATTATCTACTAGGTTGGCTAAGGATATTTTAGAGATACCTAAGGATTATTTAGGAGGTTAACTAAGGATGTTTTTGGAGATACCTATGGATTATGAAGGAGGTTATCTAGAAATTTCTTTAAGGATATCTAGGAGTTATTTAGGAGGTCACCTATGGACTATTTAGCGAGACATTTATGGACTCACCTAGGTTATGATATATGTAAGAGCTATTTGAAAAGTTACATAGAGCGTACCCAAAGGGTTACCTTGGGGTGATCAAAAGCTTACATAAAGGGTTACATAATTTTTTAAGTAGCCTACTAGCTTATTTAGTTCGGCCCCCCAAATAATTGTTATGTATCACTTAACCTAGGAAATATTTGTGTAGCCTTGTAAGTAGGACTTTGGTATGCCTCAACCTAGGTATGTTTTATGTAGCTTTCATGTAAACTTTTCATTGTCCTTATGTTATGTAGGTAGGTGGGTAACGAGGTTTAGCTAATACCCCATGGGTAGGTAGAAAGGTAGGTAGGCCCTAACCTAGTCAACCCCTTACTTAAGTAGTTTCCTAATTTTGGTGACCATATTGATGGACTTAATGCATGAACTTTATGCATAACTCAAAAGGGAGGATTACGAATGAATACAATGAAGACCAAAGTCAAGCCCAAAATAAGAATTATTTTAAAATTAACTTCATTGCGTGAACCACATTTCCAATGCCTTATCAAGGGAATAAAATATGGATTTGGCGTAGGCCTTGATCAATTTCAATTGCATCATTCGAATGATTTTTTTGTTATTGATTTTTTTTAGTGTGGGAAAAGCAATTATACTTGTTTATTATTTTTTCCCTTAGATTTGGATAAAGGAATTAGTGTTTTATCATTTTTTTTGTCTTTGAAGGAAGCATGTTTTGCAAAAAATAAAAAATACATGATTTTTTTTGGATTTTAAAACTTTTTTGGCCATTTTTCAAGATTGAAAAAATAAATTAACCACTTCTAGACCTAGGAATTTCCTAGGTCACCACTTGTAATAACACTTTTGTAAATATGCTACAACCCACCAAGGACAATCACCATTCAATGTTAACTAATTTTGGGGATTTTTGTTTGTGGACCTACTTAAGGAATATGAATAATCAAATTGTCAAACCAACATTTTCTTTTTTTATGTTTTAACATTTGTAACACAAGTGGCAAGGGAATGTGGGAAAGCAAAGTTTTTATGCTATTTGAAAAAAAATGGGAACTATAGGTGGTTAAATGGTAAAAGTAAAACACAAAAACACATTTTGGGTTTTGTGACTGGCCTTTATAATTATATATCAATCATAAAAGACATATGTGACTAGTGAGTAATGAGTTGCTAAACCCGTGTTGTTTCACCCATTTAGTTACAAGGGATGTCTAGTTGCAAAGCCCAATTGTTTTAATGATTAGTATTTTAGAATTTTATTGTAATAATGAAATTCCATGTCATCATTAGCCTTGTTATGATGTGTAAAGTGCATGTCATTTCAATTTAGTCGTTTTATGCGACTAAATGTTACAAAAGACGCCTTGATGGATGAATGACATGTGTAAAAAATCTATAAACACGTTATGCACATGATCAAAAATCAACTTGGTCTAACCTAGTTCACCTAGCCAAAAAGTCAATCTAATTCAATGTAAATAAGCTAGCTACTTATATTAAACAACCTAGGTTACCTAATCTAAGCCAAGTGGCCTAAGTATCATAAGTTGCAATAATGAAAATTTGAAACTTTCACTTTCACTTTGGGGTTCAAGTCTTCATCCATTGCATTATCATAATTATTTATTATAATTATATTTAACACAAAATTATAAAACTCAAAATGTTTAACCTTTAATTAACCTTGACCACCCTAGATTGACCTAGGTCAACCTACCTACTACCTACCAACCTAGCTTAAACCTCCTTAGGTTGATTTAATATGAATTAATTTGCCAACTTATATTACTTACTAACCTAGCCTAGGTTAACCTAAACATTTTTAGGGTAAAAAAAAACCTAGGATAATTTAGTCACATCATGGTCGCATCTAATCGCATCTAGTTGCAAAACTTGAGGTGGTTACAAACTTAATAAAATATCTTGTAATGAAGCTACCTAGGTTGACTTGCTAAAAAAACCTAAAACTAAGAACTTAAGCAAGGCTACTTAGGTTAACCTCTTAGTAGGGTAACCTATTTCAGGTATATTTAAACATATTAGATGATAATAAAAATATTATGTTTAGTTAAGTAATCTACAAAATAACCTATATTACGAAATAGGTTTTTACTAAGTAGCCTACATACATAGGTTGATTTAATAGGTATGTTAATCTAAGTTAGTGTGTTAAGTATTTAAAAACTAAAGGAGTTATGTGTCACCTTTTTCAAATATATATATATATATATATATTGTAATCATAATTACAAGTTAATAATATATTATTCAATACACTATAAGTTATTATTATTTATCAAAAGTAACAACAATCAATGGAATTTTGTATTACCTTATTTCGGATGATTAAAAAACTTTAAAAAGACATTTTTGAAAGTTTGATATTTGTGTAAAAACCATCAAGTCGTGATATCGATTATAGTCATAAAACCATAATGCCACGTGGCACCACAATGTCTTTTACAACTACGTAGTCATTAACATGAACTTGTAGTTATAGTTATAGTAAAAAAACAATAGTCGTTTTATTAATTGGTTGTAAAAACCAAAATGTGTTGTTGTGGAAATGTAAATTAGGCACAAAGTTTTGAAGTTGTGGGGGTCCTTGGGGGTTCCTATTTGAACATCTATGTGTACAAAAGTAGGTTGTACAAATGCATAGTGTTCAATTGTTTTGTTTCTAACAACCAACTATGATATGCAATTTGGCAACATGTGGCAATTATTGATAGGTTTTCAAATTATAAACTCTAACTTTAAACACTTTGTATGGGATTTGGACCTTGGTCATAAAGACCTTGCCTATTGTAGCACAAAATACATGTAGCAATTAACAATGCTAGTATTATACAATATTAAAAAAAAACATGATTGTGATCAAAATATACATCCTTAAACCTTGCATTCAAAATTCAAACTACAATCCAAATGTTCATGCATTAATTCCCACCCTTGCCTTGTCTCCATCATTCTAATTTGTAATAGAATGTTGGAAATGAAAAGTTCCTTTGGTGAAGAAGTCCTGTGCAAACATGTATATGGCAATATTCAAATGTGTTGCCAATTGATTCCTCGACTTGGACTTCATAAAATATAGAAATGTGTTTTCATCTTCCAAACTACCAATGACCTGAATAATGGCCAATTCAACAAGCCTCATGAACTTAAAAAGATGAACAACTAACAAACTATTTGTCACAAGTTATGCCATAATTTTGCCACTAGATTCTCATCTTTAGGTTCTACCATAGTTTTAGAGGCTTGATTTTTCATAATCAACTTGAAAGCAAAGCTCTATAAATCCAAACTCTCCTTTGAAAGCGGCTCAAAACCCAATTACAATCATACCAATGTCTTTGGACATGCAACAATGCCATTTGATCAAGGCCAAATGGTCCACAAAAATGGATTCACAATCTAGTTGTAATTAATATTGTGGGTAAATAATCCCCAAAACATTCATCAATTTAGGACTTGGAAACCTCCATCTTAACTCATGGACCAACAAAATCATAAGAAATGATAACTTGGTCAAAACCTTTTTAGGTAATTACAAAATGTAAATTGGTTAACGAATCAACAAAATGGACCATGTAGGATTGTCCAATGATGGGGAAAGCCAAATTTGCTTAATGCCATTATTTAGGTTAATCACCCAATCTTGGTTGATCCTACAAGATGTGTGTGCAATAACACCCATGAACTCAAGAAAGTTCTCATGTGTTGAGATGAAATGTATGGATCACTATACATTTTTGTATATATCAACTTGGTAGAATTTAATAATTGCAATATAGTCACACACAAAAACATCCTTATTGTGTGCAAATTTTATCAAAGTGTTGATAGATTTCAACGTAAGCAATAGATATGGCAAGCCCAAGAATGTATCAACATCACACAAATTCACCAAATTGACTTTAGATGCGTCCACATACCCACTATACCTGACTTATTAACAATTAGGTATTTTTATTATTTTCCAACTCTCTTTAAAGGTGCCAACACAATAATTCACTTCATCTTCACATTTCAAAAAATAATCAAACCTTTTATTTTCACAATTTCAACAAGTTTATGGGATCAAGATGGTGTGTGGAAGAATTGAAGAGCCATAAAACAATTGAAAGAAATCTTCCAATTTAGAAGCCAGTAACATGGAAGACAAATTATGCACTACAAGGTTTAATCTATGCACCACATAGTGGATCCCAATGAAGTAACATGTGCTTATTTAGTCCTCATCAAAGTAATAACACAAGATATGACTAGCTAAAACATGGAGACTCCCATTAGTTCTTAAACACACAATGTGTTCAACAATTGTTTTCTCAATTAGGCCACCATATGTTAATGAAAACAACTAGGAGCACATTTGAGCAACAATTCCACCTTCAAGAAGCAAAAATGTAAGCAAAATAGGCATTTTTTCCAACTTGCCACCACATAATAGAGGATTAAATCCAATTCCAATTCTACTTATCTATCATAATCATTTCATCTATAGATGTAGAATGAATATTGGAGGGTAGAATAGCCTCTTTAGTGGCACTTAATACCACATTGTGTAAATATCCAACAATCTCCCATCTAACACAATCTTCAATGCTTGGATGGATAGTAATTTGCCACTTTGAAAAATGCAAACAATGACTATATTTTCTCATACTTAATCATGGGTTTGCCCTGAGAAAGCAATGGAAAATGAATGCAAATTAAATCAATTTGTTTTTCCTTTCCACCACAACCCTTTCAACAACCTATTGTGAAACAAAATCCTTACCTATTTACACATAAAGCTTTTCATTCAACACATGTTGATTTGATTTCAAATAGTAGAAATCCCATCTTGCCAGACCCACAAATGCAATTGGGGCCTTTCTTTGGCTAGCATTTTTCCACAAAGATTCCAACTTGAGTGCAATTTATCTCTGCTTTTAATGACATTACATTTGACTTGTGTGACCTTCCATAATAGATTTTACCCAAGGCAATTTTGCTACCCATGTATCTTGGAAATGATGACTAAGTTCATACATCTTATTTTTCTTTTTAATATCAGTGAAATATACTTGTATTTGTGCTAGATCAACAACCACAACATTAAGCATAGGGTTTTGGCTACAATATTGGAAGGATTGACAAAGATGCAATCAAAAGAAAAAAAATCCTATGATTGAATTATTTTGTGATAATTAAAAGGGGATGCCATGGGAAGAAACACAACTTGACAATTGTTTCCACAAAATAGACTTTAGCAACAAATTGAAACCAACTACAAAAAATTCAAACAATAAACTTCAATGCATTCAATAACATATCCAAATAATAGATTTGAGCTTCAAGCAATGTAGATCTTGTTAAAAGTTTGTTGTTTGTAACATGTTTACATCCTAGTTATTGTAAGTAAATTGGGGTAAGCTAGCTTGGAACTAGTTTTAGTGTGAACGCATTCAAGATATTTTTATGGGATATAATCCCAAGTTGTGTGATTTCAAATCACTTTTGGTAATTTGAGGTTTAAAAAACACAAGCTTATGTTTTTGTAGGTTTTTATGATTTTTTATGCAAGTTGTTTGTGACATGGTTTTTGGGCTTGGATTTCTATTTGTTGTAGGTGAATCATATCTTTTGAATCATCAAAAAGGATTTCTTAAGTTTTGTGCAAATCTAGTTCATGTGACTACCTTGGATTTGGTTAATAGCAAATGCCATGTAATTGTATTTTGGCAAGGTTTTCATCTTTTTTGTTATGTTGTAGCTAGGGGGCATTTTTTGTTTTGCTCGATGATTTTGCGATTTTGAAATGATTTTTGATGTAAAAAGTAATACTCCTTTGGGAGTTGAACCCAAATAGGGCTTGGGTACCTTAGAGTTATGAAATTTTTGTTTCCAAAATCATAACAAGGAGACCCAAGTTGTTTTTGTCATGGGCATCGTATCCCTTTTTATTTTTATTTTTTCCCTTTCTTTGTCTCTTTCATTCTTTCTCCCTCTACCTCTATGTAATCATTGTCCAAATGTAGAACAATGGTAACAACAAGGAACACTACAACTGAAACCATCATTGGGAGTTCAAAGCTCCCAAGCTTGGTGTTTTTAGCAAGCAACAAGGAAAGGCCAGAAAGGCTTGTTTCATTCTCATTGTCTTCTTTTTCTTCACCTTTGTGGTCATCATTAGTAAGAGTGATTAGGATTGCACTATAATTTTGAAATTAGGATTAAAAAGAAATTTGAATTATGTATTTGATTCTTGTGTGGGTTTCAACAAAAGAGTGTCAACTTGAGTTTAGATCAGAAGAACCAAAAGCTAAACCTTTGATTTTAACCTTGCAAATTAGATATTATCACAACATTGGTTTTAACCCTATTGCACCTCGTGGTTCACAATTAAACCCTAAGCCTCTTAATGTTATTATTAATTTTTAAGATTTTAAGATTATCTTGAAAGATAATTTTTGCATTTAAAAAACTCATAGATTGCATTTTGTAATTGTTTTAACCTTTAAACATTACAATAGGAAAATGTCTCAGATGTTTGACCCATCCAATTGCCCAATGCACATGTCAAATCCATCTATTTAAATTTTTTGATTCAATGTTGTTGTAAGCAACTTCAAGTTGAATATTTTAGGTTAAAAAAATAATTTTGATTGCTTTTGAGCACCTTGCAAAGGTGTAGCTCCTACTATTGTCCTAGAATTAAGCATTCCATAGTATGATACAATTTATGTTTTCAAAATGTTGAAAACATTAAAATGCAAACATTCTTATAATGTGGGTAGCCAAAGACAAGAAACTCTCATTGGATGGGGGAGCCTTATTCAATGATGTGAGAGCTATAGCTCATGAATGTTTAAATTTTGAAACCATTGCTCCTAACTAGGAGTATTAGTGGAGGGGCAAACCAAGTTGGCACTCCTTGATGTTTAAAGGCTAAGGTTGCGACACAATTTTTCCCAATATATTTCACTTGAAACTTTCATCAAATTTTTTTTGCTTTGCAATCTTTTTTATTACCTACGATTTTCAACTTTTCATTATTTTCTATTAAATGTTGTGTGTAAGTGTGTGCATTGATTTTTTTTTTCTACTCACTCTTCTTTCCATACCTATCCTTTTTTTTCCCAGTTTTTTTTCCACTTCTTACTTATCTTCATTTCTTATTTATTTATATCTTCATTCTACCCCTTCCTCCCTCAACCTTATCCATTCAACAAACCTCCATTACCTGCACCTTGTACACTCTTGAAAGGAGTTCTGACAATGCTTCTATCCCAAGTTTGGGAGGGAGCCAATAAGGACTCCTTTGATGATGAAACCCTACCAATCTAAAATAACAAGGGGTGTGTCACGCTATGGCCTTGCCATTTACGTTAAAAAGTATCTTAATAAGGCAAAAGAAGAATTATGGAAATTCAAATATTTCACCATCCCAAAATATAATCATCTAAAAAATCCTCTAAAAGAAACCAAAATCCTTCAAGATACTGTAAATCTATAACTAATCTCAAGTTTCAACACAAACCAAAATATCATGTTTCAAAAATCCTTGAATAAAAATAGACCCACTACCTAGGGGTCAAAACAGTCGGAGACGTATCCTTTGGAATCAGTTGCACCCTGAGTCAGTGTCCGAGGATATCAACAACGAAAGGACCAGCGAAACTGCCAGAACTAGTTCTGAATCTACTCCGAGATTCGACGTTTGTCTCCATGATGCGCGCGCGCGCTGAGCGGCCAAAATTTTGTGTTTAAATTAGTAAAGCTTACCACGTTGTGGGGTTTGCAATCTCACCTCAAAATCTCATCGTAGCTGTGATGCAACTGCACTCCAGGTGCCCACATGGTTGTACTCACACTTATCTGGAGTCTCATCATGTGATTGTCAAAATATCATCTCCACACATGATTTCGGGCGGACATTTGAATTTTGATCCTTCTCAATCGCCTTCTCTTTGAAATGGGTAAAGCATTTTTTTCTTGTCATTATTTTTTTCGAATCAGTTGAAAATGTTTTGATTTTACTTTTGTTCTCTTTTGAAAATGTGCAACTCTTCCTCAATCCTCCCTCCACATCCTAATTTTAAAATGAAAATTTATATAAAACATGTTGATTCGTGTTAACATTAAATAATCTCATTTGAATTTTCTTATCTTTTAACTTTTAAATGTGTGTTTAACACCCCCACATTCATGAAATGATAGTCATCCCAACTCATTATATTAAAATGTGTTAATTGACTATGATTAATGACTTGTGTAAAATTTATAACGTGTAAGCTTAAGCAACTTGTTTGAATAATTCATAAATTTTTATTTAAAATTTTATCATTTATTAAATTTAGTTTGAAAGCACATTTAAACTCGAGTTTTCACACATGTTAATTTATCATGCTTATTGAAATGTGTGCTTATTCGAAAATGCACAACAATGCATCTGTAGTATGTACTATCCATGTTGAGAATGTTGAGTAAAAAATCATGAAGTTTTGTATAATTATATATATAATTGAATTAAAAACAATTGAACTGGATTCTCATTTGAAATCTTTTCAAATGAAACAAGTTTAACATTTTCAAAGTTTTTAAATTTTAAAATCATTTTGATTGTTTAATAGTAACGTTGCCAAGTTAAGGTGAGATCCCAAGATGGGATGTCGATTTACCAAACATCTTGCATCAAAATGTGCTTAATAAAAATTTGGATTGATGATGTTTTGATTTGAGGACAACCTAAGTTTGGTCAGTGATGAAAACAAACATGGACAACACCAAGGATGACAAGAGATGGCAGAGAAAGAATGTTAACAAGGAATGATGAAGCTGCAACAAACAATAGTGAAGGCAAACAAACAAAAAAAGAAGCTAGAAACACCCTAAAGGTTGTTAGGATGGATAAGAATTTTATTTTGGGGGATGCCATGAGTGTCAAGAAATACATACAAAGTATTGGGGGGGGGGTTATATTTTATACTTTTTCCAACCACAAGGGGTGTCAAAGGCCTCTAGGAAGCATGCCATGAAAGCTGTTGGGGGGATGAAAGAGCCCCAAAAAAATGTATTTGAAGCAATAAGGGGAACTCAAAAGGACATTGGCAATGGTGGGGGTGCTAAGTAGGTCATTGAAGGACATTGGCAATGGTGGGCATGCTACATAGGTTGTTGAAGGACATTAGGGGTGTAAAAAATGTTAATTATGTTTCCAATATGTGAAGATTAGATTTCATGCTCCCAAATTAATAGAAGTGGAAATGGTTTGATGGACAATTCATATCATCATGGATTAACAATGTCTATTAATGAATTTTCTTTCTTTCAAAATCATTTAATTTTGAAATATATTAATATTTTGATTTTATGTCAATTGATTCTCATTGGTGGATATACTTGCCTTTTAATGTAGCAACATGAAAGTAGGCGAAAAAAGAAAACTCACAACTTAAACATGAATGGAACTCATTAAAAATTACAATTTCTATCCATTTTGATTACCATTGCCAATAGATTTGATCCATAATACAAAAAGATTGTTTAATTTCCAATTTTTGGCCTCTCTAGTAATAATGTATACCTCATCATGATAATAAGTTCTCATGTAAGAGTTAAGGATTAAAAAAAAACACAATTATAGATAAATGTTTTTTCCTATATGCATATTTTATACCCATTGTAGACTTTATGGTCATGGTCATTGCTTCACTTCATGGAAACTTTGTGATTGAATAAAAATATTTTGTGAAATAGGCTATTCATAGTATTAGGTAATCAAATTAAATACTAAACAAGGTTCTTAGTTAAAGCCAATGAGTATTGTGACATTGTGAATGTATGATTTTAGTCCTTAAAAACCCTAATATTATGTGAGTTTCTAGGTGATTTTAAAGACATGTTTGTAGCCTTGAAAATAAAAGTATTTAGAAAGACAAGCATTGAGTGTGGTGTGTTACAAAAATTAGGGGGTGTTTCTTGTGATACAGCCACCTCGGCAACCATCCCAAAATAGATTCCGTCTTCGTTTTGGAGCACCCTTGTAAAGGACTTTGATGAATTTTTTATGAAAAAGGGAATTTTCCACTGAACAATTTACCTTTTTAATTTTTAGTGTGCGCATGGAAGAAGACTGATTGGAGGCGCCAAAATTATATGTGCACATACTTGTTATTGTAGGCAATGAGAATGATAGTACTGGCACTGGCGATCACAAGCCCAAAACGTGCATAACAGTTGGGGAAAAAAGAGAGCAGCCAGTACTATGTGCAGATATAATGTTGGGGGTTGTTGGTGGTAGGCACTCGGTAGTAATATATACTACCTACCTACTAACAGCACTTACCTTGTCTAAACTCTAAACCATCTACTTACTAAGGTGCATTCACACCTAATGTTACGTCAGTGTTAAGTGAAATCTAGGTGGCATCTTAAGTGGCACCCAATGTTAAATGGGTGATTATTTAGTATTAACTGAATGTTAACTTAACATAAATTTTTCATGGTAAATAGGTGTAGGTTCTAAATGACTAGCTTGGTGTTAGGGGACTTAATACTGAAGTCCTTATCACCAAGTGTGAATGCACCTTAAGAATCCTACTTACTTACTAGGTACCATTTTCTAGCTATCTACCTATACATGAGATCCTTATTGCAGCCACTACTAGTACCTTACCCTAAGGTCAGATTCGTCATTAAATAATCGTCAAAATAGTGAAATGAAATTTAGTGAAAATAGGAAGTTGACATCTTGAAAAATCATCATAATTATCATAGGCTACACAATGAATTATTCCGCCACTCGTATCACAATATTACAGTAAATGATGGAGAAAATTATAATTTCAAAATTTGTAAATGAATTCATTTTTTGAAAGAAAATAATTATTCATTTTGTCAATGCGGAAACTGACCCTAGGCTACCGGAGTTGGAAATGGATCTTATTCCAGCCAGTACAAGAAATTATTGACACACATGGCCTCTTTTTCCAGGCATCTGATAATTTATGTTGCGGAAAAATGAATAATTATTTTCTTTCAAAAAATGAATAATTTTTTTTTTTCAAAATGAAAATGCCTGCAATAAGGACCCATAACTCATTTAACGTCCTCCCTGTATGGATTGGCTGATCAGTGTTTTCTTTTTGCAATTTTGGCGATGTGGCACAGGTGGCGATCATCCCACAAGAGATTTAGCACCAGTGGCAATGATCGGACAGAAGATTTAGCTTTAATGGCGAAAATATTTGAGAAAACTGTTAAAACAGTACAAAAAACCAGCAGAAATCTGGCGAAAGTTGCTTTGTCACTGGATGCAACCTGGCACATTAAACCTCATCTAATAACAGTTTCTGGCGATTTGAAGCAATAAACTCGTGTTGTGGTGGTTGCGCCTCCCCCAGCTGAGCGTGAAATTTTGCCCAGTTCGCCAGAAAATAAAACACTGGTGTAGGTCCCTGTGTGGATGGTGATTCGTGAAGGATCTAGAAGCTTCTAGTAGTGTACATGCTATTTATAAATTTTTAAATAAATCATTTTTCACACTTCTAACGTATTTGCATGCCCCATTTTAAAATACTTTGGTGGTTTCTTTTCAAAGATTTTCAAAATATTTCATACTTCATCATTTGCAACTTTGATTGAAAGTTTCTCTGGATGATGTGCACACCATAAGCAGTCACTGGTCTTGAGCTGTTGAATTTTTTAAAAATTAGTCTCTGAATAACCTACCTATATCAGTGTTTTTAAATTTTGAGATGTAGCCAAGGTGGTGATCATCCAATAACTAATTTAGCCAAATTTGGCTATATACTATACATGAAAATTTTAAAAATCAAAATCCTTCTACATTCTTGGCTACCTACTGGAACTTATCATAAAATTTGGTGGTTTAAAATTTTTTTGCCCTCAAAATGTGGTGAATTGGGCCGTTTCATCTAGAGTAATCACTTGCCAAGGTTGAAATCATATTTTTGAGGTCAAAACTTGGCCAATAAAAATAAGTCGCCAATAAAAATAACACTGAGTAGCATACTACCACCTTAGTAGAAGCTGAAGGGGTAAAACTTTGACAAGCCAAAAACATATTATGACCTTGAAAACATAGATTTCTTTATACACTATACACACAAGGTTATATAGTTAGTGTACTGTAGAGGGTGTTGAATAGGCTTTGTGCATAGCTATGGAAAAACATTGTTTTGACAGATGAAATTGCCCGATTTGGTGATCTGAATTTTTTTCCTAGTTATCTTGAGTGAACTAAGAATTAAATGTGTAATAAGATTTTATAGTCCTCTAAGAATTATAGAGGACCAATGAAAATGGCACAAGGGGACCTTACTTTCAATGTTTAGCATAATAGAGTTGTGTGTAAGCTTGAAGATTTTGGTTTAAGCCAATGAAATTGATGAACTAGGTACTCATATCCTATTTTGACATAGGTCTCCCTATCAAAAAGGCTAATATCTTGGGGACCTGTGTCAAAATAGGATATGAGAGTGGAGGAGGAGGGGGTCTGTTGTCTTGATTGAACTAGCAATTTAATGTATAGGGACTAGCTATTTGCACACATTGTTCTTGCATATTACTTGTGCACATTGTTTTCCCAAACAAATAATAGCATACATGGTCATATACAACCTATCCTTATGAAATGGGCCCAGCTAGCAGCCTAGCATGCATTAAATGACTATCTCAGGAGCTTGTAAGCATGCATCATATCCCAACTCCAATTGCCTACGGATGCTTATATGAATATCCATAGAACTTTTTAAAAATTTGGCCTCCAAATAATTTTCAGAAGTGACCAGTTATTTTGTAGTTATTAGCCTCAGTATTTCAACAACCCAACCACTGATCTCTCTCTAATGAAGCTTACCTCACTTTTTGGTATGCAATCTTTCTTCAAAATCTCGCACCTGCCTGGAGTCTCATCATGTGATCATGGATCTGCTTCTGTAGTAGTTTCTGAGGATTTTTTCACAAGCAGATCAATGATCTTGGAATTTTGAAGTCTTTCTGGACTTGAGCTCCACAAAGAGTTGGAATTTTGTTGTTCTGAATGTGTTCCAATGAAATTTGCACTGTGTTCTCAATGAGTTGTCAAAATGTTCATCGTAATGTGTTCCCCAATATGTTCACAATAGCTCTCACTCGGGCCACATTCTTTTCCCTAAGTTTTACTCTTGTAACCTATATTACCAGCCCAAAGGAGGAGGTTACAACTTATTGGTTTTAGGCACATCCAAAGATTGATTTTTTGTTTTTTTTTTTTCATGGCCCAATCAAAGATGCTCATCAGAAGGGGAAAAAATTTGAACTTTGACTGTCCCCACAACTAATTAATATGAGATCCCTCCCCAAATTTCTGCCCCTGCCATTAGAAATGGTGACAAAAGGTTTTGGAAATAGAAATTTCATGCAGCCAATGGGAAGGCTCAGCATGCACTCAAAGTGCCTTGTTTTTGTTTTCATTTAAAGTTTCGGGTTGGGGGAGGCAGGGGGATTTTTTTCATTTTCCCTTTGTTCCCAACATGTTCCCTTCAAGTTCCCAATGGGTTTGCATCAGGTTCTCAATATGTTCCCTAGGTTCTTCAAAGGTGTTTCCAATAGCACCTCCCTTGAATCCCATATGTTTTGCCCAAAGTCGTCCCCTTCTCACATATATAGGTGGGCCAAATGGGGAGGCATTGCATCTTTCCATATAATCTTCTATTTTGGGGAGCCTTGATACTTTCAACATTTTTTTTGGGATGGGCCAACCAAAATAGCTTATTGCCCAAAAAAAAAGGTTGGATGTGTGAAGCACCCCCAACTACTTAATATGAAACAGAATAAGTACCTCCATTTAAGGTAAGGTGTTATTTGGAAAGGGTATTAACCCAGGCCAACAATGGTGATGAACTATTTTGGTAAGAGAAATTTCATGCAGCCAATGGGAAGGCCCAAGGATGCACTCAAGGTGCCTTACTTTTTTCCCTCTTAAGTTTTGGGGGGAAAGGAGGGTTGGGGGATTTTTTTTCATTTATCCTTGCTTCCCAATGTGTTCCCACTATGCTCCTTTAAAGGTCCAATGGGTTCTCATGAGGTTCCCAATATGTTCACCAAGTTCGCAATGTGTTCCCAAACATGGTTTCTATAACACCTCACTATGCTTTGGCAGATGTTGTCTTCCTTTCACATGTATAGTTACTACCCTTGCTTGTACATGCCCAAAACATGTATAATAAACAAGGTATGAGTTTAGGTCCATTTCCATTCCAGGTTCACCTTAAGTGGGTTCATGACCTTCTACTTTTATCTATTCAAGTTTTCATCTCACTTTTCGAACAACTATCAAAGAGAGGAGCTAATTGTTTTCAAAAGAACATCTTAAGGAATGTGCACAAATGCTCATTTTTTTAGCATCAATTCAAAGTTGTTGTGTATTTGTCATTACTAGTTTGAACCTCGTGCCTAATGCACAAGTGTGTGTGTATTTGACGATCCATATTACAAAATTAAAAAATTACAATTACAAACTACATTTTCAAATCCTCTTTGTATACCACATTCTACACGTATTCATCAGGACCCTGGCCATTGAAAATCTTGTTTGGTTTGTTGCTGATATTGATATCAAAATCTTGGGGCTGCCCCCCCAGGGCTGGCATGCCTTTCCTAGATAGCGACACATGTGCAGAGGGGGGGGGGGGGGTTATTTATTTATGTTAGGATTTTTTTCTCTGTATGATGCCGTCCATGGATGGATGGTGGGATGGATGGACAAATCACGTGATGAAAAAATCTTCACAAAAAATGACCACAACGTCCTTTACTATTTGTCATTACTAGTTTGAACCTTGTGCCTAATGCACAAGTATGTGTGTATTTGACGGTACATATTACAAAATTACAACTACAAACTACATTTCCAAAACCTCTGTATATACCACATTTCGCATGTATCCATTGGGACCTTGGCCGTTGGAAATCTTGATGTTTGCACTGCTTATGACCCGTGAGATAGCAACATACAGCTAACCATGGGAAAAGACTAGAGACGGCAAATATACCCCAATGTTGTTCAATGTTTGACCTTGACTCTTAATGATTGTCATCGCAAATGCCATTCAAACAGGAAATTGACAATGATGCAAAACAAATGGCCAATCAGTCCCAGAGGGGGACATGATGTGAAGTATGAACACATGTTTGCCAACACTGTTCCCTGTGATGATCTTTGCTTCAATGACACGCTGACCCAATCTCTTAACAATCAACCTCGTACCATTGCACAATCCTATTGATTGATTAAGATTGCACAACAAAAGGATTGGCACGCCCACTTTGAGTTCCAGCTTATGATTTGCGATACCGTTGAATTACAAAGTGTTGAGAAATTCCATTGGATATAATGAATCCATTGAAATTCTCACAATATCACTTGCACCTTCTGTCAGAGCCAAATAATTTGTGCTTAGGTACATGTGCAATTCTTCAGATAGCGATTCAAGAATTACATTATTGATTTCATCAATGTCAATATTTTTGGGGGCCATAATGTTGCGTTGCATAAGATACATGGCATCTCCAGAGTGGTGTTGGTGATCCGGATAGATGGTTTGGATTAATCCTCTTAAGCTGCAATATTTTGCTAGCAACTTCATATGGGATGAAATCTTGATTTATTCTGGATCGACACCTTCTTTTTCTGCAATGGCAGGAAGACTATTGTCTCCAACATTCAACACCCATTTGGCAAACTTTCGTTGCTCTTTAGAATTGGCTTCCATGACTCGCATGTTGATATGAAGATGAAGAATTGTAACATGCTGCCAAAGAAGCAATCGAGGCAACAAAACACTGATAATTTCTTCTCATTCTCCTTTGGGAACAACAGGCATGATCTGTCAAAAATCCCCGCCAAGGACCAAGTTTTCCCACCAAAGATCTTTTCGGTTGCCTGTGCATCATCCAATTGCATCAAATGACGCAGGGTCCGATTAATAACTTCGAAAGCTCAACGATGCATCATCAGTGCCTCATCCCAAATGATTTTATCAGCTTTACACACCAACTCGGCCACTTTCATTTGTTGTGTGATGTTGTAAGTTGACTTATCATGTAGATTAATCGAAATCTTGAATCTTGAATGGGTGGTTCTACCATCCAGAAATAGCAAAGATTCAATTCCTGATGAGGCAACTACAAGCACGATTTTGCCTTGCCCTCGTAGATAGGATAAAAACATTGTCCAAACAAATGTTTTGCCGGTTCCACCACTACCATACACAAAGAACAGTTTGCGATCTTTGTTTGTCATGGCATTCAAAATAGTTTTGTATGCGCTGCACTAATCATCATTGAGCCTATCTTCTGCATCATCTGCATCTGTGGTCAATGAATATTGATCATAAACCAACTCTTCTTAGACCAATTGGTTTCCTCCATGAACATAAAGGATGTAATTAGACTTGAAAAGTGTGGGAAAATCTTCCAAGCAGTGTCCATTATGGATGAGAACTTGATCAATTTCATACAATGCATGATCCTTTAACGCATCTTCAGAAAGGGTAACATTTGAATCATCACGCTCACGACGTGTCATTGCTTCAATGTCATTGCTCAAAGACTCCCAATGTGCATCCCATAGCTATCTAGGAATCGTCACCTCACAAAACATCAGCATGGAGGCAAACATGTCACGCAGTTGTCGTCCTAAGGCCTAAAGACTTGCTTCTTCTAAGGCTTGATGCCATTCATTGTTGTCTGTAAACAAACCCATTACAATGCATGCATCTTTGAATGTGTCGTGCTTTATGCCATCCATTGTTTACTAATGTTCATAGGATGTGGCAGCTTTAACGTAGTTCAACAACATTCACAAATAATAACGTTCACCCAATGTCGGGTGTGCATAATACATGTGCCCAATGGCAAAGCCTCTTTGTCCATCAATTCAACTTCTGATTTCACACCCATTATTGGAATGGAAAGCTTCATGCAATTTCTAATATTTGGTTTATTTTAAACCATTCCATCAACATCATTCTGGAAATGGTTGACTGTGCTGCCACTTCGTGCACATCATTATCATCGTCAAAAAACACCATTTGTTGATTGGGTAAATGGTCTTGCAGACGCTCAACAGCAAGAAACCATTCATGCATATCAAACTTGAAGATGTGCCCACTGCTTCTAATGCAGATACATAATGACAATCGAGATATTTCTTAATTTCATCGGCTTGGACCACATTCCCTTTGGTGGCATTATCGTTATGGCGTGAAATCTCAATAGTTGCACGATCATGTCATTTGTAAATGTACTTGAATAGATATTTGACTACATGAATGTTGTTGCAGACCTCAATGTTGATGTGTGCATTGTATTTGGTCAACAAATAGACATTGTGCAATACCACCCAACGATTGTTTATTTCAACATTGTGAACCAAAACTATGCACCTCATATCTCTACGTCGATAAATAGGATATTCGTTTACATTCGTCACCATCTCGAATTAGAACTTGCGTGGATATTGTTTTTTGCATTTGCCATCTTCCATGCATGGGGCATTTGGAAACGCAACTCCACATGGACCATGCATCATGCATCTGGTAACCGTCTTGTGGGCCAACATGTTTGTCTTTGGATTTGAAAGTTCAACACTAATCATGTAGTTTACATCTTCGACCGTGTGTGGCTTGTAGTCTTCGATAAAGAAGATGAGAATGTGTGCATGCAGTAGCCCATGCTTTTGAAACTCAATGACATATATTCCCACGATCGTGCGTCCCAAAATATGTTTTTTTGTGAATGTCATTAATCAATTCCTTTAGCTTGATTTTGAACATTCGGGCTACCAAATCCAAGCGATCCTGAGGTTGTTGTCCGAGCAACAATGCTCTCTTTATCTCAGGCCATTGGGGATTGCAAGTGAATGTAACAAACACATATGGGCAGCAGGCCCATCTGCAGATTGCCATGGCATCTTGATAATTATGAACCATGTGACATGGACCTCCTATGAAAAAAGATGACAGAATGATCCTATGTCCGATGGCAACAACATTATTGTCACCTGTAGCGATGGTGTCTTGAAGGTTTTGATAGAGATCTCCACGAAGCTATTTCTGATTCAGGTGCACATACCTCAAGCGATTTTGTTCAACAACCACATAAACATCCATAATGTATTGCTGCCTCAATTGCTCACCCCAAAGTAATGCAATGCCATCAATGTTTTGATGTTGAAGTCGATAACTGTAAAATTTAGCCATTGTCACATTGTGATGCTTTCTATGATGTTCAAATTCTTTCGCATGGTCTTCATCCAAATCTGCATCAACATCCTACAAAACAACACCATTGAGCAAAATATTTAGATGCCATCCATCCTTATCGTAAGGAAATAAGAACAGATAATGTAGAGCCATGTATCCTACATGTAGTTCAGAAATGCGTTGAAACGGGCCAACTTGCTAAGCAACGACGACGTCACACTGGTCTATAACTTCAAAACCATCTCTTACCATCAATGCGAGGACTTCATCGGCCATCGACACATTGTATCAACGAGCATCCTTTGTTCAAGAGGTAATCAGACACAATTTCAGATTCATGGGAACACTTTCTATTGCCATCATATCCCTTGCCATTTTGAACACTTTGACATAAGGATTGATATTATACATCATGGTCAACAACCGATCCAACGTCATTGGATCAAGCAATGACGTAATGGCATGGAGGTTTTGACATTCACTCTTTGTATCATGAATGTATAGTCGTGTAAACTATGGACACTGTCCTTCGGCAAGACACAAGGATTCAATTTTGTGATAAAGCTCACCCTAAATGCGAAAGGAATACGGTCCATTGCCTCTTAGTACTGACTCATCAACTTTGGCACCGTGTCACAACCCTACTTTGGCCAAGTGTGGGGGTGAAGCCCAACACTTGGAAAAAGTGGGGGTTTGGAGTCCTCCGGGACTCCCGAATGTTTAGAGTTCAACAACAAGGGGAAAAACACCTTGCATTGGGATGTTCTTAGCGTCATTGGAAAGGTCTTGAAACGTAGATATCGAAAATGCCCTTGCATTTTCGATTTGGATATTTGTAGCCCAAGTTATGGGCAAAAGAAGGGCCAGGAGTCAAACTGGCTATTTGACTCCCGACCACTAAAAGTCAAGAATCGACCAGCTTTTGATGTCCGATTTAGAAGTGCAATAAGTCGTTGAAAAGATCTCAATGAGGGCTACAACTTCGGTTTAGACCTCGTTGCGATCGAAGGTCAGGGTGAAGAGCTATGACCTCTCAAAGTCCCGGGAGTCCAAAACCGGGACACTTGGTGGGATTTCGGGACTCCAACTTGGGAGTCCCAAGAAAAAGAACCATTTGGATGTAGCTTCAGCGGGGCGTCGTAGGGTATAATATATGAGGGATGGTGGTGGCATCCCCCGAGTCCGGGCCGTGGTGAATCTTGTGGTCCGAAGTGCCCGTGGCTTGTCCCAACACCAAAGGGTGTCCCGGAATGTGAACTAACCACATGGGTGGTTTGTTTTGATGCAGATTCTAGCTTGATCAACTAAGTCCTCTTCCTAGTCTAATCCCTGGGCTCCCAACTTGACCCTCTACCCCTTTCTAGAGTTGGAAGCCGGGAGCGTGCTACTAAGCCTCAACTTTCCGCAACTTGACTTTGTGAAACCTTCACATTGGTTTCACCCCGTGACTTGGGAGCGCGTCACCGAATGAAGTGAATGCCAACACCGAATTGTACATGCAAATTTGATCTCGAAATTTGATGACACTTCTTTCTTTGCTGGTTAAAAAAACTTCCAGCTCTTGCAGTGTTGTAAAAAGACTTGGCAACAAAATTTTGCCATTCTCGCAATAGAGAGAAAAATGTGGGTTGTTGTTGTTCGATTTTCCCAATTGTTCTTTAATCCAAATTTTCACATTGCAGAATCCATAGATTGTGTCCATTTTTCCATAATCCCATCATGTCGGGGCTGATGCATCTTCGTCTACAAACAATTAAAATGCGTCATTGCCAAGAAGGGGTTGTGCACATGCTGCTACTTGTTATATGGTTTGCCATTCTCAATGTAGACGATTATTTCATTCTTGTGGTGTTTCAGATGGCTCGGCCAACTTTGCAAATAATTATAATGCGTCATTACCAAGAAAAGGCTATGCACATGCTGTTGCTTATTGTACGATTCATCGTTCTTGACGCAGATGATTACTTCGCTCTTGTGGTGTTTTAAATGGCCCGGCTGATACTGCAAATAATTATAATGTGTCATTGCCAAGAAAAGGTTATGCACGTGCTGCTGTTTGTTGTATGGTTCGTTGTCCCCGACACAGACAATTACTTTGCTCTTGTGGTGTTTTAGATGGCCCGACCGACTTTGCAAACAATTGCAAAGTGTCATTGCCAAAAGAAGGCTATGCATCTACTTTTGCTTGTTGTACAATTCATTGTTTTCAACCCAGATGATTACTTCATTCTTGTGGCATTTTAGATGGTTTGGTCGACTCTGTACATTACATGGCATGTTGTTATCTCTGTAGGTGATTGCGATGTTCATGTGTAGATTTTGATGTGTTTTGATTGAATTATGCTAAAGCATTAATATGTGGAACATGATTTTCCAAAGAATTAGTTTGCTCGTCATTTTGCTGAGCTTCTAAATGCTACCGAAGGGTTGCCAAAATTGCCAAAACATTACCATGTTGCACAATGAATGCATGCATACGTTCTTATATGTCTTTGGGCATTGTGGAGAATACATGTTGGGTTTGTTGCTGATATTGATATCAAAATCTTAGGGGGGGGTGGGTTTTCTCCTGCACTCTTGTCTATTGGTGCTGTATTTCTCTTGGAAGTATTTTCATAGGCGTCATCACAACAACACAATGCTTACAATAGGAAGGGCAATGTGAAGTAGGGATACTTGTAATTGTTGTAGCTTACAAGGGTTCAATTGTTGCAAATTGTTTCAATCTTCTCAAAGCATGATAGTTGGGATGTGCTTTCTTTGGGAGTCTAAATGGTCTTAATCCTGACTGCCAAAGCTTATTTAAGTCATCATGATGTTGTGCAAAACATTGCTAATGGTTTGTGGAGCTGGTGAATGCAGCATCTTGGGCTAATTTGCTTTGGTTTCAATGGTGCTTATTGTACATTTATTTACAAACATGAAGAAAGCCACATGTAAGTTCAATTGCTCTTTTCTGCTTGTGGATTGCATTCTGCACATAGATTTAAGCCCTTCACCCCTGAACCCTAAACCCTAATTCTTTTTTCCACTTCAATTTTGCATTGTTCTCTTCATTCTTTCATCTAACCAATTTTCAAAACCAAGCTTTGCCTTTTTGCATACATCAATATCAGGTCAATAAATTTCACTTGACTAAATCCCCCCATGGTTTTATCAAACTCAAACCCAACTCCAAAAAACAATAGGAATTCATTCCTAGAATATCTGAAAGACATGTCATGAAATGAGCAAAAAATGACACTTTTGGAAACTTTAATTTCTACAAACTATCTGGGATTAACAACCAATGCCATGAAAACAACTACACTCCTAGTTGAAGCTTTTTGTAAGTTTTTCCGCCACACCTGGGTCTACATCTTGAGGTTTTTGTTCCCAAAAAGAAGAAAGAGATGGGGTGGGTGGGTGTTGCTGTTGCTACAATGATGCTCCTCCTCTTCCTCCACAAAGCCAGTAAAATAAGTTGAGCAAAGAGATAGAGACAGGGGAAAAAACAAACCCCCCCAAAAAAAACTCAAAGAGAAAATAAAAGATTGGGTACCTGATGAATAGGAGGGTACATAGAATTGGTGCATACTAGACACTTTAGCAACTCATGTACATTGTTGGTATGTGCAGCAATAGATGATGTTTTTCGCCCTAATGTAAGAAATGGGTTTTTGACTCCACTTTCAATTTTTCTATGCTGGATGGTGTGTCTCTTTTTTCCTTCATGGGTGATTCAAGAATGTCCATCTTCAAGTTCCTAGGTGCCATACAATTTGTCGTCTACTACTACTACTACTCTTCTCTCCACAACTCTTGTTTCTTCTCCCACACTTCCCTCCCCAACTTTCTTCCCAGACAGTCACCTTTCTCCAACGCCAAACTTGCCAACAAATGCAGCCCCTGGTTGTTAATGAATCTAATCAGTTGACAAAGTAAAAGCGCCTAATTGCATGATAGTGTCACCGAATCCTAGGGCACACAATACACAAAATCTGGTGTAGGAAGTACCATGGAGAAATAGGGTGAAATCAAAAAGATTCCATTAGCCACTATATGTGATGCACAATGCAAGACTACTTAAGTGTGTTGGCAACCACAGGTCCTTGTTGAGTTTTGAGTCTATAGAACTTGTGGGCCTCTTACAACATTTTGTCTGCAGCATCACACAATGATCCAACCATCTTTATTTGCTTCTGATGGTGAAATAACCAGCAAGCACAAAAACTTACATGCAGATTCCACTCATTACCGTCTACAAAGATGATGAAGAATCTCCACTTGACACATGCCTAGAGAAGGGCATATCTGCTTATATACCATGGAAAAGCATTGGCAAGTATAACCATGAAAATATTGACTGAAAAAAATCAATCCCTCAAATTCCACCTTACTTGAATATTTTCATTCTGCAATTGACAGGAAGTTTGGAAAACACTTGACAAAATATGTTCCTTCATAGTGACCTCATTTGCCTCCATCTGGTAGTCGCTTGGACGACAACAATATATGCAATACTGCAAACTACAACTACACAAAAAAACTACATCATCAATCCCTTCTCTCCCCTTTCTTCTACACCTTTCCCATATGAGCAACTTCTCCATCCATAATTCAGGCTTTTTCTTTGCCCAATTTGACATGTTGCCAAACACAAATTTGATGCATGTACCACTTGCCTCTTAGCAATCAAGTAGATGTGGAAAAATCTAAATGCAAGATGTGAATAGAAAAATGTACATATTAAGTTTTGTTACATTTGTGAAGGAGATTACTAAATATAGAAGACAACAATTACAGCCATAAAGAAGAATGAGAATGCTCAAGCAACTCCCCCTGCAATTGCCACCCTAGGAGAATGGGATGTAGGGGAGGTCTTTGCATTTTGACCTTTTGCAATAGGTGCATTTATAGTTTTCGGAGCTCCAAATCTGCTAGGATTTCTAGGGGCAGAAGAATCCCTAGAGCTCAAAGATGGTGTGATTGGAGGAGAAGATGATGATGAAGAAGGGGTAATTTCTGAACCTACTGAGCTTGAAACATGTTGAGTTGGGGAAGATGAAGAAAGGGGAGAATGGGTGGTTGCTACAGCAAGAGGATGGGGAGTCACAAAATACCTTTAGCTTGACTGGATGGATGACGGGATGGATGGATGGATGGATGGAAAAAGCTTCATGACCATGACGTCTTTTACTATATGTAATGTTCGGCTCAAATCTTGTGCGGGCGCAAGTTTAAGTGCTTGACTTTTTGTTCATCTAGTCATCCCATCTTTTAGGATGGTCTCTAACATATTTTCATTAATATTACGTATTAGATTGAGCCTCCCCTATCCCACAATTTGTGGTCTCTCAATCGTAAATTCAATAAGGATACACATACTTCATCATGTTCATGAGGAAAAATGCACAACCACACATGATGTAGTTTGAGATTCTTTTGCTTCTTCATCATGTTCATGAGGGAAACGCACAACCACACATGATGTAATTTGAGATTCTTTTGCTTTTCATTGTGTTCATGAGGGAAAGTGCACAACCACACATGATATAGTTTGAGATTCTTTTGCTTGCATTGTTAGAGATATTGGATTCCATGTTTTGTGCGAGTAAACAAATGTTCTCTTGATATCATCGCTCAAGACATCATGGCGAATAGATATTGTGCTTATAATAAATGATATTCACACTTTAGCTGATATAATCATTGTTATTCAAATTTTGTTTCACAGGTCTTTTTCCTGAAAAATGGTTGCGACTATTGCAACTCAAGCAAAGGTTGTGTGATGTTACAATTGACACCGTGAAGATAATTTCATCCCTTTAACACTGTAGATATTTGAGTGTTTACAGTAACAGGCAGGCAACCTCCTTCATCATTGTGTCAACATGACATTGACACATGGTCAGGAAAAGGTCGGCAAAGGTCATGTTTGTGGTCCCTGGTGGGTTATGTGCAACGGTGACACTGAAAGTCTGCTGTCTCTTGTTACACAAACTTCGGAGTAGAAGTGCTTCTGAAAAGCTGTTGGAAAACGGATAACAGTCGGAGCAACAGCATCATAAGATACCAACTACTAAGTTTTAAGAGCCGCGAAACCTCTGGAACCAGTTCTTTATTCCGAGATTGGAAGTTTCCCTCGATGATGCGCGCACGAGAAGCAGCCACTGACCTCTAATCTCAAATTTTGTATATAAACTAGTGAACCTTACCACATTATTGGGTTTGCACTCTCTCTTCAGAATCTCATACTCAACAGTGTAGAACTTCCCTCCAGGTATGCACAATGTGGTTCTACTTGGACCTCTCTCATCATGTGATGGATCTGTTTGTGTGTAGTTTCTGAGCATTTTTTCAATCGTGAGGAGTTTCAGAGTTTTGGGGGGTTGATCTCAAGTCTTTTTCTGGGGTCCAGTTTGATCCGACTGATTTGGGAGATTGATTTCGGTTTTGTAGTTTGTGGCTGGTCATGATCTGATTTCTGATCCGGAGTGCATCAATGCAGGTTTTGAAGCGGATATGGGAGAAGTAAATGTGTCGAAGGTGCAGCAGCCAGTTGCTGATGAGGAAGAGTTGGTGGTAGGCAGCGATGTAATTTATTCTCTGTTGTTCGGGTTTATGGGTTCATTTGTGTTAAGGACTGCTGTTGTGCTGGGACTTCCAGATATCATTGCCAGAGCAGGTCCAGATGAAACTCTCACATTGAAGCAAATAGCCGCACAACTGAAGAGCAAATCTGTGAACGAGTTTGAACTGCAAAGAGTTTTATCAGCCCTAGTCACTTGTAAGATCTTCAGATGCACCAAAGTGGGGACGACGTTGGAGCCGCAGTATGGATTGACACCAGCGTCCAAGCTACTGGTGACAGACAACCCTCATAACCAGGCACCTGTGGTGTTGTTTCAGACTGACCCGGCATCGCAAGCCCCTTGGCAACAGCTTCACCGCTGCGTTCTGTACGGTGAACAGCCCTGGAAATCTGCACATGGAAAAGTAAGGCAGCTATCTCTTATCGGTGCTTACACTATATAGCCCGAAGTTGTCATCTTCATGCCCGGCATTGTCTGGTAGCTCGAATGTGTTCATAGTTTGCAACTAATTCAGCACTGCACCAGCTTATTGTCATTTTAAAAGGAAGTTTACCTCTAGGATTTTCTGTGGAATGTGCTATCCCAACTGTAAATCCTTGGGGATTTTTTCACCTTGCAATCTGCTACCAATCATCAAAGGTTCTGGTTCTGAATCTCGGGTTGGATCCAGTTCTTACTAACAGGAATTCTTAGCGGGTATCCACAACACTGGTTTTGATTGTGTTACTTATGTGCTGCTTTGTAATGGATTTGTGACATGCTACTCATGGTTGCTTCTTTGGGTTCAGGATGCTTGGAAGTATTTTAATGACAATCCTGGATTCAGCAAGTGTTTCAATGATGCTATGGCATCGGGCACTACAGTGGAGTTAATTGCTGTGAGGAAGTATGAAGGGTTCAAAGACATCAAAACTCTTGTGGATGTGGGTGGTGGGATTGGGAGAGCCCTTGAAACCATCATTTCATCTTATCCCCACATTCATGGGATCAACTATGACCTTCCTCATGTCATTGCTGATGCACCCACCATCCCTGGTAATCGATATTTCTTTCATGCTAAGCTGATTTTGTGCATTTCACAGCAAAGTGATGATTTCTGAATATTCTGTCTAAGTATTCTGTTCTACTAAAGCATGGAACTCTATGCCATTTGTTCCTCTATGGTATCTGCAAAATGGCCCATTTGTGGGATCTGAAAATGTCCTAAGGAATAATCAAGCCCCTGCCCATTATGTTGGATAAGGTGCTAGGCAAGCTCATTAGGGAAAACTAGGCAACGCATCCAACTTGATGGATGGGTAAGGGAGATGCTACTCCATGACATAGAGGTCTGGGGTGGCAGAATCAACAATTAAAAAGAAAGATTCATGCTCAATAGACACATTTTGGTTATCATTATGGAGTATATGATCACTACCAGAAGATTAAAATGTGATATAATGTGGTCAAGAAAACGACATAATCTGCCACCCCAAACTGTAATGTTGCCATATTAAAGTCTTCCATGTCACGTGGTTTTTCACTTACACAAGCTCATGAGTGGTGATTAATTACTGCTGGATAGGTAGGTTAATGTGTGGGCGATAGATACATGGAAAAATGGTATATTCTTGGGGTCTTTAGAAAACTATGTGATCTCTTCAACCAAGGTATAGACATTGTGTGTTGATCAGGAATTGAGCATGTGGGTGGAAGCATGTTTGAAAGTGTGCCAAGTGGTGATGCCATCTTCATGAAGGTATGATGAAAGAATTCATTTTTTGCAAAATTCAAAATTTCGATGAAAGGAAATTTCTTTCCTTGGATGTTATATGGCTGCTATGAAGTTCTATGTTTAAAGCTCCCAAGTTAAAGTTTTCATTATTGAAGATCCATCTATGAAGGTTCCAACTCTACACCCGTAAGGCCATCAAATCTAAGAAGGTTTATGATTGGTGCCCAGAAGCAAGCTTCCTGCAATTATGCCATCTATTCAACATCTCTAGATCCAGAAGTACTTTCAGTAAGCCTAGTTTGGGTCTTGACAAGTCAGCCAGTTTTTTTCCTACATTTGAGCATAGTAGAGCCGGACAATGGAAAGTTAGATGCATGAGGTGGAGATCGTACATTGACATGTCATGTCGTGTTTTTGATGCAGATCTAGACTGCATCTGTGTTGCAACAATGCTTTTACAATTATTTCATGTTTTGATGTGGATTGAGGCTAATTGGTGTTACAATAATTTTGAAATTGACAATATGAGACTTGTATTGTGTTTGTTCCAAACATTTGGAGTTGTGGTTGTTAAGATGGTTGTTTGGATTGTGTTTTGCAGCATATTATGCACGACTGGAACGATGAAAACTGCCTTAAAATATTGAACAACTGCGAGAGAGCACTTCCTGAGAAGGGGAAAGTGTTGATTTTTGACTTTGTAGTGCCACCAAATGGTGGAATACCTCAAATGTTTGATATGCTGATGATGGCCCATACTGATGGCGGGATCGAAAGAACAGAAGAACAATGGAGGAAGCTGCTTACAACTGCTGGTTTCTCAACCATCAACTATATTGAACTATTGCAGGAACAATGGCTAATCGAAGCTGTCAAATAAAGCACTGAACATATTTGCTGTCAGATAATGCATGTGAACTGACAAACATTCTGACTCTTCCAATAACCTTGGTCATCTTCAGTTTAGTAGATGATGATGAAGCTTGACGGAGTTTTTAGTGCATCAGACAATAGTATTGTGGGTAGTTATTAATCCTGATCCTCTGTTTTGTGCACAAGAGTGTTTATTACTGTCTTTGACTGGGTTTCGGTGGCCATAAAATTGGCTACAAAATGTTTTTTGGGAAAATGTTTTTACAGTCTGTGATATTTTTCCCTCCATGGAAAGGATGAATTCTAATGAGGTCAACAGGCAGCAATCAGAGCAGGGAGATATGCATCCGTCCTGGGTTTGATTTTACACAGGTGATTATAAGTAAGCATTTGGAGAAAGGAAAACATTATGTTGGTTTCAGGAGTCTGAACATTTTCAAATCACGACTTTAGTGCAAATAGAGGAGCATGAAAAACGAGTATGTCAAAATGAAATTACTCCCTATATGATTAAATTGTGATTTGTAAATTGTTGTGCTTTTTGGAAAAGTTCAAACAAACTGATGTTGTTGCATATAATCTGGTAATTGTTTTGATGATAAAAGTATTTTCTAACATGTTCACATTAAAATCTCCTATGAATATTATAGGGCAATAATGTGGAGCTTTTGTATAAATGTTTTTAAAATAATTGAAGGAAATTTTCAATAAGTGTTGTGGGAGGTATATACACAACAATAACATAGATTGCTCTTCTAGTGTTAAAGTTGAAAATTATTGTAATAATTTCAATTCCATTTTGGATATAAATTGCATGTGTATGTAGTGTGTTATTTAGATCTTGTAGTATTGTGTCCAGCATGACATCAGAAACTTGTTTTTTTATATTTGTTAACATCGTTATACATTTGATTTCGATATTGTTCATTTATGTTTCATTAATGCATCATATATGTGATGCTTGTAAATTAGGATTGATTATTATATTTTGGTCATGGTGGTTAAGAGACTTGGTGTTTCAGGATTGAATAATTAAATAAAAAATTTGAAATTGTTTCAAGAGTGGTAAACATAATTTATATTTTGCATTTGTCTATTTATGTTTTCTCTTATAATTGCATCAACATTGAATTTTTTTTGTTAGAGTGAATTAAGTAAACAAAGGTTTTCTTTTGTACATATCCTAGATAAAACTATGTATGTTAAACCATGTCTAAACACATCATGAGGATCAAATGTCAAGTTGTCCATTGATAAACCTTAAGCATGAGGTATTGTTTGTGCCACTACTCATTGAATTGGAAATTGTACAGATGTGAATAAGTGATTGGAATTATGAGCAATTTGTATTTCTTGCACTTTTGGTATGATGAAAGTTCAATCTTTTTGATGGGTAGGATAATTTTCATATAGGTTTTGATTTGTTATTCTTGTGTCGTGACAAATTATGGGGTTCAAAAAATGAATCCAAATTTTAGATTTTGAATGTGATTTTGTTGCAACTTTAAAAAACCCTTCAACACCATTAACAAACCCATCATTGGTGCAATACTTACTTCCACATAATTCAATTAACATATGTGGTTTCAAATGAAGTTCATGCTGCAATCCACTATTTTTGGATTAAACCATATTTTAAATAATGTGAAACAAGGTGGACACATGTCATGTTTAATATTTTTTGCTTAGAAACAATAAATAGGACCAATTGTTTGTTCAAATATTTTTTTATTATGTTCTTTAGTTGCTTTATTTGTATAAAGGAGGAGAGAAAATCTTGTAATTTACGATGCAAGCTTTTAGCATAATTTGTTTACGGCATCAATATCTTGTTGTGTTTGAAGCACTTTTCTAAATCAATTAAGGATTTGAATGAATTGTGTATCTTGTTATCACATAACTTGACTTAAGTCATAACATTTAATTAAATTGCTTACCAAAGAACTAACTCTATTGTTTATTGGATGGAACACCCATGAATCATGAACCAGTGACATTTGGCAAAAAAATTCAATTATCAAGCCATTTAAACTTTCAAGAAAACTATTTTTTAATGTTTTATTATTTGCAATCTTTTATCAATGAATGAGAACATGCAACTACCTATTAATGATATTTCATCAAATATTAACAATTTTACTTGTGCATATAGTCTTTTATCAAAACATCACATCTTTCATCATGAAGTGGTTTGAAATCATTGATTGACTTATTCAATGAAATGGATAATGTTGAGGGTATAATAGATCCACCAATATTGTATGTTGTTTTTCTTATGTATGCCATTTTAAAAACAACTTGTTTTGATGGATCCAACAAAAAACAATTTGAAGTAAAAATGAAAAAAACCGTCATTAAGGTACATGTCTTTCATGTCCTTGCACTACCAATTAAAAATATAAATAGTGGTTCACTTGGATTTCTTTGTTTTTTATACGTAATGTCATAAAACTTTGAATGTTGTTCTTCATTTAAAGAACAAATTATGTTTGGAAAAGTGGAGTATGAATGAATTTCATCTTTCATTACTGATGGATTAATTAAAAATTAGTTATTGCAATTTGAAACAATTTGAAGTAAAAATGAAAAAAACTTTCATTAAGGTACAGGTCTTTCATGTCCTTGCACTACCAATTAAAAATATAAATAGTGGTTCACTTGGATTTCTTTGTTTTCTATACATAATGTCATAAAACTTTGAATGTTGTTCTTCATTTAAAGAACAAATTATGTTTGGAAAAGTGGAGTATGAATGAATTTCATCTTTCATTACTGATGGATTAATTAAAAATTAGTTATTGCAATTTGATTTTGGGTCCACATGAACCTTTAAAGATATGTTGTATTTTTCTACCTTGTGGAAATTTGGGTTAATAATGTTTAATGAATAGTTTATATTTTTTTCTATTTTTTTTTTTTATTGGATTGTGATTTTGATTTTGAAATATTTCCATCCATAAGTTAGTATTGTTTTCAATAAGCAATTTATTAGCTATATCATGTATTTCATTACAATCAACTTTTTTGCACCACTTGTAGATGCATTGAATACAACAACAAACTTGTTTTGAGTTTTAAAAATAGATTCTTTGTTTATTTTATAAACATTATGTCGAGTTTGTTTTCAAGGGATATTTTAGTTGGTGTAAATGGTGAAAATACAAATAATTGTACTTTATAATGGGTGAAAGCACACTACAATGACCCCCTTTGGATCTAGTACTAAAATACATTTAATTTTGGATATCAATTTTGGTTTTTGGGCCCTACAAAAATTATCTTTACAAAACTAATGCTATGTAGTTTTTTTAAAAATAATAATTAATTTCACTATCTATATTGAAGGATCCATAAGTATATTTATAATATACATTGATATGATAAGGCCATAGTCTCATTTTGATTGCACTAATTTTATGGCTTCATTAGTAATTAAAATAATCAATTGTAATGAAATTTAAAAAATGGCCCATCTAATTATGTTTGTCAAATTCTATGTGGATGTGATTTTTTGTCAAAATTTCAAATTACTACACATTTATCGCATATCTGTTGAAAAAGTTCAATTTTTGAAATGAAAATTTACAAATTATTCACATGGTATCCAAACATGGTTCATATTAAATAAAATGACATAGGTCATATACCTTCAATTTTCATAAAAATTAAAATTAATTTTATGTTTTTTGGGAGTATATTTGTGTTTTTGAATACATAGGTACATTACATTCGTTTCCATAAATATATTCCATTCTCTTTTTTTATAAAATGAAATGAAATATTTTTTTTTCTAATCTTTTGTCTATATTAGATGTAACATAATATGCAAAAATATTGTGAAAATCTTTCAAAAGTTTGAAGTGGGATATAATCAAACATGCACATCCCTAGAAAGTAGTACAATGTGACACCCCAAAGGGAGTCATCATAGTGTGATTTCACCCTAATTGTTATCAAGATCTTTATGTTTATTGAAGTCAACCCATTGAATAATTTTTTATATTTTATATTTTTTCAAAATTTATAATATCGTAGTTTGCTACTAATTCAGAAAGACTTGAAGGGTTGTATAATGAAGTAGGTTAATTATTGTATTGATTGATAGTTGATGGACATTGAATGTTTGTAAATGTTAATGGTAATTTTTTTAGCTCATGAGATGGTTTTTAAATGAAAGTTTTCTCTTCATTTAAGGATGTATTGATGAATTAGAAATGACCTCAATGCATCATATAATGGTAATGAAATTTTTTAACTGAATAGCCAATTGTGTAGACATTTGTTGAACATTTTTTATAAAAAATTCCCATTTGTCAAATATGTTGAGATTTTTTAGTTTTTTCTTTTTTACACTTCTAAAGTATGGTTTTGTAATTCTTGTGTAACATTTTTATCTATTTTAGTTAAGAAAAAATGAGAAATATCTTGTTATTGTGTATGGATCTAATATGAATTATGGATTTGTATTTGCTTACCAAAGTTTATTGATAAATTTTCCATATGTGTATTGGATTTTGTTTTAGAAATATTGTAAAATTTTGTTATTCAAACTTCATAGCATGTAAGTTTCTTCATCCATATCTAACATCTTTAAAACAACATCAAATGACATTTCTTGTCCCATGTCCATTTCATTTAATTTTGTAAAAATGAATTGTGTTTTTAATTGTAAATTTTTATCTTGGTTTAGTAGTGGAGTTTATATTTTTGTGTCGCAAAATGGTGGCAATGGAAATTTTTTGTGTTTATGACAATAATGTTGACTTCCATGAAATGTTTCAAGTAGAAAAAATTTGGCACGTTATAAATTTGTCAACAAATGTCATAATTACTATTGATCCCATATTTTTGTGCATCTTTTATTCACAAGAATCCATGATCATATTCACTTCCTCTGCCTTGGAATCTTGTTATAAATAAAAATCTTCCACTTGTCCAAACAATGTATTTGTTGAAGTTAATAATTTACAAAGACACTTCATTTGATGATCGTAATATTAGATCCTTTTTAATATCAACTTCAAATATGTTTCTTCTTCAAATTTTGTATCTTTAAAAGAAAATAAAAATTATGAGATTTTTTTAATTTATGAAATGTTTTTAATAAATCTATCCACTTATTTTTCACATTGGTGAAAATGAAAAATGCTGAAGGTCCAAGTTGATGAATCATTGCACATAAATGTTTTCTAACACAATATAAATAATTTGGAAAAGTGCAGATATTTTGAAATATTTTGTACCTCAATTTAAATTTCAATATTTTACCCAAGTTAGGTTTGTCAATAACATCTTTGACACCAAAAAATTGACCTCACAATTGTGCTTTGCAAACACAAATTGAAGGTGAAGATAAAACAAAGTGCATTAAGACTTTGATGACTTTGAAGAAAATATTTACAAATTTTCGATTTATGCTTGTTAATTTTGGTTTTGTAACTTTTTGGTAAGAATGTTTTGCGTCTAATTTAAATGGATGCACTTTTCCCAAAAAAAACATGGGATAGTTATATTCTTCAAAATTAACATTTCGAAATAATATTAATGGTTAATATTCTTCACTAAGAACTATACAAATAGAGCCTTGATGTTCTTGGTCAAATATTTGTTCAATAGAAATTTTGTATCAATGAATATGTTAGTGTAATTTTGATTACCTTTTAGTATTTTTTGTATGATTTTCATTGAAATTTTCATTGATTTTCATAACTTCATTTATTTGTTTCATTTTGTTTGATTAAAATCAATTTACCCAATCTTTTCTTATTTATATTTTGATTTTTTTTAATAATGTGGTGTATTGCAAAGGTCATGGAGTGTTGTCATTACAAATTTAGGTCTAACATAATTTAACAAATATAGAGACTTGTATTTTAATTTCTTTTAATGCATATGACCATTGTTGATTTAGAAGTCACAGGTCAAGTTAAAATAGTTTGTATTTTGTTGAGATTTGTTGGAAAATCACTACGCCAAAACATGGCATCCATGGTTGGTCCTTTTCAACTAGGTTAGTAGTTTATGCCATTTCTAATTGAATCAGACTCATTGCTTATGCCATTTGAGGTGCTACTAAATGTTCTTTTAGTTTATTCAATATTTTAATACAAGGAATTACATTTCCATTAAAAATGTGTTTTCTTAGTAATTAACTTTTTTTTTGTTATTGATCCTTTGCAACTTCTATAAATTAACATGTTATTAGTTTGTAATGGTTTATATTAGTTTTTTGATAGTGGAAATGAATTGTATTAATTAGTATTTGAACCATAACGTTTACACATAAATATTTTAGTGTAGTTTCTACATCATTTAAAAATCTATTGATTAGTGAAAGTGATTTTGTAATTGTTTTTTTCACATTTGAGTTCTTTTTTGGTAATGCTTGAACATGTTGGAATATATAATTGTCATTGATATTTAAATTAGAATGCAAATATTTAATTTTTAAAATTATGGTTTGTTAAAATTGGTTTTTTTCTATAGGCTGACATAGAATTACAATTGCATCCTTAGATTCATCGATTTTAACCACTAATTTTTTTAATTTGTTATCTTCAATAATTGAATTTTTAATTAATGAATTACATTTTGTAAAATTCAGATCAATAAATTTTTCATCTTGTAAATTTTGAATTTTTCCATCATTATTTTTTTCATTTGGATACATTTTATTTGTTAAAGTATTTGTGGTTGTAATTGTTTTTATGATGTTTTTCTAAAGTTACATTTTAAAGGAAAATTATGATTATGAAGATCTGATTATTTTTTATTAAATTGGAATTTTCTTTCCCTTTGGGGTTTTATAGGTTATAGTAGTTTTTCATGTTTGTTCTTCTATCGTAAATATTTCAAATGTCAAGTCCAAGTTTGGATGTTTTGCTTGAAATGCAATTGTGTTTTCTTTAATAGTAGACAATGGATTATCATTTTCAATAATGATAAAAGTGCAGTTCAAATCTTGAGTCCAAACAAATATGCTTCTTTGTAACGTTGTTTTTTTGGTTTAGGGGAATCTTCATTTGAAGGATTAAATTGTTGTAATTGTCTTTCTATTGTAATGTGCATGGATCTAATGGAATCTTGTCACCATCAATCATTTTTTTGAAAAAAAGTCAAATCTTTGAAGGATAACCATTTTATATTTTCCTTTTTCATTTGTAATTTTTCATTTTCTAGATTACATGAAGTCATGATTTCAATTGGTTGTGATGTTGATTTCCAAAAGGTAAATGCATTAATAATGTTGAATCATATTCTTCCCCACATTTCATCATTATCAAACACTCGTTCTAATTGACACATGTATTGTTCTTTGTAAATATTGGGATCTTAGAAGATTGTTGTAAAATCTTCCCAAAGGCCACCATGAGTTGCACTTTGTGACATTTTTTCTAAAGTATTTTTCTTCTATTGAAGCTTGTCCATTATGTAAATCATGTAAAAGTTCTAGATTCAATTATAATTGGCTACACCACATAGTTAAAGGTGTTTGCATTTGTAAACAATGTCTAAGATAAGTCATAGTATTAACATGTAAAGAATTGAAAGAATTTGAAAAGTGTAACAAACACCCACCTTATACACATAACTATTGACACACATTAATTGATTTAAATTTAAAATATCATCTATATCTATCCTTAATTCCATGTATATGCTTTAATTGCTTGGGAAATCAATAATTGATTAAGAATTTCTCATTTTCATTTTTACTTTTGTGAATTAAATTTGTAAATCCAATAAAATTCTGATGAATTGGAATATTTCTTGGTAATATTTGAATATTTCGAATGTGGACACTTCAAAAAGATTCAAATCAAAGGAATTTTTGTTTTAATTAGAAATTTGAATTATTTAAAGTGCCACGATGATTAACACTTGGGCTACATTTTAAAAAACCAAAAAAATATTGTAATGAATCTCAAGGAGAAAAATCAAGAATAAATGAATGAATGAATTAAAGAACCAAATTGAAACAATGAATGAATTGATGAAAAAAAAAAAAAATTTGACAAAAAGAGTGAATGACCTAAAGAATGCAAATTTGGAATGAATGAATGAAAAAAAAAGGATAAATAAACAAAAAGATTGAAAATTTGGAATGATTGAATGGATGGATGAAAGAATAAATGGAAGGAAGCAAGAAAGAAAGGAAGGAACGACTGAATAAACCAAAAGAATGAGATTTTGGGAATTTTAGAAAAGTCAAATTGAAATGATGAATTTATGCAAAGTTGGAATTGGAAAAATGTCTACATCTTATCTTCCACTTTCTAGTGCAATGACAAGAAAGACAAATGGACATATTTTCTTCTCTCCTCACTTTTATTTCTCCAAAACTAATGACAAGAGGGAAATCACAACAAAACAAATCAACTTCTAGATGATAATCTTTCTATCCACCTTATTTCTTTGCTAAAAGATACCCAAAATGGATAGATTTTAGCAAAAATGTTAGTTCGAATGTTAGCAAAAAAATCTTAACAAAACAATTCAAAATCTAAAATGCAAATTCTTCTATCTTCCCTATTTCTTGGAATCTTTGCTTTAAGACAATCATGAAAAAAAAACTGTACCACAAATCAATCTTTGAAATCATGAACCTGGTTCAAATCTCTTTCTTTTGTACCTACTTAGTTTCTATTCAAGGTCATACAAGTAAAATAGAAAGACATTCAAAAAATAGACAAACTTGAATGGAGTTCATAAATTTTGAACTTGAAAACTAATTTTCCAAAGTGAAGCCAACAAAATGATACGTCATGGATTGGACCAACAAATATTGTTTATCAATGTATGCACATTTTGAAACATCGGCCCAAAGAAATGAAATTTATGAATCTTGATTTTGGAATTGGAAAATTTTATTCAAATATCAAACCATGTTTCTTCATAAAACTAAAATAAAATTGGATTGAGGAATACCAAATTAACATTTGTAACAAAAGATGAGGACTGAAATTAGTTATAATAAGAAAGAGCATAATTGTATTTTTTTTAATATTATGAAAAAATTACCAAGACATTTGAATGATTCAAATTCTAAGAAAGCTTAATGTTCATCATATTTGTAACTTTTTGTTCAATTTTGGATTCATGAACAACTTTGTCCTAAACAAAGTTACCAACATTCAAGTTGTCTTTAACAATATCATCTTGACCTAATGATGTCTCTTCTAGAACTCAAGGAAAAGTGGCCTTTGTATTTGATATTTTTAAATTTTAATAAAAACCCTAGACAATTTACTTTGTACTTACAAAATGTGAACCATGGTATACTTGAAATTGCTTCAATCCACAAACATTTAAGAAAACAATTATGGACATTGCTATTGGGTTCTATGATGGTACAGTAGATCCTTTGACACTTCTCACACTTCCTTGTAAGTCTTATAGCAGTAATTAAAGGAGTCTTATAGTATCGTCAAGTTTGCAAAATGGCAACTTTTACAAACTATCTCAAAGGGTGTTCCACTTGGAAAAGTGATAGTGAACAATTTAAACATTTGCACAAAAGCAACATATACAACAATGAATGCATTAGCATACATATAAAAAAAATTTTGAACAATTTGAATAAGTTATATACACGTATGATTAAAAATTGTTCAAGGAAAAGAAAAGTTTGTATACCTTTAAATTAATCCAAAAGTTAGTTTTAGTGGTCAATGCCTCAAGTGAAGTTCAAGATGTGCTTGAACTTATTTGTTTAGAACAAGAATTATTATGATGGAACTTGATGTTGAAGTCAACTTCACTTCATCATATATGGTTGAAGAGATGTTTTTCAAAAAAACTATAGCAGGTGCACTTATAGAAAACAAGTCTACTAACTACTTGTAAGAAAAAGAAAATTCTTTCCACAAAGTTCTAATGGCTTCTAGATTTGTATAATTGATAATCAATAACTCATACTTCTAGTTCACAAAATCATGCACTTGGACAACAATTGTAGCAACACATGAAATTCATGTTGGATTCAATGAGATACAAACTTTGTAATGTTGTCACAATGAATAAACATAAGATGAATATGAAAGGCAAGAATTTCCAAAACCTCTATACTTGCACAAGAAGAAATTTTGTCCTTTTCCACTACACAAATTCATTAACTTTTTAGTGAAATGGGGCAAAATTGAATAATATGCAACTTGTATGGTTTTGGTCAAAAAGGACTGATTAAGATTTTTTTAGAGAAATATTTTAAAATTGTTTTGGATAGTCACATGTTGCATTAGATAATTTTTAATTTAAAAATTATTACAAGGATTTATGAGGTCCCAAGGTAATATGATTAAGAATAAAACACATCATCATACAACTTTTTCAATTTTTTTGGTTTTCAAGATCATGGAATCATGGATTAAAACTTTTCACGACAATTTTTCCTCGATTTTGTCAACAAATCTTTTTTGATGCCATTCATCACCATGATGTACATGTTTATATATCACAATTATACATGATACATTGATGCACACATTCATCAAGGTTTGAACCCAAGACCTCATTGAAGCACACCAAGGTCTTAACCACCAAACCACTTTAAGATTTTATTAACAAAGAAGAAAAAGTTTTAAGTTTATTATGTTCCGCATGGAATTCTTTAGGAAATTCAAACTTCAACATGCGTTTTCTTTTTCAAAATGTATTCAAATTTTACAAATGAAAACATGATCTTGAATATGATTTAATAGTGTATTGGAATATTTTAATATAACATATAAATATAAAATACAAAAGGTTTAAAATAACTTAAAATAACATGTCGCATGAATAAATCTACACATTTCTTTTTGTTTAAATTGATTTATGAAATTTTGTAAATTCAATGTGAATTTGAAAATTTAAGAATATGATTTTCATTATGTAAAATATATCCATTTTTTGAAGAATTACAATTTTTATTTTCCTTAATATAATTAGGTATAAAGGTTTTATTTATTTTTAAAATATTGGTAAAATGGCAATCATCCATAAAAACATTTAACCACATTTGGTTATAGATTGCAAGTTGTGGAATTAAAAACTAGTTCAAATCCTTAAATATTATGGATATCTACCATAATTTATTGTAAAAATTTGACAAAAATATATTTTCAAATTAAAAAAAATTGATTTTTTTCTTGCAATTTTTATTTATTGATATTGTTACCTTTTTAAATTGGCAAAAATTGGCCACAAGAAGAAAAATTAATTAAGTAATCAATATAGGCATTTCATTTCAATAACATATTTGTTTAACAACATGAATCATACACTAATAAAAATGATTAATTACACAACTATCACAAAATATTATTATTATTTTAATGATGTAAAAATATATTTTTACCTTTGTTTCCTTTCTAAAAGTAAAAACAAGATAATTTGGTGAAATTTTGGCATTAAATAGTTTGATCAAACCATTCCCCCCCCCCCCCCCCCCCAACCAACATGTTTTTTTTTGTTTTGAATTTTATTGACTTGGCAATTTTTGTTGAGAAAAAAATGGGAAAATTTGTGCAAATTAAAAAAAAGGGAAATAACAAAAAAATTGCCAAAACTTTGAAATACCAAATTTTAAAGAAAGCAAGGACATTCCTAATGAATAAAATTTCAAAATAATTCTAGTAATTTCAACTTTAAACACATAAACAATTCCAACATCTCATTTATTTGAAAATTTTGTATTAATATTTAAAAACACTATAAAAATTATCCAGAAATTTTAAGAACATTAAGATAAATATTAATGATGCAATAAAAAAAAATGTGCGATGAATTTCCACGATTTTGTGAAGATAAAAAAGGGCAATCAACATCAACAAAAAATTTTTTAATTCAGAAAATTAAAATCCTTCCATTTTAAATTTTCTTCACAATATAATTTTTAAATGGTATCTAAAACTTATAGCCAAAATGTAGAAGTATTCTAAGAAATTTATACCTTCATACATGGTCGATGGCCAAAACATGTTATAAACAAACGAGGAAAAACATACATTCTAATTTACATAAATGTATAAAAAAATAATATATGAAAAAATAATAATTTAAAGGTTTACATACATCCTTGCATGCATGAATATTGTGATTTAATCATTAACCCATTCAAATATAAATGTGAGACCTGTCAAGTTTTTATTCATCCATTTCAAAAAATTGTGATGAATGCAAAATGCAATTCATGAATAATGGATTTAACACATTCAAAATGAATGATTCAACTCATGTCTAGATGTTCATAATTCAAAAGATGTGAAGTTTTTCACCAACCCATTCAAATACAAATGTGAGGCATTTAGTTGTTGTGTGTATTTCAATATATACTAGGAAATGTATTAAACAACACTTGAATAATAGTTTCAACAAGTTCCAAGTGAATGATTCAACTCATGTAAAGATGTTGACAATTCAAAAAATGTGAAAAAATTCATTAAATCATTCAAATATAATTGCAAAACATTGAGTTGCAAGTGTTTCAATATATTCTAATAAGTGAAAGATGCAACTTGTGAATAATTGTTTTAACATATTAAAAGTGAATGGTTTAACTCATGTACATAGGTTGATAATTGAAGAGAGGTGAAAAATCATGAATTCATTTCAATATAAATATGGGGTTTTTAATTGTTACATGTGTTTTAATAAATCATTGTAAGTGTTAAATATAACTTATGAATAAATTTGGTTTTAACATGTTAAAAGTTTATAATTCAATTCATGTACCATGTTGATAGTTGAAGAGATGTCAAAAAAATCACTAACCCATTATAGTGCATTGTGTAATTAAAATTAAACCCTATATCAATTTAATCCACATTAGCAATTTGAAATTGTTGAAAAATAAAATAGGACCCAAATTATGATCATTCGTGAACAACATAGTACATGTAAAAATTGTGAACAATATTGACCATTAATTAGTGCAACAAGCCACTTGCAAATTTAAGATGGCCAAATGTAATTGAAATGTAGTAAAATCAAATAGTAATCACAATGTGTGAGGGTGAAAAGGACAAAAAATATCTTGTGTTGATGAAGACATGTGTTAATGACATGTAGATTGTCTCCATGATCGTACTTGGATTTTGAACCACAATTGAAATTGATAATTCTGATATATTTTCCAATACAAATTTTGTCTGAATGGTGAAGAACAAAAGCTTTTGAAATCATCAATGTGATGGTTTGAAAACCCTCATGATCTACCAAATCTACTTGAAAACATTTGTATGAAAACTTTCCATTATCCCAACTCAAGTATCTACTCAATATTTTTTCTTTAGAACAACCACCTTGCATTTTGGTGGCTACATCATTAATACCAAAAACTAGAAGTTTTCTTTCTCCTTTCATTCTCTTTATAGGGCCAAAAGAGGAACCTGCTTGATTAGCAACCTTTTTTCCAATACTCCCAACCATGTTCCCTTAAGGAGAAGGGGTTTAAGTTGTCATGGGGAACAACTTCCATTGATGAACAACTTCTTCAAGGATAAAAAGACTAAATTGCTTCAAGGAGAAATTTCCCTTGTAGAACAAATTTCCAAATGTTTGACAAGAAAATACAAGGGGTAAACTTTCTCCAAATCAAATTTTCATTATGTCATTGAAAATCTTTCAAAGCAAAGATATTTAAAATGATTATTTTTAATTTGAAGCTATGAATTAAAAGTTATGGTGATGGGGGTCAAAATTTCCAAGTTATCTTTTCCCATGGGGAGAAAGGGACTAAGTTAGGTTCTCCCTTGGAGAGAAGGTTCTTTTACAAGAAGAAAGGGACTAAGTTTCCGTAGGGAGCAATTTCTCATGGGGAACAAGTTCTTGAATGTTTGACAAGACATTATGGTAGGTAAATTTTTTTCAAATCAAATGTTTTTTGTACCATTGGAAAGCTCTCAAAACATAGATTTAAAAAATGATCTTATGTTCTCAATTTCAAGTTATGAGCTACATTTATGACAAAAAACAAAATGATCAAATTTCCCAACCCTATAATGTCTTGTTAAACATTCAAAAACTTGCTCCCCAAGGGAAATTGCTCCTCTAGGGAACATAATCCCATTCTCCTTGAGGTAGTTTAGTCCCTTTCTCTCTAGGATAACTTAATTCCCTTCTCCCTCTCTCTCTTCGTGAAAAATTGCTCCCCAAGGTAATTTAGTCCCTTTTTTCTTAAGGGACAAGGCAACTAAGAAAATTTGACCCCTTGTTTTTGTTTTCATCATTACATTTATCTAATAGCTTCAAAATAAAAATGAAAAATCATTTAAATATTTACATTTCAAAAAAATACCAATGGTATAAATAATGTTGGATGTGGACAAATTTTACCCCTCTTACTTTCTTGTCAAACATTCACAAACTTGTACCTTAGGGCAACTTAGTCCCATTCTCCCCACAGGAGAAGGCAACCTAGGGAGAATTGTAAGCCTAATGGCATAGGAAAAAAAGGCCATGTGTATTTCCTTTTGCAGTTTATTGTTTTTTTTTATTGCTAGTAAACTTGTTCAAGGAAAATGATGTAATTCAAGTGATGCACCCCCAAACTCCTTGATAGACTCAACTATGAGTCCAAAGGTGAAAACAATGGAAGGATAAGGAGTTGGGGTACGCTCCTTGATTCACAACATTTTGGGGGTAAAGGGGCATGTTGGAGCTTTGGTATGGGGACTAGGATGAGTGACAAGCGGGTCAATTATTCACGTGACATGCACAAATTAAACAACAAGTTGATTAATGCGTAATTGGAACACTTTTGGTCACGGACAAACCACGGGCAAATATAGACACACATGATTCACCATGGCCCAAACTAGGGGGAAACGACCACCTTCCCCCTTATAATATTTTCTATGCTTGGCCACAGGGCTTGCACCCAAATGTCATTTTATTTCAGGACTCCCAAGTTGGGAAACCTAAAATTCTCGAAATTGGGACTCTTGCAACTTTGCAGGCCCCTAACTTCTTGTGCAAACCTATGATTGAGTGAGGTTTAGATAAAAGTTGTAGCCTTCATCAAGAGCCTTTCAATGGTATGTCGCACGCCACTTGCACGCAAATAAATTAAGGTGATTTTAGACTTTTAGTGGTTGGGAATCAAATTGGCAATTTAATTTTCAACTCTTCTTTTGGCCATAATTTATGTTTTAAATGGGTCATGCAAGCTCATTTTAAATATTTAAATTCCAGGAGCTTTTCAATGGTATAAAGAACTTTTCAATTAACTGAATTTTGACCCTTATAATCGCCCTTTGAAAATTTAGAAGTCCATAAGGATTCCAATTCCCAAAATGGGAGCTCATTTAGGAGTGTGGGGGTTCATTCCTTCACAGTTTCCTACATTCCCAGGAGCATGAAATGTGACTCCCAAACTTCACTCTTGGCTCGCACCTTTGCAAACTTTTACTTTGGTCATGAGCCCAAAGTTAGGGTTATGACATCATGGTTTTTTGGAAAATCTAATGTTGTTTGTGATTAAAAGGTTGATGCCTATGAAGATTGTTGAATCAATTTGGCTCCAAAGGTTAACACACATGCTATGTTTGTGTTTTGTGTACACACTTAAAAAAACTTTTGTTGAAAAGGTTTTATTAGGCTTGGTTGAAAAAATCGTGACTATCTACGTGCAACTTGCATTGGTTGACTATTTATTAATCACTTACAATTTTGACTTATGGATGTCAAAAGGAGTGTGGGATGTTTTTGTTGTTGTGGTGAGTTTTATTTCAAGTGACTAGGAGGCAAAACATGTCACCATTGGATTATTTGAAGTTTTAAACACAAGTAGTATAACTATGGTTCTTGAATTACATGAGCTACTAATAAGTTTTCCTTAACCCAAAAAACTCTTGTTTTGTTAAGAATGAAGGGTCTAACTTGTAAACATGTGCAAGTGCCTTGACTTCTACTATATCATGCAATAATTTAAGCGTGTTGGAGCCATTTGATGGTACTTGTTTTGGGCATGCACTTTCAAAGGTATGTGAACATGTTATTATAGGTGAATGTTTTGCAATTATAAAGGTAGTTCAATCTTCCATCCAAAAAAGTATTATTTGGCCCAAAAAGTAAGGCAAGGGCAAACAAGCATGGGACAAAGTTTGCATTGAGTCTAGATTATAACATATAAACTTAAACTTGCCAATGAAAACAAGTTAGGTTTTTTCTTTTTGTTGTTTGACTATTTTTTTCTAAAGTATTTTTTTTTCATTTTTTGGTTTTCTCTTTAATTATTTTTTATTTTTGTGATTTTGATTAATTATTTTTAAGTTTATTGAGTTCATGAATGTGATTTTTTTGGTTTTAGTTGTTGTTGACAAATTTGTGGATTGAGTTTTACTCTTTCAAGATGCCCTAACTTTTTGAAATGGCATTACACACTGTATGTTATAGCCCATAGTCTATGACATTGCAATCTTGTGTAGCATCTCCAAGAATATGGGATGTGTGTGAAGTTTTGGTGAAAGTTTTGTCCCTGATTATCAATTGTTATGTTTTGGACCAAAGTCAAAAACATTGGTTATTATTGGATGCCTTGCAATTTACTATATTGACTTGTTAAGATATTCAAGAAGAATTAACATTCCAACCTATTCTTGATAACCTTGTGGAGGAGGATTTTTTTTAATGTGAATTAAAAAAGCTTATGGTTCACATGATGCGACAAATTTTAAAGGTTCTTTTACCCTTTATTTTTTTTCTACATGCATTTGATATAAAAAAAGGTCATAATATGTTGGCTTTGATGTTTGATCCAAGGTGTAAGAACATGTGGTTGGTTACTGCATTTTTAGGTCTTGAAATTATTATTGCTATTGTTGTTAATTATGATCAAAAGCTTTTGTTGTCTTTATTAACAAAAGGAACCAAGCTGTTGATGCGTGCTAGTGTTAAAGAAACTAAAATCCTACTATCTCAAGGCAATGTTCAAAATCTTTTTAAGACCACATCAACAAATGTAAACACTTAAAAGGACCTCGTGTCAAGAAAGTTTCTTGGATTCTTTTGGTATCTGGTTATTGTTGAAAACTACAAGTGTGTGTAATCTTAATGGCGCAAAGAACAAAACAAATTTCAAACCCTTGTTATATTGGTGCAACATATACTTGGCATTTTAGCCAACCAAATAGAAACAAAACACATTCTGTTGTTGCTAGAATTTTGATTACATTTCGAAGATGTCATCTTCAAATGAAGAATATGGAAAATTTGACATTTGTCCACAATTGGCCATGTGACTCTCCATTGAAACCTATTGATGTTGCATTTGCATGTGAAGGAAAATACAATTTGATTGCAAAGCTAAAAGTTAAATTTTAAACCAAGTCATCAATGAAAATTATTTGGACTTGGTTGGTTATTCTTAATTCCACATGTTTCCCATGCGGAGGTGGTTTGTTCATGTTTTGTGTTAGGTTGGAGATGATGAATGGAAACATTTGTCATGTAGTAGGTTCTAAGCAATTCTTTTATGATCCATTCCACCCTTTGAATGTTCACAACTATTTGAAGTTTGTAGTGGCAATTGTGTCCTAAGTGTCTTTTGTCTTTATGTCTAATGTCTACATGTTTTATGTATTTCTATTAAGTAAAAGTGTTGTGTTTTGTGTATTTCTATTAGGTAAAAGTGTTATGTGTTGTGTCTTTATGTCTTTAATGTTTATGTTTTTTTATGTTTTTGTGTTTTTAGTTAATCATTTTTAGTGTTAATTTTGTTTTGTGTTAATTTTTTTAGTAGAAGTTATTTATTGTGTTTTCAAGGTTTTCAATATTTAATGTCTTTTTATAGCTATTTTGTGTGTGATGTTTTGTGTATGTTTGATGTGTGTGTGTGTTTTTTTTAATGTTTCCAATCTGTAGTCTATGTATGTGTCAAATTGAAGGCCAAATGGAAGATGGAATGGAAAGGTTTAAATATTTGCCTAAGATTTAAAACCACCAAACATGACCCAAAAAAAAACCTTCACATTTTGATTCACATATTATGTAGTTTTTCGGGGTTAACCACTAGTTGGATTGTAGTTTTTTTGGTTTCAATGGCAACCATGACAATTACCTCTTTGAGGTTTTATTTTACATTCTAATTTAAAATTATGTTAAACCCTGAAAGACCCAATAAAGACCTAGCCTTTTAAAACATTGTTTAAGACTTGACTCTTCCAAAAGCCTTGATAAAAAAACCTGTTTCCATGCATAGTACCTTAGGGTATATGCATGGTATGGTGGTTCATTTTTGGGACAAAACAATGTTTTTTCCCTTGAGTACCTTTCATTTGAATGCGTATAGTGATTATATATCTTTGGATTTACTAATTAGGATCTGGATTTAAACTAACAATTTCATTATGAAGAGAACTATGTGGTTATTTATTGATAAGAAAATCATATGTTAATTGTAATGAACTTTTAAGGTTGAAAAATATGGCTTGAATGTTTGACTAAAACATCACAAAATGAAAAAAATTATATTGATTCACATTCCAAATTTGTTATTAGGACTCAATATATAATTTAATACGAGATGATAAACTCATATGAAGAATATTTTCTTTGGAAACCTTAATCATTTAATAGTTACAGACTTTTAAATGGTTAAAATTTGACCATATTTTTATAAGTCCATATGAGTTGTAATTTTTGTTTGATTTTCAAATTTTGTTTGTTTCAATACAACTAGAGATTTGCATTTTGTTTCAAGGAACTTGACCAATTCCTTAACTTGTCAAATTTCTAGCATAATTGAAAACCATATTTTAGGTAGGAACAATATTTGCATTTTGTTGTGAGGGAATTTAATAAATTTCCCAAGTACATTATGGTCACAATATCCAAAAAAACACTTATTTTTACCTCCAAGAGAATGGAGGTAAAAAATCATAGAAGAGGGAGTTGCATCCTTTGAAGGGACTTCAAGACCTTTTCCCCTTTTCAAAGTCTCCTAATTCAAAGGAAACCTTATTCTGACCTACTTGGTAATAGCAGCAAAAAGTTAAAGAGGGAACTTGAATTTTGTTTGCGGGTATTTTAATAGTTTTCCCTGAATAAGTTCCATACGATGGGGAAAATTCTTCTTTCACTAAGTCAAAAAAGCAGAAAGGGATTCATGGAGGAAAAGACTAATTTTCCCGTATGCTGAAAGAAACAAACAGGGGATTTTCATTTCCTCTCCAAAAACAAATGGGATTTATTACATTTCTCAAATTAAATTCACCAAGGGGAACCTCCAAAGGGTTCTTGTGATTCATCATTTCCAGAGAGGAAAACACATCAATGAGTTTACAGGTATTCCCCACTTAACATTTGTAGCCAATTTTATGGCCATCCAAAACCAGTCAAAACACTAAAAATAAAACACACTTGTCCACAAACCTTTATTTGACAACAAATATTAAGTGCACGTGTTTTATTTGAAAGCTTCAATTAACCATTGTTCCTGCAATAGTTCAATGAAGTTGATGGTTGAGAAACCAGCAGTTGTGAGCAGCTTCCTCCATTGTTCTTCCGTTCTTTCCATGCCACCATCACAATGGGCCATCATCAGCATATCATATATTTGAGGCAGTCCACCACTTTGTTGCAGTACACAGTCATGAATCAACACTTTCCCTTTCTCAGGAAGCGCTTTCTGACAGTTATTCAAAATTTTGAGGCAGCTTTCATCACTCCAGTCATGCATAATACGCTGCAAAAGCACACAATACAAACAACCATCTCAACATCCGCAACCACTCAAAATGTTGGGAACAAACACTATAAAAAGTCTCTTTTATTCTTGTTAATTATGAAAAATATTGTAACACCAATTAGTCTATATCTGCATCAAAACATGACATAATTGTAAAAAAATATTGCAACACTAATTATTCTAGATCCACATCAGAAGATGACATGACATATCAATGTACCATCTCCACCTCCCACATATAAAGTTCCAACCTCAGGCTCCAATATGTACTAATGTAGATAAAAAAACTGACTGCCATGTCAAGACCCAAACTAGTATTACTGAAAGTACTTCTGGGATCTAGAGAGGTTGAATATATGGACTAATTACAGAACGTTTGGTTCTCGGCACCAATCATAGACCTTCTTGGATTTTATGACCTTAGGGGTGTAGCTGGAACCTTCAGTGGATGGATCTTCGGCAATGAAAACTTTAACTTGAGAGTAAACACAAAACTAAAGATTTTCACAGCAGCAAGCAATATACAACATCCCCAGGAAAGAAATTTCCTTTCATTGGAATTTTGACTTCTGCAGAATGAATTTTTTCATCTTACCTTCATGAAGATTGTGTCACCACTTGGTACACTTTCAAACATGCTTCCAGCAACATGCTCAATTCCTGATCACACAAAGCCTGTGTACCTTAGTTGAAGAGCTCACATAGTTATCTAACTGCCCATTCAATGAGTACATTTCTTCATCTATTCTTGTTGAAATATTGTGACAGAATATTCAGAACTCATCACTTTCTTTTGCTGTAAGATGCACAAAAGAAATCTCTGTTACCAGGTATGGTGGGTGCATCAGTAATGACATGAGGAAGATCATAGTTGATCCCATGAATGTGGGGATAAGAGGAAATGATGGTTTCAAGGGTTTTCCCAGTGCCACCACCCACATCCACAAGAGTTTTGATGTCTTTGAACCCTTCATATTCCCTCACAAGTACAGACAAGTCAATTGTAGTAGATGATGCCATACAAGCGTTAAAACACTTGTTCAGTTCAGGATTGTCGTTCAAACACGTCCAAAGTTCCTGATTAATCCCAAAAAAGCAACCATGAGGAGCATGTCACATACCCATTACAAAGTTGCACATAACTGACACAATCAAAACAAGTGTTGTGCCTGGGGGTACCCCTATGGCGGGTAAGAATTCCCATTATGAACTGGATCCAAACCGGGACTGATTCAGAACCAGAACCTGTGACGAATGGTTGCAGATTGCAAGGTGAGAAATCCCAAAGGGTTTACACTTGCCAGAGCACATTCCACAGAAAATCCTTAGTCAATTTTTTTAACAAAAACTGACAAACAGCTGGTACAGTGCTGAATTGCTTGGCAAAAAAACACATCCGAGCAGACAATTCCGGCATGAAGATTACAATGTATGGTTAGCACTGAAGAGACATAGCTGCATTACTTTTCCATGTGCAGATTGCCAGGCGCTTTCACCGTACAGAACGTAGCGGTGAAGCTGTTGCCAAGGAGCAAGCGCTGCTGGGTCAGTCTGAAATAGCACCACAGGGGCCTGGTTATGGGGGTTGTTCTCTGTTACTAGTAGCTTGGAAACTGGTGTCAATCCGTACTGCATCTCCTCCGACATCTCTGCTTTGGTCCATCTGAAGAGCTGCCAATTGACTAAAGCCGTTAAAACACGTTGCAGACCCAACTCGTTGACACATTCGCTCTTCAACTGTGCAGCTATTTGCTTCACGGTGAGAGTTTCATCTGGACCTGCTCTGGCAATGATATCTGGAAGTCCCAGCACAACAGCTGTCCTCAACACAAATGAACCTGCAAACCCCCACAACAGAGGATACAACACTGCTCGACTTGCCGTCAACTCTTCCACATCAGCGACTGGCTGCGCCTGCGTCTTCGACCCATTTGCTTCTGCCATATCCGCTTACAAACCTCCGATTATACTCGAGATCAGAAATCAGATACACCAGAGCCCACAAAACCGAAATCTTCCAGATCAGTCGGATCAAACTGGGCCCCAAAGTTGAACTCGGGTCATTGTAGATTTTACAAAAAAAAGACGTGAGCTGAACTCCAAAAAAACTCTGAAAAATCCTAAGAAACTACACTCTCAAATCGACCACATGATGCGACTCCGGAGAGAGAGAGAGAGGTGCGAGTGTATACCTGGAGCGAAGATCTTCAAGATCCGGTGAAGATGAGATTTTGAAGACAGAAAAAATGTGTGGTTTGTGTGACATATATGTCATAGGTCTAGGAACGGCTAATTAGATGTCACATGGCATGGTTTAGGCTAATTAGGTGCCACTGGCATGGTCTAGATCTAGGTGCTATGTGAAATAGTAGGCCTAAGCTTTATGGTTTAGCTTTAAACTTACTTTAGAAACATTTAATTAATTGTAGGTGGTCAACTTTAATTTAGCCAAGTTTAGGCACTATTATGTATGTTACAATAATTAATTACGCTAAATAATAATTATTGACCTAAGTTAAGATCATATTACAAATATAATTAATTGTATTGACAATTATAATTTTAAACATGTACTTAACCTCTAGCCTAAATCTAACTACAATAATGATAACAATAATGTTATTATTAATGCATACATTAGTTTCAATCTTTATGATTAATCTTCTATTATTATTATAAATTAACAAATATATCATAATAAATTATATTATTATTATTATCATTATTATTTCCTATATTAGTTTTTTTAAACCTACAATATTAGTAGGTAGATTAAATTAGTCATTAGAAATAATAGTTGATTTAATAGTTTGTAATTCATGGGTACTAAGTACCTAGAACCACCCAACACTGAACACAAGCCTACCATTAAATTTTTTTTTTTTTTTTTTTTTTCATTTTTTAACCAAGTTGAACAATTTTTATGTCATTGGAAACATAATTAGATGATTACAGATGTCTTTGAAAACCCAAAGCAGAAGAACAAAAAAATAAACATAATAAGAAGAAGAAGATGACAAGTGATATTTTGTTTCAAAAGTTTTGAAGAAAAAACTTTAAACCCTCTAGGTGCAAGCATGGTAAAATAGAAAAATAAAATAAAATAGAGGTTGAACTTGTAATCCTTATTTTTCTCATTAGAATTGGAGTTATAAGTAGGCAGTAACAGTTGGATATGTTAGATACAATTATATAAGTTTTTAGTATACACATATGCCCGAGGGGGAACACTAGTAAGAAAAAAAAATACATGAGTAAAAACATAGGACAATATATTGGTTGTTAGGTTAAAAAAAGAAGTTAATTAGTTTAAAAATAGGGTACATTTTATTCAAATAGTCAATTTTATTATAATATAGGGTATGTAATATTCTGAAATAATAGATTATAATTAATATAGGGTGACTTTAATATGTATATATTTGAAAATTAAATAATAATAGAATGGTATAAAATAGGTTGGACAATTATTTAATACCCCTTTAAAAATGGTCATTTGACGCATGTAGATTTCAAACTTTACACTAAGCGTTCCCCCAAACCCCCCGCCCCCCCGCCCACACCCCTCCCCCCCCCCAATGTCACAATGCATATATGGCTAGTAGTTTATGAAGAAAAATATTAATGAATATTATTATTTGTGTTACTTTTATTTTGACTTTACTTCAAATTTCCCCAATGAAGACCTATTTAGTAGACATGTAGATGAAAATAGGTATAACAGACAAAACTTAAAAAGAAAATATATGGGGCCCATCATATACATATGGTACACACTAATATACCCGTAGGTTGTTGATGGAATTGTTGGTTTAAGAATCAAGTACATTTGAAATGCAAAATAGTGCCTCCATTCACACATATTTTTTGACTACTTTCTAGAATGTAATCAAGGAAGATGAATATGTTTTGGGATATTGATCACATAGTAGAAGGCCTTACATAAAAAGGTTTTAAAAATTTTGAGTTTTGTGTTTTAAATGAATAGTAAATTTTGCAAATAGATCAAGTAGAATACAAAGTTCACAAGTAGTGAAAAATCAATGTAAGTCATTGATATCAAATAAAGTTATATCAATTATTCTTTAATGACCATGCCTACCAAATTTCTTTTGATTATTTCAACACGCCTTTCCTTTGATCTATTGGACATTCTAACTTCACACGACAATTTTATGCTTTCACACTTGCTGATGTCTCCTCCTGCATGTACTCTTCATGGTTTCCATTCCACACAAATCCATGTAAAAACTCTGTCTCTTAGAGCTTGCAAGTCTTCCACACCCATGCCCCCAATCTAATGTGATTTTTTGCTTGCACATGGAACATCATAATTAAGAGATTTATGTTAAAAGGTTTCTACTAGAAAATGCGCATTTGGGGGAGGGACATAAAACATTGACTTCCTACTTGGCATCTATTCACCATCGGTAAGTTGAACTAAATGTTGTATTTGTATTTTCTTTGACATTAGCTAGCACATGTTCAAGAAAATTCAAGAAGTTGTTTGAATCATGAAATGGGTTTCATACGCTTCAACTAAAAGTGCACAAATTAGAAGGCTTGAGAGTTTTTTAAAGTCTCGAAACTACAATGTAAGCCCTATAAACACATTAATGAATGCTTACAAACTCAGTTTTAAATAACAACTTCAAAGTGAATAGTCACATTTGTAGGGCTTGAGGTAGAAAATTCATTACTTTTGAACATTATAAACACCTATGATTGCATTCGAGTTTCTATTGTGATATGTAGATTTTTTGTACATGTGCAACACCCTAAACCAATAAGAATGGCCAAGATCATTATAATGTTGTCTTTGGTATCTCACTAGGAAACCACTTCAGCAAACTCTAATACATTACAAGATGTAAACATAACTAATGAGGATGTGTTTTCCTTATTGGGTCTAAGGTAGGTTTGAGCCAATTTTGCTTCAAATATGCATATGCCAACAACAAAATTAATGTATGCCATATTTTTTCGGAAAAACACACTACAATGGATTTTTTGGGAAGTCATAGTGGCAAAAAAATTATAGTGTATATATGCAGTTCAGTCCTTGAAACCATATCATCAATGTGATCATTTTCCTAGATCACAACATTTACTCAAATTCTATTGCGCAGCATCCAAGAGATCCTGGTTTGGTGCAACTTGGAATCTGAAACAGAAAGCACAGTGGAATACATTCAAAAAATCATGTTCTCAGGTTCTCAGTCTGGACTTCTTAATCACCAAGAGTAAAGCTGATATTAATTCATGATGGCGATACTGCAATCCTCATGAAACATAAATCAATTCACACTAGTGGGTGCCCGTGACCTTCAGACATTGTGAAGTCGCGTGCTTCTTGGATCATGTGAAGCCCACTGTGTGAAATCCAAGTCCCAAAATTGAGATTCCACATCCTGTAAATCAGCACCACCACCTCCGCTAGGCTTTAGCTTCACGGTTTGGTTTCCTTAGCAACGCCAGCGAGAGAAAACCAGAGACAAAACTTCTTGGTTGAAACACGAGAGAGTTGCAGTAGAACTGATCTTGATCAGCTCCAATCAAGATCTCTCTTCTCTTCTCTTCTCTTGTCTTCTCTTCTCTCCTCTGTCCTCCTCCTCCTCTTCTCTGCCTGCAGTAGCGCAGCGCTCCTCCTCCAGGCCACGCTCTTCTCTTTTCTTCTCTCCTCTGTCCTCCTCCTCCTCTTCTCTTGCCTGTAGCAGCGCAGCGCTCCTCCTCCAAGCCACACTCTTTTCTTTTCTTCTCTCCTCTGTCCTCCTCTTCTCTTGCCTGCAGCAGCGCAGCGCTCCTCCTCCAAGCCACGCTCTTCTCTTTTCTTCTCTCCTCTGTCCTCCTCTTCTCTTGCCTGCAGCAGCGCATCGCTCCTCCTCTAGGCCATGCTCCGCCCGTGCTGGGAACCAGAGAACGGCCGTACCCGCACTGCCCGTGCTGGGAACCAGAGAACAAAGAACAGCCATGCTCGTTCCACCCGCGCAGGGGACCAAAGAGCCGGCCGGCCTTCTGTGCCTTCTGTGACGGACCCGGCCCGACACCCCCCACAACGAGCCCGGTCAACCTTCTGTGACGGATCCGAGCTCCGTCACAAACAAACGTAATGAATTTATATATATGATTTTGGGGTTTGTCAAAAAGAGAACACCCAAATTCACTTAAAGTCATCTTAGAACATGAGTTGACATTTGAGTTGTCATCAATCACAACCCCCCAATTTACTTCTGAAACTGTCTTGTATGGCACTCCAGTTTTGCAGGAATTTTGATGTACAGCAGTCCTACATGGCCACAGACTATAGTTCAAAAACCCAAAGACCACTTAAAAGGGTGGTCATGGGGTTCTTAACCAACCACTTGGTAATGATGCCTACCAGACCCAACACCTTGGTGAGCAAGGCACTGTGCACATTGTTTGTAGTAAATAGATTCAATGCAGAGTTCAAAATTAATTGACAGATCTATGCAAATGAATGCCTATCTTTCTCATTAACTGGTACCGAGCTCTTCAATAATCAAGAGAATGATATATATATATATATCTATTTTCATCTCCATCCTCATTTCAACAATACATTAGAACAATGAATACATCTATTCTGATCTCAAAGGGCAAGTGGCACACCATTCTAGCCAGCAAATGCTCAATTTATATACACTAAGACCCTGTCATCAGCTGAATGACACTTTTCTACCATTTGCTCAGAAACCGTATTCAAAACCACTCTATAAACATGTTTTTTGGTCAAATTTACTTTCCTGAATAAAAACAATTTTGCCTTTCACCTGATTCAAGTCCTCCAATGATTATCATTGAGAGATCCAAATCCCAGAAGTTCTGTCAACACCATCTGCATCTTCTCCAGTGAAATGGGCTTGAGAATGACCCGGTCCATGCCCAAGCTCAAACACTGTTCCCAGGTTGCCATGTCTGTGTTGGTGGTGAGAGCAACGAGCAGTGGGCACTCATGCTGAGCAAATTTTTCTTGAATGTGAATTCCAACTTCATACCCATCCTTGTCTGGCATGCATACATCAAGTAACAAAACATTGAGTGACTGGCCTGGCTGGGAAATAATTTGCAACCATTCCTGGCTGGAGCTGATAACAGTGACTTCACAGCCAAGGTGCATCAGCAATCCTCTTCACTCTGTAAAAGAACAAACATCCATAGTAAGCAGGATACCCTAAAATGACTATGTGGAACATGTATTGTAGATTCAAACGACTGCAGAGAGAAATCAGTATAGTCATGCTTTACCCATTGTCATGAGTGACTAGAACTCTGACACCCATGAAGTCAGTGCGTAGGTGGCTGGGCTGCATCACTGTTGCCATTTGGTGATCCAGCTCACTGGAATTCTCTGGCAAGCCAAGCTTCACCACAAAAGTGTCAAGGGTCCCCTTCTCAATACCTTCACTCTCCACCCAAATATGACTGTCCATCAAATTCACAAGCCTGCACCACATTGCCAAAGTGAACCGAAACTCAAGACAAATCTTTCAAGTATCAATCATTTAAAGTAAGAAATTTTTGAAGCACTTCAGATCATACCTCTTGCAAATTGCTAAACCGAGGCCTGTGCCACTGTAGTTTCTGGTGGTAGTTGAATCAGCTTGCAAAAACTTGTTGAAAAGCTTTGGAATATCTTGTAAGTTGAGACCCACACCTGTATCCTGCACCTGATCACATCACAGCAACATCATCATGCAATTCTTCACTAAGGAGAGCATCACTATCTCTTCAGAAAGTATAGCATTCATGAAGAGAAGAGAAAAGATCTGGACAAAATTTATGCAGGTTGAATACGAGATGCAGAGAGACAACTGGACCCCAGAAAGAATGAACAAGAAACAATAGATACCTCAACTCTGATATAGCAATGCCGCTCTCCTTGCACAGGATAGAATTCTGGCATCAATGGATCCATCAGATATTCTGCTCTCTGTAAAGAAACCTTGATTGAGATGCTGCCTTCTTTTGTGAACTTGACAGCATTGCCTACTACATTTAGAGCCGTCTATATTAACCGCTTGTCATCACCAACTGATTGTTCTTCAACCTTCGATTCCTCCAGAATTGCAGCATGTGAAAGTGCCACTGCTACCTTCGACACAAAAAGGAACAAAAGAAAGAAAAACAGCAGCAGCTCCAATTCAGCTCTCTCTATCTCTCACAGATAGAAAGAAAGACAGAATGTTGATGCTGCTCATTGCAGCAAGCAGGCAGGCAGCTCCAGAAGCATCACATTCATGGTTCCTGACCTCTAAGATTGTGAAGAACTTGGATGAAGAATTGGATGAAACAGACAGACAGAGGACAATGTCTGAGGAGAGACAATGGGGAAGATTATGGTTTATTAGGGCTTACCTGATCAGCTACAACCTCATTGAGCTCAAGCTCATAGACATGCCATCTTCGAGCCTATCAGATGGCAACATGAGAAGGATGACTGCAAATGGCTGCTTGTTGGAATCTGGCCAATCTGCATGATGGAAATTGGTCAAGTGAAGGAGAGGAACCCTAACAGCTATGACATCTCTGATGGCATACTTGCCTTGTCATGGTCGACTGATGCAAACAGGGCTGTTGGGGAGATGACAACGGTGTGATTGCTGCTGAATACTTGCTTGATGGTGATGTGATGAATGGGAACAGTGACAGGACCAGCAGCAGTGTCTAGGGTTTGTCGCAGCATATGTGAGAGTTGAAGCTCTTGTCCACTCCTGCTGGGCATCCAAAGATTCCATTCTTCAAGCGAGTCTTGCCTAACTCGATGAGCGTGGTCTTGAATATTGTGTTCTTGTCGAATGTGCTACGAATCTCGTGTGTCAGCATGCGTACATGTCCTCCCGTTTCCTCTTGTGTGCGAATCAAACCCATTTCTCGATCAAGCTCCGCTGCTTTGTTCTTCGAGAAAAGCTCTCTAGTCTTCACGCTCAAGAGGTCAGGAATGATATGTATCAGCATGAGCGACGTGGCACACGAAACCGCAGCAGTGAAGATCTTCGCTACTGTCAGCGCCACAGCCTTAACTCGCGTGTGTGCACTGAAGGTCCATAGATTGATCAAATGGGTGGCACCGCACAGCACGAGGAAGGCACCAAACTGCACCAATACCCATCTGTAAGGGAAAATCGACGACTTCTTCACGAAGTAAATGAGCTCCAGCGGAATCGAGAAATACGCGAGCGGGATGAAGAAGTCGGAGATGTACTGGTATCGCATGTGTAGATCATCTGCGGGCCATTGCGGCTCCACACAATTGCAGGATTCCATCTCATCTGCATTCCAATCCCTACTCCTCAATCCTCCACAAACACCACCACACTTCCTCCTCTTCCTCTGTCACGCATCTGTTGCTATAGCCAAAAACCTCCATAGACAAATTCTTCGCACAGAATCTGCCCATCCTCGCTGCGATCCTCGTCAATTCGGTGCGTGCGACAAGGAGCGAAAGCTCGAAAACGACGCAGCGTTCGCACAAAGAATCTGAAAGACTAACCTAGCGAAAGGGAGAGAGAGAAAGAAGGGATAACGAATAGAGATTTGTCCGGCGATGCCACCGCACGCGGCATGCCGGGATAATTAGGGTTTGGCGCTCGCGAGCGAGAGAGCAAACCCTAATACAGAAGGATTTTTTGTTTGCGATTCGTTTGGGGGTTCTTTTTGGTGCGTTTAGTTTTTACCCTCTTTTTCCTATTGCTGGTGTGGCATGCTTTGCTATCGGTTTTCTCCGACTCATGTCTGTCTTTTCTTTCCGTGTGGAACTCTCTTCTGTCAAGCCGCTAGCAGAGAAGAGTCTGCTGCTGGCCAAAGAAGTCACAGTTTGTGGTTTTAGGTTGAATCTCCAATGTAGAAGAGTTGCGTGAGTTTCAGTAGAACAGGCAGATTACCTTCTTTGACTGATGGACGACCTCTTTTCTGTTTCTGCACCAGTGATGTATTATTATTGTAGACTGAAAGCGGAGGAGGAGGAAATCATCTTCGGCAAGCTCTTCCCTGACTTGATGACAAGCTCCAAGAGATAGGGTTTCTTCTTCTTCTTCTTCTGCTCGACTTCTTCTTATTTGGTTTTGTTTAGCCAGCCGCATTTTGCCAGAGCATTGAAAACACACACACACACACACAGTTTGAAGAAAGACTCCAAAACCCTAGGTGCTGCAAACGTGGGAAGGAAGGGTTTCCTTGTTTTCTTCAGAATTGGGTGGCCAGCCTTAACATTGCATTTCCAAGAGCGCAAGAGAAGGCGGAGTTGGAGGAAGATGCCTCGAGGACGTGATGATCGGGTTTATGAGAGAGGAAGTGATAGAAGTGGGGAGAGACGACGAGATTGGGACAGGGATAGAGGCGGACACGAGAGGAGCAGGGAAAGAGGAGGAGGCAGGGACAGAGACAGAACACGAGAAGTGAGTAGAGAACAGGATGGAGGCAGGGACAGAGACAGAACACAAGACGCAAGTAGAGAACAGGATGGAGGCAAGGACAGAGACAGAAAACGAGATGTGAGTAGAGAACAGGATGCTGCTGGCAGAGGACGACATAATAGACGAGATCGAGACAGTAGATATCAAGGAGGAGCTTCAGCTATGTCACCTGTGCATTCACAACATTTGAGGTCACAGTCACCGCCAAGAAAAACTCATCGGGGTCATGAATCACCAAGCCAGGAAGATTCCAGATTGCCTCACTCAAGCCATCATGACCTCACCAAGAGCGCTGCTGCTGCTGCTGCTGCTTCAGCTCCAGCACCGAACGAGGTGTCTGGTGAAATCTATCTCTTTTTTTGCCTCTGGAATTCCCATCACCAGCACCACCTGCTGCTTTCATGATTGGTTCTTTGTCCTCTGGATTGAAGAATCACATGTTGCTTTGAAATTCTGGCTGTTTTGTGATTGATTGTTGGCATTGAAGCATGCCTGCACTTGTCATTGGAACTTGTTCAAGTTCATGCCTGGGAGCTGCGACCGCCCTTGGATTTTTCTGTTGTGATGTGAAATTCTTCTGTTCTGCAGTGTATACTTTCTGTCTAGGGTTTGTTTCCATGTTTTGTGATTTCAGCAACCCTAGTGCTAGATTTCAAACTGCATGCTCAATTGGAAGAAGCAGCTTTGATTTGTTGTGGGTTGAGAATCTCAGAAGCTTTTTATCCCCTCTGTCTTTGGCAGTACACAAAACATATCTCTTGAGGGATGGGAAGGACTATTGTATGTATATGTTTGTTTTTGTGTGGTGGTGAAGGAGGAACTGCACACTTTTCTGATTGTTTTGTGGGTTGTTTTCCATGTACAGCAGATGAGATATGGAGCAAGCACTGAGGAAAGGTGTGTGCAAAACATGTGTGGAAAATGCTTCCAAATGCCATACAGCAAACTATTCTTCATTTTCAGGATGACCTGGTTTGATCTAGTACAGATGTTATAGGATCTATAGCTTGATGTTTTCTCTGGAAACCTTGCATTTGGCATTTAAGGGGGGAGTGCTGGGTGTGCTGCCACAATTTGCAGGGCGGACGTATCTCATCTGAAAGATTCATTGGCAATCATGCAAGATGCAGAAGCTGCACTTGCAGCAAAAGAGATAGAAAAGGTAGGAAAGTCTGGTACCACAGAAAGTTCATGTGTGATTTCATGGGTTGGGTTCCTGGTAGACTGTAAACTGATGTTTTGCCATTAAGGTCCCTTGTTGTTTGAGCAGGAATGTCATCATTTGTTTGTGTTCAATGTGATGATGATTTCTGTTCCTGGTGGAATCAAATTCAAGTATGGAGAGTTCTTGATACTTGTGAGGGACAGAGCGCCTCCTCAGTACTCATAGGGACAAGGAGCCTCCTCAGTACTCATAGGGATAAAGAGCTCCTTTGTACTCATAGGGACGTAGAGCTCCTTGGTACTCATGGGATATAGTGCTGTGATACTTTTAGTGACAATATAGAGCATACGTTGTGGTTTATATGGATGGATGGAAATTGCACCACGGCTAGTGTTGTGTAGCATTTGACACATGAGATGATGTGCGGAGCAGGAAAAGCCTTCGTTTGAGTACTCTGGGAAGTTGGCGGCAGAGACAAACAAAGTGAAAGGTGAGGACCTGTCTTTTTGCTCCAAATTCTTTGCTTGCAAGACTTTAAAGAAAAGATGACATACTTCGGTCAAGAAGTTTACAGTTGTGTGCTGTTTTAGAAACTTCTAGAAAGGCATTCATCTTCTTAAAGTGTGATTCTTAACTTGTATAATATGGCATGAGGAGCTTTGGTATGAGAAGTGCAAGTATACTTTGTTACTTATGAGTGTAATAATTATTGGTACCAAGAGGTCTTATTTTGGTGATTGGGTGTGGCAGGTGTAACACTGCAATTTACAGAGCCTCCAGAAGCGCGGAAGCCATCAATTAGGTGGAGATTGTATGTCTTCAAGGATGGTGAAGCATTGAATGGTGGGCCCTGATTACTAATTACTGTGTCTGGCCTCAATTCCTAGAGTTTGTGATGTTCTGGTGTTCACTTCTCGTTGACTTCTCTATTGAACTTATGCATCTAGGGCTTGTCTCTGAGGGAGAGGTAGTCCTGGTACTCAAGTCATCATCAGCTTCTGGATCCAATGTTCATAGAGCACAGATTTTGCTGAGGGCCAGATCTACCTTAGTATCAAATCTTGTTTTCTTCATCATTCAATCTAGAAAGACTTCTATAATGACAAAAGGTGTTACCTGTTTTGTAGACCCATTGTACATACATCGGCAGACCTGTTACTTGTTTGGGCGGGAGCGAAGAGTAGCGGATATCCCCACTGACCATCCCTCCTGTAGCAAGCAACATGCAGTCATTCAGTACAGGTAATTGAACTCCACCCATCAGCTGTCTGGGCGCCTCTCCTCTCAAGTGCTAGATTTTTTCCAATGAAAGTATTTTTCACACATAGAAAACCTAATGTTATCTTTGTTGAATAATGTGAGACTTGTCATGTGATGCATAACAGTTTGTTCTCTTGTGCATTAGGGTAATTGTGAAGTGATAGCAGCCAATGCACATGCAGGTGATTGGATATTTTTTTGTCCAACCCATTCTTATGACACTCAAGTCAGGGGAAATATGATAGATTTTGTCTTGACATATTGCAATGAGATTAATGATGTTCAAATTCCATCTGCATTGTTGCATGTTAGTTTGTTGCCTGGTTGTTGTGGAACTTTTGGATTGAGTCCCACATGGTGCCTACATCAGATTCAAGACATTTTGGACCATTCTTGGGGGTGGTATGCACAAGGCAAGGATGTTATGAACTAGTTTTTCCCTGCTTCATAACCAAAGTATGAAGTTTTGTTCAGAAATGAAGTATTAAGGTCCCTGAACATGCATGTGACTGTCACTGTCATTCAAACCCATCCTCAATTCTGTCTTATGGTCTTGGTTTCTCTTTTCTTTGGGGTGCAGTTTCCTCTTTTTCATGCTTACTGATTTGTTGCTAGTTTTTTGGGTCAGATCTGCAACATCCATTATGTTAGTATTGGGTCACTTCTCAGTTCGTTTCAGGTTGACTAAAATCATGAGTATTGAGAAATTCTCAACCCAGCTATAGCAGGGGTCACCATGTCAACTGTCCACCCTAAACCATGTGTTTACATGGCACTCAAGCATTGAGGGATAGGCAACTGTATTGCCCCATTACGGCAGTCACAAAAGTCTTCCGAGCTCCAAAAGGAGGCAAGACTCATAAGTGTTCAAAAAAGGGTGAAGAAAGGGCCAAGTGATTGTGCAAAGTTGGGCAGCTATCCTTCTTTTTGTTGGTTCAGAAATATTGAAATGAATGTCTTGGTATGGGTACAGATTAACTGAGAAGGAGGAACCGGATGGTATGATAGCCAGCAAAGTAAGGTAAGTAAACAGCAGAGAAGCATGCAAGTAAGCTTCAGGTTGCTTTTATACAGTATTTGAAGATTGTTGTAGGATGTTGTCAAATATTCTAAGAAGAGATGGGATGTGTTACTTGTCACCTACATTTTCTGCTATGTACTGTGTAAAACAAACAAGGGAGACCAAGAAGAGACTAATTGAGTGTGATATGATGGCAGACCGTATATCATGGACCTGGGAAGCACCAATGGTACATTCTTGAATGTAAGTTCCTATTACTATTGCAACCTATAAGTCTTGCTGTTGCAATTAAGGACAATCTTAGCAATTGTGTTGCATATTTGCATGATGATACTGCACCACTGGTTGACAATGGGTGTGAGTGACATGTGATGCAGGGTAAACGTATTGACCCCCAACGATACTATGAACTTTTGGAGACAGATACTATCAAGTTTGGGAACAGTAGGTATGTATTCTCATGTCCTTGTTGTTGGTCAAAGATTAACACATTGATTTAACACTTTCTAGACAGCAGTGCCTTGTTAGATGAGTGAGCTACACTGTTGTGTCCTTTTCATAGTCATTTGTTTTGGGAATTGACTAGGCCAATGTATGCAAATGAAAGAGTATGGAGTAATGGGTTTCTTATCTGTAACCTGTGGTCTTCTCTCAAAAGAGGAGCTCATTGTGTGTTTATTCCCTTTGCTTTAAGATTGTTGTCTGATAGCTTATTGTTGTCAATTTACTATACTAAGCCAGGTAAACCAAGAGACTGATTAGTGAAGGGCTGAGTCACCTATGTAAGGATAGCTTAACCCATGACCCTTATCTCTGTTGTTGTCACTCTTAATGTTGTAATGTCACTGGGTTACAATGACAGCTTATCTCTTTGATTTATTTGGCTGCTGATGCAGTGGGTGTGTACAATGTTTTGCAGCCGTGAATATGTGTTGTTGCATGAACATTCAACTGGATAACTCAACCCATACACTTGTGGTGGCAAGTTGGGTGTGTACCCAAGACTCATGGTCTGGATGTAACACTTTGAGGCAAGTGGGATTTGAACAAACAAGTCGACTGAGATTCACTATGTGGGTGGGCCATGAATTCAGTCTACTTGAGAAGCAAAAGATGACACTTGCAGATTGTGACAAAGGAGATTAGTCAAAAAGGTCTTATGCAAGTATTCATCTATTCTTTTGGATAGTATTGGGTTGTTAAAAATGGTATGCTGATCTTCAAAGGCTTACAGAGGCTCACATTGTCCTTCAGACTTCAGTACTGGGGATGTTCTTGATGTTTCTTGCATTGGCAAGCCTACTTTGTATCTGGCTTGGGAATTACAGATCTTTGGTTTTCCCACCTATGGTGCAGACTGGTTTATGTTGCATATCAGTATTGCAGTCCATCTACTACATATGTATGCAAAGGGTTTTAACTAGATTGCTTTTATTTCCTACCACACCTCATTATGCTGTTTCTTCTCATGCTTCTGGTGCATTATTTTTTGCTCAATCAAAATAACAGTTGTTCTTGATGGGTATTTTGCTCCAAGGAGAACGAGGTTTTATGGTAAAATAAGCTAATTCAAGATCAATCAATCTTGGGGTGGGTATAATGTTAGTAGGTTTTAAGTTTTGTTTTCTATCTTGTCTCCCATGTTCCATCTTTGTTTTTGTAATCTTAGAGTATCTTATTAGTTTTTACATGTTGGAGAGACTATGGAATGATGTTGAGTTCATATTTGGTTCCACATTTGAGGAGTGTTCACCAGGTGTTACTACAAATTGGGAGTGCCATAACATGTAGCTCCAGCAGAAGAATCCAAAATCAAAGGTGAATCATGTTTCGGCATGTCTTTGCAAATTCCATTTAAATACAGTTCTCAATATCTTGAGAAGGTATGTCAGAAGGAGATTTCTTTTCACCTAGTTTGGCCTGTACGAATGGCCTCAAGTGTGAACCCATCACCAAACTTATTTCTCCTTCCAAAACCAATTTTTGTAATTGAGTTGAGTTTTTTGTGACAAAAATTGCTCAAAATTTAATGTCTTCCACAGCTTATTAGGCCTAAAAGTTATGAAATTGCTTCCATAAAATCTTACTAGTTGACAGCTTTCCCACAATACCAAGAACTTGTGTTTCTTTTTCAATTTTGTGATGTCACATTGGTGATCATCCATAAGGAGATTAGTCACATTTGGCTATAGACCAGCTATGAAAGTAGAAATATATTAAAATCCTTTTATATATTGGCTACATGCTTGAACAATGTGTAGAACCATGGTGATTGTTTAGATTTTTTTTGGGGGTGACTTTTCAAAATAGAAGGGAATGTTTTGACATGATAAAAAAAAAATTGAAAATGTTTTTCAACAAATGAGAAAAAATCAACCAAAAACAAATGTTGCTAGAAACACACCCCAATTTCCTTTTTTTAAATATTAATTTTATTGAATTTTCTTCAACAAAGTTGTTCAATGTTCAATAATTCTTGCCCTTCAAGACAGGAACCATCCTTACTCATTGAGGGCTTTCCAATGGTACCAAGAGCACAACACAACATGGGCCAGTATGGTTTGGGAGATCTCAATGAGACAAACAAAACAAACAAACAACCTTCTTTAATTCTAAAGACAATATTAATTGGAGTTGGTATAGGATAGACAAGTTTAAGGTCCATTATTCATCTGGTCCTACCAAATTAGATTCTAGTGATTGGGATTTGTTTGAATAGAATGAAACATTGTCTTTTGTAATTTGTGTTGTTTTAATTTCACACAAGAATAAATTATTGTCTCATGCTTCAAGAACAATTTGTCTTCTCCTTGTGTTTGTGCAAGTAAGAGGATTTATTACAAGTTACACATTGCATAATATCATTATTACACTTTAACCAAATTTATTTATATCAAAAGTTATTTCAACATATCATATCATTGATATGAACATGTGTTGTTTAGGCTTCATGTGGATATGTTGACATCATTCCAAAGATTATCATCAAAGGAATAAATGTCAATGTAAAAGGTGAGAATGGAAAAAATGCTTCACCTTTAGCATGCAAAAACAATCATGATAATCATTTTGTTACTATTCATGGTATTCTATCTCCTCTTTATTTCTCCTAACCTTTTTTTTGTTTTATAGATCATGATGGATCATGCTTTTGATCTTTCAACTATTTTTTTGGAAATTCATTAGTTTAAAATCCAATTTGGACCATCGTTAAATATATGAGTAATTGACCAACATTGTCCTTGTTACAAATGTCCTTACTTGATAATGAAATATAACAAACATATAATATAAAAATTAATGATTTTCTTTCATATGAATTTAAAATACCCTTGCAACTTATGAAAACCTTAAAAATTATTATTGACATTGTAAAAAGGATAGAAGATGATTTTTTTTGCCATAAAATAAACACAATTTGATGAAATCAAAAAAATTGTATGTTTTAAAAACTCATTTGTTGATCCTTGTCCCTTATGCAAATTATGACCTACTACAAAAAATAATCCATTTTGTTTATTGCATAATTTATTGTACATGGATGTAATTTTTATATACTACATATTACATATTACCATTGTACCTCAGCATCTAAGACACTAATTGTTATCTATATATTAAGATAGGTGTTTGTTTTTGTTTGTTTGTTTGTTTGTGACCACACCTTCGCCCTCATGAATTGTGAAAACCCTTGCTACACTTTTGGTATTGTTGGAAAATGGTTGGTGAGGCAATGTGCATGGTGGTCATTTCATAAATTTTCAACTAGCACAACAAAAGTTATTGAATTTAGAATGACTTTCATCATTGAAAATTAATTAAAATTTACAAACTTAGTTTTTTTCAACCATTCAAAACCTTCTCATCGTACTAACATTTGCCTCTTCATATCAAATGAGAAAATGCATTTGCATTTTCATTTCAACATGGAAAAAAATGCATGGAAAACTTCCCATTGGCCATCCTATCTACCCTTTCATTATGAACATTTTATTTGCCCTTTCACATCCCAAACCTTGCCAAGTTGCATCCCAAATTTTAACACCCTTTCCATCCAAACACTTGGGGCCAATGATATTAGAATTCATAGTTTTGGTTAATAAGAAATTTTCATAATTGAATTATTTTTAAATCATGCATTTTAGAGTTTTGAAGAGGTTTTCCAAAAATTATATCCTTCAAAACCTTGAAATGATCCCACTTGGGTTGATTGCACAAGGGTTTAAGAATGTTATTTTGTGAGTAGGTGAAGATGAATGCAAACCTAAGAAAGAATATTTAAAATATATTTTTTCCACTTTAGAAAATTATTCATTGATCATTTTTATCAAAGTGGATAGAATATATTATAACGATTTTTATGTTCAACCACATCAATGAACCTTCCACAAAGCAATGCCCACAACAACCCAATGGAAAGCCATTAATACAACTCTTGTTCCAACAAAAATGTGTCACATGTCACCTTTTAGTGATTTTTGGTTTAATTAACACCTTTCACATTCTTGTATGTTTGGAGGTGTTAAAGCTCTAAAATGTTTAGATATGAATTACACTAGTACGATTTTAGAAAACAAATGACTATGTTTATAATTGGATTTATAGTCATATTGGATTAAATGACTATGGTCATTAAAGTCATACCAGACATTTTGTTTAAACAACTCAACATGACATGGTGTCATGTCATGTCCAAAACAACTATGTGTAAAGTCCACATGGATTTACACTTAAAATGTAAATCTATATGTAATCATTTTATAATAATTTAGGCACATGTAATCATGTTATAGTCATTTATGACACATGTAATCATGTTGAAATCATTTAGGACCAAGTTTAGAATGTCATTAGAGGGAATTGAACCCTCATCTCCACGGCCATAAACTAACTCCTTAAGTATCCAACCAATATTTCAAATTGTGGTATATTGTTCCATCACATAAATATAATCATGTATATTTCAAATCCTATGCATTATCATATCATTATTTAATTATGTAAGTTTATAGTGAAATTAATTTCACATTTTAATTACATAACTATTATTAATTTCATTACATATTTACACCATGTGGCAAAATTACACATGATAAATGGTAAGTGATGGACATTAATTTTCCACATCATATTTTAAATAATATCACAAATTGTTTAATAAGTGAATGCATAAAACACCAAATCCTTATGATATCATATGCCATATAGTAATGTTATATGTTACATCATGTCATAGTTATTGTTGTTGCTTAATCATTTTAGCAACTTTACATCTTTAACTTGAATGTATATAAAATTGAATACATGCCTACATTATGTTAAACATCCATTTTATTAATTCATTAGTTGTAAGAAGCATTAGATTGCAACTACACATATTATCACATAAGCTAGATAGTTATAAATATGATTCATAGTTGTTTTTTTAGTTGTTGTTGAAGACCACTAATTATTTGAGAAGTGCTTGCATAGGACATGAATTTTTCTAGTGTTAAATGAAAAAACCTAATAGGAAGGAGTTGTTTTAACCAAATCTGTCACAACCCCTTTGTAATGAAAGATTTCATGAAACATTATAGATTGTGGGAAGATCTTGAAGTTGTTTTGTTGATATACTTTTATAGTTTATTTAACTAGATGAGGAAAGGGGTGATATAAATCAAGAACTTGTAGTTTTAAGTTATTAAATCTTGTGCTGATTTTTATAATGAATATACTATTTATAGTCCCAAGATGAGTTTTAAATGATTCAAGTGTAAAGACAAGCAATGCAAACAAGCATTTGATGACACTTCATTTTGGCACATCTCTCCATAGCATTTACTATGGTGGTAATGGGTCTATGCTAGGAATTGAAATTTGGTGCTAATGTGAATATAAGTCCCATTGCCATGGGAGATGATAGTTTTTCAAAAGTGAAGTTTCAAGGTCTTTGTACCACTTTTCATAGTCCCATAATGAGTTTGGAATAAGGCAAATGTTTAAAGCAACAAACATAAGAAACCATTTTATTCTCTCACATCTCTCCAACTTGTGTTAAATGGAAAATTAAAACAATTTGGAGTTGGAGACATGAGAATTTTAATTACCTTCCAATGTTGATTTCGAAGTTCATTTGGGCTTAGTGTGGTTGAAAGGCTACACCAAGAGCACGAATTGCTTCTACCAACTAATTATTGAAATCTTACATTAAATTACATGAATATATTATAAATGGGTAAATGTAGTTAGATATGCAATATTGATTAAATAGGATTATTGATTAGCAAAAGGAAAAATGACTTTAAAACTTTCAATTTTAAAAAAAGGTTAGCAATAGATGAATTGACACAAAAACATAAATCAATTAGCTTGGAAAACAAAATGAAAGAACTAAGGGTTTTAGGCAAAAAAATTGTAAAATAAACCAAAAAAATAGTTGGCCTAAAATCCAAAATTTTATAATTGAAGTAATTTTTGACATACACATTAAAAATAGATTAAAAAACTTTGTAAGTAGAATTATAAAACCATCATGACCTCCATTGGGTTTGTGGTACATTGAATACAAAATTTCAATAACTCTTTTATAATAAAAGTAGGTTACAAGTAGCTTTGAAATTGACTAGTCAATATAATGTTCAAAATAACTTTTACATTAAAAAAAGTTCAATATATTATGACTATAATATGTATAATTTGAAAACACATAAATGTATTTTAAGTTTCTATTAACTTGAAAGTTTTTTATAAAAAATCAGTATTTGATATACTTTGATCTAGTTTTTTTCTAGAACCCAAACATTTATCCAAGTAGTTTTTTTTTTTTGAAATCTACTTAGATTTATACTAAAAATGTGGTTCTTAAACTTTATTATAATAAACTAAAAGAATATCCTTATACTAATCAATGAATAAAATAACTTTTACTTCAATATATCAAAGCCTACTTATGGCCACTTGTTAATTTTTGTGACAATGATCACCAATTGACTAGTTTACCATACTTTTGCCCTTTTAAAAGTAGAAATATGTATATGTGGGGTGTTAACATAGCTCTCTTGTTTTACAATGTTGAATGTGAAAAAATAATGGTGGAATCATGGTCTACTTGTGAGTTACTTGACATTTTCCATTGCTCGAAGAAGCGCAATCTTCTTCAATGTGCATATATTGTGTGAATACAATGAACATAACATTTCCATTGCTTAAGTAAAAAATGATAATGTGTTTTGTCATAATGTTAGTTTAACTAGTTAGATTGTGTGCAATAACTCAAAGAATATTTCAAGATGATGTACCATCTAAACTTGACCCCAAAAAAATCTTTAAAACTCAAAGTTTGTTTATGGGTGTAAGTGTAGAAGTGTGGCACAACCCATGAAATTGAATAAATGACAATGTGAAGGAAACCTTAAATATTTTATGATATTCTAATTAGCAAGTAACTTGAGGAGAATGCTAAGTATTAATTCTATATAACTTTTATTTATATTATTCTTGCAACAAAATTTGTATATCAAAACATATATTTTATATTCTATAGAAAAAAAATACAAAAATTGATACAATTCATGATTGTAACAATGATTCTATATTTCCCACACACAATTCTTATCAAAACATTACATTGTTTCTCAATCCTTCACGATTCTATACAAAAATTACATCATCAAATCAAAAACAAAAGTCTATGTTCCATGTCCAAGCTTCTACTAGATTTGCCATACCATTCTATACTGTTACAATGTACTCCCAAAACATTATGGAAGAAGAGTAATTTGAATCTTCACTCCAAAAATAAAATTCAAAATCCCCTTAATGTCTAATGTTAAACATTACGCTCCTTGTACTTCAAATTTCATCTTTAAAATTTTGAAAATATGAAGTACAGAGTCAAATATGCTAAAATAACTTTTACACAACTATTCATTTTTGCTTCCTAGGATATAAGTATATCCAAAAGTGTCAACATTAAAGATTGTGCCTCCTACACTTATTTTGGTGTCACAAGTTGTTAATAATAAACTTCAAACTAAGGCTAAATATGTCCATTATCCTCCTCTTCTTCTTTAAGCATACCCATGGCAGTTGTCAAAACATTTATGGAATTACCAATTTCTAACACTACCATATACTTCATAGATTCTAGTCCTAAAGGTAGTTATTATCCAAATTATTACACATGTACCTTTGCTACAACATGTAACTCTATTGGATTTTTTGTTGATGTGGCATTGCTTCTTCATTTTTACAAGATTTGTGATTATTGCCCCTTTTAACCTTATAGTTTTTCCATTAGGGCCTACATGTTCATATAATTTAAGATTTTCTTATTTAACATTTGGAGTTTGAACTAAAGATACATAAATGAAATCAAAATATGCTTCCTTATATGCCTTCAACATTTCTTTTTATGACTTTTCATTACTAGCTTTACGTTTGGCAAATGTCTCCTCCAAATTTGCAACCAACATATCATGCATTAGATTCCACCAAGTGTTTACATTTCTAATTGTTGTTTCTAGCACTTTTTACTTCATCTTGAGGATGATGTATTGTATCATCATGTCACTAGTAGAAAACACACCTTTTTTAACCAAAAAGTTTTCAATTATACTTCATTTGCAATGATGTGCAATTGAGTTTTTAATGATTTTAAAGCTAAAATTATGGCAATTACTAATTAAATTGACTCATTTACTATATTGGTATATAGTTGAAATCATTTTTCAATGAGGTGGTCATTTGTTAAATATTCATGGCATCAACAATGTCTCCAAGTTGAATGCCTAATTATGTTGGTAAATAATGTGAAACATGTTTCAACTAAGGGGTCATTTTTAGAACATTTTTGACATCTAAGCTTCTCTAATTAGCACATAGTCAAAACATTGAATAATGTTCAACTATTTTGGTGACACCATCAACACACATATATGGGTGATAAAATGTTTTAGAGGATGGATGAAATGCAATCTTGTTTACAACTATGTTATGACTATCTTTTTCAACTAGACTAATAGACAATTAGTAAGCGACTTCAATCTTATACATAGAACATTTCAATGTTTATTTAAAATTATGATAATACTAAATTATATGTGAATATTATTTGTATAAATGATAATAATTTTTTGTGCATATAAATAGTAGATTTTAATTTAAAATAAAAACTAAAAAATTCTGAAATATAATTTTGTAATAATGTGTATGTTCAATACATAATATAATTTATTATTTTATGTGAATCGAATTTTAGTTACAACATATCAAGTAATGATACATAAATTGATAATGCAATAATAATAATAATTAATCAATTAACAAGTTGATGGATAAATTAATTTTTGGTTATTAATTGACATTTATTTGGTGATTAGTTAATTATATAAAATATTAACTACTTAATGTACTAGGTTTAAGTATGTACATGTGCCTAAAGGTAGCATGTAAGTAGCATGTTAAACTTCATAAATAACTAATAGGTGTAATATGCCTAAATTAAGGCTTACTAGCTATGAACTTAAGTATGGTATGTACTTTATGCAAAATAAACTTGTAGGTTAAATAACCAAATTAGTATGGTTGATTTGACTAAGTGTCAAATCAAAATGGCCAATTTGATTAATTGTAAATTACAATGGCCATTAATTATCGTCAATTTGACTAAACCTTGATCATTTTAATGGGTCTTTGGCCTTTTAAAACTAAATGTTTGGTTTGTCACATGTTCAAAAAGGTCACTTTAGTCACATGTCTCAATCAATAGTAACTTGTGTTTTTCATGCCCCAAGCCTTTAGTCAAAATGACCATCCCCTCAATGTGGACATTTTAGTGAAGTTGGACATTTTGAAAAGTGATGTTTTCTTGTAGTGATGCTAGATGCTTTCCAGTGTGATGAACATCAAAGCCCATCAAGGTGAACAAATGATATTTCACATCATTTGTGCCAAACGTGGCATCCATGGAAATTGTTCCATTATGGCCATATGTAAGGATGGATTGACATTGCATTGGTGTTTGGATGCCTAAAGCAAATGGGACTTGAATTCCTTAATTTCACTGAGTTCTTGAAGATAAAATATGTGCTTTGAATGATGCAAAGCCTAAGATCGTATTGAAATGGTCAAGTTTTTGTGCAATTGCCAATTCGTTTTCTTATGTTTCTGATCCAAATATGTAATGTCTTGTTGTTAAATGAAGTCATCCCTTGTCATGGCTTCTCCAACATTCACATGTTCCCACCAAATTGTTTTATGCTTGTCATAAATTTGTTTAGCGGTGTGCCTTAAACTCAATTGAGTCCAAATGTGATCTTTCAAAATTTGGGGTGGATATTGTGACATGCAAGCTGATGATTCAAGATCTTGTTCGCCATGTGTTGGCTCACCATTCATTTGCATGTGTCTTTGATGGTAAAAACATAGCTCCACCACATCAAGTCATTTGTACAATTGCTTGATTAAAAAGTTGACCAAACATCCTCGTTTGATTGATTTTACATGGTTTGGGTCATTATGGTGATCATCAAGACCATAGGCACAATCATACCTACAAAACATTCTTAGGATCATATGTGTTTGTGAAGGACATTTGAAAGACAAAAGAAAATGCATGAAACATCACAATATACCAAGTATGGCCAATGTGGTTTTTTATTGATGGGGTCTTTATATCCTTTTGTGGGGGCAAGTTTTTGTGCGTATTCCACTCCACTAAGGTTTGCACATCACTTTGCTAGCCTTCCAAAAATTCGCACACATGTGCATGTGGTATGTACACAATCTCGATTGGCATTTTGTTTGTGCCTCCATGCTTCACCTTGAGAGTCCACACCAAATCCACATTTGAAAAAGGAAATTTTATTGGGCTTTGGATTTGAATTGATTGTGATTTGGGAACTTGACCCATGCTTGTAAACTTGTAAAAACGTGCACCTACAATATCCACTTTTCTCATTAAACCATGATTATTAGTGGAATACATAACTAATCAATACTTGCATAATTAATACATTATGCATGGAACCTAGGTTGGTAATATTTACATGCCAAACTAATAACAACACTAAGAATGTAAATGTTCTACTTATAATATATATGCCAATTACTTAAATCCACAATGGACATGGGACCCAACACTATAATACCCCCATACCAACCTTAAACACACACTAGACCTAGGGCCCAACCTTGCAATGCTTGCATTCCAAACCAAAACACACATTGGACATGGGACCCAACTTGGTACTATTCACATTCCAAAATCAAAACACACACTGAAAATGGGATTCAACCTTGCAATATTTGCATTCCAAAACCAAGACACACACTAGACATGAGACCCGACCTTGCAATACTTGCATTCCAAAACTGAAACACATATTGGACATGGGGCCCATTCCCATAATACTCATATTTAGGACTAATAACTACATATATATAATCAAACATTTGCTGATTTTATAATCTTATCCCATGATAAAAAAAATGTAGGTTATATTCACATGTTGATCCATTACATGAAACTAATTGAATTGTAATTCACCTAAAACCACACATGAATGAAAAAATGAAGGGGAGGAAAAGAAAACCTTTAATTTTATGGTCCAAGGTGATGACATTATTGTTTCAAAGCTTTTCAACCCTAAAATAAAAATCCCTAAATATTGTTATAAATTAAACCCTAAACATGTATCATTTAAAAAAAAGGTTCCAACCCCAACTACAAAACCTTAAACATCTCTATGATAACTATACAAAAATAATTTGAGATGAGCTAATTATGTATTAAAAATCAAAGCTCAAAAAATTAAGAATTTTAACAAGTGAAAAAAAATAAAAATTCTTACCTTCTAATTTGAGTCTCTCCAACTTGAAAGATGATTCTCACCACTCCCCTTCAAAAGAAAAGCAATGAGGTTCATTTGCTCAATATATAATTCATGATTCTTCCTTCCTAAATTAACCTAACTTTGAATGTAATTAAGATAAAAAATGATGTTTCTGCAAAGGTCAAAATTTTTTGGGACATCTTACCAACCTTAAATCCTCCTTTGATCCATTATATTTTATAAAATATAATTTTTTCCCTCTTAACCCAAGGTATTACATTATTGAATTATGTTGTATACAATATGCAATAAATGGTGCAAAGTGAAGGCTCATGGGGAAATTAATGGTAGGAATAGCTCATAAGTGCAATACTTGCAAAAGAGGATTAAAAATAATTATATTTATTGTAACCGGCTGAATGCAATACTTACATTTGAATTATTTTCATTGGTTGCTGTTGATGTTCCATAGGTGTTGGGTAGGTAGATAGGTAGGAGGGAGGGTAGGTAGGTAAGAATGCCGTGACAAATTTAGGTGGGAAAAGGGGGTGTGAATCTAGTAGGTAGGTAGGTGAGAGGGGGGGGGAAGTTGATTCTTAGTGGGTAGGTAGTATGTAGCTGGGCAGGTGATTTCAAAGTTGGGAAAAAAAAACCCCAAAGACAAGGTCAGCATCAAAAAAGTCAACAAAGGTCAACGCACATTCAACCACTAGATGAGAAATCCCACCCCATCCAGTGGACAGAATTCCCAACTGGTGTGCTGGTGGGTGCTGGTTCATGTTGGCCCAACAACTTGGGTTTGAGACTGTTTGGACCTATGGTGTGGAAGTTATTGATTATTGAACCATTTTCTCATTATAAAATTAAACAAAATTGAAACTGAAAACTTTACTGGAATTTGGGGGTATTATTGATGTTGTTGGAAAGCCTTGGGTGAGTCAGATTTAATAGAGTTCATTTCACAATTTTCAGAGCTAAGGTGTTAACGATATTGCTTTTTGAGTGGATTTTGTTTCTGGAAATTCAAAAAAAATTGCAAAAATTGGGTTTGGAAGGAAAAATGAATTGAGCCCTCAATATGTTCACACTTGGGCCAATGATGCAGGCTATACTAGTATTAATAAAAGCACAAATTTTAGTGTTACATATACTAGTGTGGTCTATGCCATTGGCCCAAGTGTGAACCCATTACCAAATAGGGAAACTCAACAACCCATTCAAATCAAAAAAAAAAAAAAGATAAAAGGAAAGTGTAAAGCTTTCGTGATACTACAAATGAAGTGAAACCAATAAGAAAACCTAGGCTTGCAACCCAATTAGAAGCATCAAAATGTGATATTCCCATTTCAAGCCAAAAGAAATGAACATTTAGTTTCATTAGATGGGATTAGGTGAAAACACACTAGGGTGAAACAAAATAATTAGTTGAAAGTTCATTTTAAAAATCCAAATCCAATGTATTTTTCAATATAAAAATTTAGATGATGTTGACATTCACTTTTTTATCCATGTCTAAGTTCATATCACCTTAATTAAAACTTGTTTAACATCCCTAAAAAATGAGCTTTGAAAAAATTAATTTAAACATCTAAATGGAGTTTATAATTTTAATGTCTTCATTTTGAATCTTTAAAAAGTGAAACTTTTTTTTATTTGATTTTTTCATCTTGAGTGTTATGATATTTCAATGTGTAGTGATAAACAAATATAAACATGCTCTTCAACTACACTAGAAACAAAAATTCATAATCATAATAGTGGAGTATGACAATTTGATGTACCTACATTGTAGAGTCCTTAAGGTACATTTGAAGTCGTAGTCCAACTCTAATGACTTTCAATTTTTGACAACTTTTGCCTATCACAAGTCTAAAATTGTTATTGCACAAGATTAGGGCTCCCCTATGCATGATAACAACATTCAAAACTTCACTCCATTTCAATACAATTGTCTAAAATCATGACACATATTGTTGAATGTCAAGAACACTTGTGCAACACAGATTAATTTTGTGACACCTAGAATTCACACATGAGAATAATTTGTAGCATGATAATCCACCACTCCAAAGCCTTATTGTTCTTGAGGTAGTCACCAATGTAGCAATATATAAAGCAACAACATCAACAAATAAGGGAGCAGCAACACAAATGCCACAAATTGTACACCTAGAATGCAATCAAAAAACATTTGTCAACCATATGGAGTTTTTATGTAAAAACAAAATCCTTGATGCCATTTGAGAATTCTACATGATCGGCTACAAAATTTGGTCAACATATTGGCAATACAAATGTTTGTAAAAAACATTTGGATACCCATCAAAGCTTGGTGGAAGTAACAAAAAAGAGTTTTAAAGCCTTGATTGAATTTTTAGGCTACATTCATCTGGTGAACCTATAAATTGAGAACCAATGAAAAATAGTTCAACAAGAAATTTGAGAATGAGCTACAGTACTTCACATGCCATGATGAAAATTTGTGTTGGATTCAAAATGAAAATGGTGAATGTGATTGTAAGCTTCAGAGAAATGATGGTTCAAACATTTTATTCAAGGAAAAATCAACCAATACCTACATCGCCCCTTGGACATGGCCAATTGAACACAGAAGTTGCAAGCTTTGTTACTCAACTCAACTAAGATCCTAGATTTTAAACAATGATACATACTATATACATATTGTATAGCATGATAATAAAATTGGAACTTTGAAATGTGGATGATACCTGCAAATTATAGAATTGTTGCATGATCAAACTAGATTGTGTTGAGTTGCAAAATACATTTCCAAATTCCAAGATGTCTTTGCTGGTAAAGCTTCTAGATGGCCCAGCTAAACCCTGACCTTTTTTGCTTGGGATGAGCACAATTGCCTTGCTGACCAGTATGATATCCTCTTCTTCATTTGGTGCAGATGTATGGAACAAAATCTTGCCTGGTATAACACACTGGCAAGTCCCAAGTTTTTTGGCTACTATCCATTCAATGTGAGCACTGCAGCTTGATCCTTAGGGGAGATTCTCATTGGGGGCGTCAACTTCACAGGGTTTAGCTGGATCACGTTCCCAATGGTGACTGAACTGGGAATAATTGTATTGGACTGGCTTGGAAAACTCTTGCATCTCCCAGAAGAATGAATTTCTTTCATCGGGTAATGCCACATACACCATTTGTATACCTCACTGGATTGCAATGTCATACAACAGTATGCAGTACCTGCAGGTTTTCTTCATTTTTCTCCTGCAGTTGGTGAGGCTATGAGGTAGATTAATCTCCAGCCAATTTTGTGGTTATTTTCTCCTAAGAGCTCTTAAATCCTGAATTGCAGGGAAGGGTGGGGGTGTAATTCAAGGCACCTCTAGTGAGGCAGTTTTGGTAGTAATGTTAGCAGCGCGCAAGTGTGTTTTGAAAAAAGTTTGTACTTCTCAGGGTATGTCAGAGGCAGAAGCATTGACTAATTAGCTTTTGGTTTACAGTTCTGATCAAGCAGTCTTGTGTTCTCAGAGCATGTTAGGTACTGAATCTCTTGCATAGAAGCCTCCAGTGTTTACTGCCTCACTTCTGCACTACCGCTGTATCATGTTATGACAGCATGTTAGGGGCCTGCTTTCCGGCCTAAGAAGAACTGGTATTTCTCTGACAGTGTGCTGTTCCATATGGTAGAAATGTGACTGGTCTTCATGGATTTTTCTTGGGGATTGCACATACAGATAGCTGGTATTGCCACAGCAAACTTCCGGCCTCTGCCAAGATGCTTCCAGCCACTTTTCCTTGTCCCCAGCAGTACTGACAAAAGCTGCAGCCAGTGATGTTGCAGCTGGTCTTGTTCCTTTCTTCCTCTGTGCAACAGTATTAAATCTCAAAGCTCCTCCCTCAAGATTTTCTTGTTGATTGGTATTTGGCAAAAATTTCCCTATTTTGGATAAAACAGTTTGAGAAAGACTTGGGAGAACTTTTAAATATGTTTTTCCAGCAACAATTTAAAACTAATGCAAAATGAGAATTCCAGTGTTTAAGCATCATTTTAGTGATCAAGTCTTTTAGGATTTGAACGGATCAGCAGTGTTTAAACAGTTAATCTACATGCGCGTTAAGACACCCAATTAGGTTTGAAGAGGTTGGGAACCTGATGATCCAGCACAGAAAGAACCAGCTGATTTTCCAATCAAAACAAGGCATTTAGCAAATGTTCATAGGTCTGGGTCTAGGGTGGAGACTCTCCAACAACTCAGTTCTACAAGTCATGAATTCTCTGCTCTCAGGCAATGGAAGTTATATATGCAAATGCCTCATTGAGCAGCAAGCTACTAACAAAAGCTGTTTTCTACAGTGCATGCCAAGTTGAGTTCAGGCCAACATCCCCATTCTAATGGCCCAAAGTCAACATCCAAATGGGCTGTAGAAACCAGTGTTGACAGGTTGTTTCTTTTTTTCAATATTAGCTTGCTGGGTAGGTTTGTTTTTGGATTGTTTTTGCACCACACAGGTTTATCAATATCAACGCTGGTTGAGACAAATTGGTTATCCTACTGGAGTTATACACACAGGTTATAGGGTTTATTAAAAAAAAAATTTAAATGAACGTGATCAGCACAGTAAACCCCAACCATGATGGATAACTCGCTAAATCAGTTCATGATCTTATACCTAAACAAGTGTGATTCATATATCAATTACAAGCACCATAGTTGAAACAGAAGACTCGGCCACAGAACTAAAAGACATGTCCACAAGGAGAGACTGGAAAATGGAAATCCTATCATTGTTCATGAGCTTGGAAAGTCCCAGAGACATGCAAAATGCAGCCGACCAAGATTCCTGTCATCATTCATGATGAGTTTACTTTGTACAAGTCTCACCAAACTGCTTATAATGTATTGAACCTATATCCATACTAGGAGTGCTGTCCACAAGATAGAGGAATTAGCCAAGATATGTAAGGGCATTCCAACCGCCAGCATGTCTTCCTTCTGATTCAGAAAAGAGACATAGTTCAAGCATTGATTCGGTACCCCTGCACCCAAAATCCCCAGCTTGGCCTCGTCTATCGCCTGCTAAGTGCCATGAAATCAGAACCAACCGACATCACAACACACAGATCGCTAGTCGAAGCACATACCATATTTCACTATTGAACACTCCAAACTCCAAGACGCAGGAACGTACAAGGTAATTGCAAATTTCCCTCATTAGAAAACAGACACCAAAAAGATCTCAACAGCAAGGAACACATATCAACGATTACAAAAATAAAAACCTGGCCCCCCAGAGTTGATCCCGCAAAATGCATTGTAGTATAGCAGATCCTTTCTCAACAAGCGATATATAGTCTTATAGAAAGCAACAAGGTAATTTCTGTGCATGAGGCTCCTCAGCATGCACTAGCAACGTACAGTTACACTGCAACAAACTTCAGATTCTGGTTCACTGTAAGTTAAAAAAACAAAGTATATGTAATACCTTGGAAACCAGATGCACGTTAGAGCGCCCTCATTGATCAGGCATGGAGGGAGATGCGAAATTCCTGAAACATGAGTTGATCCGCTGTGCACCACTAGGATTATCCTCTCTGCTTCTCGCGAGATACGGAATGGAACTACAAGCAATCCAAGAACACAACATAGTGCTCGTAATGTCATTCCGCAGCTCGCGCGAAGCAGAAATGATAATCCTCTCATTCCTTTACCTACGAGTCGGTGAGATGCGGATCGAGTATGACTGAGAGGATTGGTAGAGGCATGAAGCAGGTAAATACTCTAAGTAACAGACTTCAATACTCAAGCTGCTTGCTAAAGCAAACAAGCAAACGAACGAACGCCAAAGAAAGCAAACAAACAAACGAATAGACAAGCTACTGGAATGCAAAACGGAGACGGTGAAGAAGAGGAAATGAGGAAAGTGTGATGTTGCAAATGGGCTGGATGATGCCTTTTAAATTCGATGAAACAGGTTAAGAGCTTTGAGCGATGCCGTGTGATGTGAAGAGAGAATGCACATGATGATAAGAGCGACGTCCTGGGCCACGTGATGTGAATGGAGAATTCACATCATGATCACGAGCCTGGCTTAAGGAGCACTTGGTTGATGGGCGGGATCGTGGGGACAACTGGTTGTCATGCATGCGAAGAAAGGACGGACATCTACGTCCACTATGCGGCCCCATGATCGGAAGGGAGACACATCAAGAAAAGCGTCGTTTGAGGAGTCTTTGGTGGATGGGTGGAGCACGATTATCCTATGGACCCCATGATGGGAAGAGAGAATGCCCGCTGTTTACGGAGTCTTCGTTGGAAGGGTGGAAGTGTGCCACAACCAGTGTTTGTAATTCACGCCAAGGAAGGATGGACAAAGACGTCTGGGGTAGTAGAGATTAGCACATCAGCGTATGCAGCACAAACATAACTTTCTTTACTTCAATTGATGGTATTCTACAAATTCTATTATTAATTCTAGGTAATGAAAATTTTATCAATCACATGCTACATATAACAAAATTGCGTTTCATTGTTGTTTTCTTCTAGGTTTTTATTTTCTTTACATTCTTTTTTTTTTGTTTTTTATGAACGTGAATTTGAAGAGTCAATTTAAATGCAATTGTCTTCTCCCTATGCCTCTTTATATATATATATACAAACAGCATATGTCTTCTCATCAATGCAATTGAAATCATGAGAAATTGAGCATCTTGAGACTTTTTTTAAATCATTTTTCAGAAGCTTGGATTTTTAAACATAAAATTTTGCACCGGTTATTTTTAAAGGTGCATTGTCCAGAAAGAGTCAGTTATGCAAATTTGTTTCAATATCTGGGTCCCTATCACTCACTACCCCTACTTTAATTGTAATAGAATTGAGAAGCTGTTGTAGTTGGGACATCAATTTACAAGTTCGATCAAAATCAAACTTGCAAGGGATAAACTTTACTATACTCATTGGTGAAATAAATTGAATATGTTATTTTTAACACGGTTGAAATCTCTGACATGGTGGTAATCAATACAACACGTTGCAACAATATTGACGCCAACGAATGCTAGGACTATGCTAATGGTTGAATTATCGTAGGGTTATTAATGCTTAGTTATTTCCTTTTACATGAAATCCCACCATTGCAAAAGACACGTAAAAAAATCTCTTACACATTTTCTTGTAACTTGCACCTCAATCAAGAAAAAAAATGTTTCCTGTCAAATCATCCACTTTGATTGCATAGAGACTTTGACCACATAATAAATCTTGCATGCAATGTTTCTAGTGGTTGGATTCATTTCAAAAGATATCAATGTAAGGAGGCCGTGATTTTATCATAAACATGACATGCTTCATGCTAGTCGAAAGCAATAGGACATGGGAGCGACGCACAAAATCTTACACTCTTGGTGGTTTTCGAATATGGTTTGCGTCACAACCTTGGGCACTACTCCATTGACATTTAAAGTTTCCTATTGTTGACGTTTAGTTGCTTGCAACTTTTCATGCACACCCTTTTCCCATTATGAAAGATTCGTAAAAAAATAGTCTTCCTTTGTTTCAAAGTTTATGATAGTCATGAAACAATTGGTTTGGGTGGTTGTGTTAAACATTTTGTATCAACCAATCATCGAATAACGTTTTAATAGTTCTCCAACAAGAAATATTCATAACATGCTTCTATATTCATATCTTGGTGACCTCCATAGTTTTTAATTAAAAGCCATATTTGTAAAAATACAAGGTTTATAATAATTATGAAAAATATGATTGAATCAATATTTAAATCAAATCATTTTTGTGAAACACAAATTGATTATTTGATTTGTCACTTAATTATGAACAAAAACATAAAATTCTAGTCCATTGGGTTCAATGTCATGATCTTTTTTACATTATGCTCTGTACAAACATAATAAGATAAACTTTTACCGAAACAAACTCACAATGATTCAAATATAAATCCTAACTACCCACCTTTAGTGTCATTCATTAAAGATCAATTGGGTTATCTATTGAAAAAATCAAAAGAAAACAAAAAACAAACCGCGCAATAAAAATAAAATAAAATAAGAGTTTCAAAAATTACAAATAATAGGAAATAAAAGTTAAAAATAAAAAAACACCAAAAACCAAATAAACAACAAACATTGCAAATCAAAAGACAAGAAACTAGATTTAGAAAAAACTTAAACCCCCAAATTTATTGAACAACCATTTAGAATAATAAAATAAAATAAACAACAAGGAAATATTTTTTACAAACATTATAGAAAATGAAAACCATAAATAGAGTCAAAAAAATAAAACCAAAATTTTCAGCATGTATAAAAAATTAAAAAATTAAAAATTAAAAAACACAAAAACCAATGCGAAAATATATTAAAACAACCCATGAAAATAAAAATTGTAAAATTCCAAAGAAAAATATATCAAGAAAACGAAAAAAAGAAGAAAATAGGAAACAAATTAAATAGATTTTCTTTTCAAATGACAAAAAATGAAAATGAAAAATATGAAACCAAAATCATAAATAAGTAAAATTATTTTATTTTATTTTTGAAAGTAAAAAATCCAATAGAACAACTTGAGAACCAAAAAAGAAGAAGATAGAAATAAAATTTTAAATGGTATAATGTTTTTATAAAAAAGATATAAAACCAAAACCAATTAAAATATTGAAAAGGAATACCAAAACAAAAAACCGAAAGGGATATAAAGACTAACATCCTACAAAAATAAAAATGCTAGAAAAATAATATTAAAAAAGCCAACCAAACAACATGAAAAAACCAAAAGCAAAAAAAGAAATAAACAAAAATAAACAAAAATAGTTTAAAACAAAAATAAAACAAAAACAAAAAATCCTAATGAAGGCAATAAACCTTCTGTGCAAGAAAGAACACATGGTAATGACATCAAACCTCTACTACCATTGTTGGTTTGGAGGGGCTCGAATGGAGGAGAGTGGTGTCTTGTAGTTATTCTTCCTCTTTGTATTTATTTTTTTCAAGTTGATTTTTAGTTGTTTTGCCTCTTTGTTTCCCTCCTCCCTGTCATGCTACTCTTGTTCTCTTCTCCAAAAGCTCCACACACACAAAACTTAAAACATACACACATGCACATGCACAAAAAAATTCGAAACCGCACAGAACACAAAGGGCACAAAAACCTTAAATAAAGACACAAGAAGGAAAACCAAAAAAATAATAAATGAAAAAGGTCCCAAAGAAAAAAAAAATTATGAACGGGAAAAGGACAGGAGAGAGAGGAAAGCACGAAAAAGGAGGAGGTAGGGGGTAAGGTAGGGAGGGGTGGGAGAAGAAAAAGAAATTGACCATTGAAGGTGTGTGTGTATGAAAAATAAATAAAAATTATGAATTTAGAACCCCATCCTGAGGTTGAGTTGGGTTTCATCCCATCCAAAAAACCCTAAAACGAGATTTGTGGATGGTGCATTGGTGGGTGTTGGGTCATTGAACCCAAGAAATAAAAAGAAATTTTATAAAACACAAATTTTTTTTCCCGTTTTATCAAGCAATGAACATCCTTGGAGGGCACAAGTCCTACAATACTCCTACTCTAAAAGAATGCAAATGATTATGGTCTTAAAACAAAGTACGTCCTTACACAACATTAAATATTCCTACCCTATTAAATATATTCACAAAAAATAAACAGACAAAAAAAAATCTTTACGTGGTTCACATGTATTTCCCAAGCATTTGAGGGGGTCCAATAAAATGCATCATGGGTTCTCCACATTTACATTTGGTTATGGAGGAAAAAAATCCAATAATTTCAAACATTAGGAAAAGGAAACTTGTGAAAAACAAGAACAATTTAACTGACCAAAAGTCGAATAAAAAGAGGGCAAAAATGATTGTGTCTTCACAAAAAATAACAAAAAATTTAATTAGAAATAGACACGGAAAAAGTGGGGATGGGTTACATGTTGAAAGTGAACTGGAGCTCAAATAAGAATAGGAGGACTTGGGGTGCAGGGAATTCAACCTTGCACCTCATATTCATGCAATTTAATTTGAACCATTGAAGTGAGGACCCATATTGGGACAAGATGCCTTTACTTACAGTTTATTTGCTTTTGAATTGTGCAACTGAAAAGTTTTGCATGAACTCAAACATCAGCTACCCATCTTAAGTGAAAGTTTTGAAACTAGTAAATTATTAGTTTTTTGGACTTATAATTAATGTTTCAAAATCTACCCACAGAAATATTCAGTGGATATTCAACATTGGAGGAATCATATTTGGGAACTAACTAAAATATCATGAAATTTGTATTTTTTGTATTTTTTGTATTTTTGGAAAGGTAACCGTAAAGGAAATGAAGAAGGTTAAATTATGTTTTGGTGCATCAACAACTTCAATAGATGTACATTAATAAATAATTGATTTGGCATATTCATTGCAAAATATATAAATAATTGAGGAGCCTAAATTGTCTATTGCAAAATAATTATCCTTTTTTGAAATTTGAAAATTTCTGGAAATAATATAATTTTAGTGAAATTAACTGGTCATTGTCAACATTTCATGTTCATATTTTAGAAAATGAAAAAAAAATCCTTCCCCTTTCTTTGCCCCCTCCCCCCCCACCCAAATTGACATAAAATAAAAGCGAGGCCTTTCGGGGAGGGGGGCGGGGGGGGGATGGCTTGTGACGAAGATGAATCGATGGATGTGGATGTGGACAGAAATGAAATGAATGTGGATGAAATTGAGATGGATGTTCACGACGTCATCCAAGTTGAAGGAAGGCGACGAAGGTTAGCAACTATTATTGGCAATGGCAGGTGGTGGGTAACGTGCACAACTATTGGCGATGGTGGGTGGTGGGTAACACACACAACAGCTAATGGCATCGTAATGGAAGATGTCTACTTCGGTCACGTTCTTTCCTATTGGGTTTGTTGGGTGTGTAAAGGTTTAAGGTTGACAATGGGATCTTTGAAGTTTTTGTAACCCTAAACCTTATAACACAAACATGTATGGCAATGAAGTTTTCTTGGGGCTATTGTTGCATTTCTGGAATGAGCTTGCTCATTCTCAAGGGTTTCGAGTTTCTACAAATCCTAATGGACTTGAATGGATTTTGCTTGAGTGCAACATGGACATCTGAATTTGAAGTTTTTTTCTATCCAAGGTGGACGCCGAAGGGAGTATTTCCTTCGTTCCTCCTTCTTCCCTATAATGCTTCAGGTTTTGCGCTTTTGTCTGAAATTTTTTTGCCAATATCTTGAATGCCCTCGTGTCTTTTGTCGTCTATTATGAAAGTTTCATCGTTTCTTGCTTTTGTTTGGGGGAAAGAGGAGGATCCTCGAGCAAGAGGTCTGGACCATCTTTGGTGCATGAATAATAAACCTTTTTTTTTAATGAAGAAGCTTATGTGGCGTTGTAGCAAATGCGAAATCCTTCTTTTTGTCTTATATTTTGCAGTTTCATAACAATCTGTGGACGCACCCTTCTCCCCATGGTGGGCTATCTTTGTGCATGAAAAGTTGTTGTCTCCTTTTTGTCTCTCGTTCATTATCACAATCTTGATATTATCCCTTTGTAGCATTGTTACTGCGGAATCAAACCTTGAAGCAAAAAAAACCTACTAGCTTCTTAGATTTGTTTGCATTTCCTATTTTTTTCCGCGGAGATCTGCGATTTTCTTTTTCTTCTTCATCAGATGTCTTCTATGTCAAGTCCTTCTTTCGTGATGTTGAGGAAAAGTTCTCCTTAAGTGTTTCAAAGCTCTAGTGTTTAGGGTTTTGTTATGTGTTTCTTTCTCGCTTTCTAAATTGTTGCTCTTGGAGCGGCTTTCGATGATGTTTTTGAAGCAAAGCAGGAAACTTGCACACATGGAGAAAGTGTGTGTGTTTTAGAGGTTCTTGTCTTCATCAAAGAGGCATGTCTGAAGGTATTTTTTGAAGGCTACTTTCCTGACATCTGTTGCTTTTGTTGATCCACACTTGATCTTTAACCGTCTGTGTCTATAGTTTGGAGAAAAGAACAAAAGCTTAGGGCGCTTTTGAGTATAACCAAAGTTTGCCTTCCGTTTGGACATTTGTTGATTTTGTTGATCCACAGTTGATCCTTGACCCTCTCTATTTGTGGTTTGGAGAGAAGAACAAAAGCTCAAGGAGCTCTCGAATACAACCAAAGTTGTTTTTTGTCTGGCCTTTTCTAATGAATTCGCATTTAGATTTCAATGCTTGAGGACTATAGAAAGATTGCAGAAAATACAAATTACAACATTGCCACAATTGTCTTTAATATTTTTATTTTTATTTGTTGGTTAGCTAGTAGCCGCTTCCATCTGTTGTTGCACATTTTGCAAAGCTTAGAAGCCATTGTTGCATTGTGAGCTCTTATAACATTTCTTTTCTACTGTCCCTTTCTATCATCATCTCCCTCAATGACCATTGTTTGTCTCATACAAAGCTCATCAAGCCTTGCCATTATTTGGGAAATTTTTCATTTCTTGCTATTGTTCTTCTCAACTTCCAGAGTAGGATTATGTTCTAGACTCTCGTTTTATGTAGTTTCCACGCCCACCCTGTGGCTTAGAGAACATTTTTTTTAACAATTGCACACCAATGGTGTTTTTCTGTTGTTTGTTGTTCATGGTTGCACTTTAGATACCCATGCCATAGAGTGTGAAATCCAAGTCCATAGAATGAGCTTCTGATAAAGTGAACTTTTGACAGTCTGATAGAGCTATCCAAACGCTTGTTGTATTCATGTGCTCTAGATCATTTTGCCGAAGCACAACTCCACTTTGCCACAGCTTAGTTCTACTAGTGCTAATGAGAAGGAACATTTTCTGTCCAAGAATCAAAGGAATGGTGGATCCCCTCTATTGTAAAGTAGTACCCAGGTCCATGGCAATAGGTTGTGATCCTCTGGGCCATCTCCAAACCTTGGGGGTTGTGGTTACCAATGTTGCACTCTCCCCATTGTTGTGTGTGCCTAGTTGTTGTATGATTATGTGCATACAACATAATGAAGTGTCCATGATTAGAGGTGATTCCTTCCTCCAAAGCTCTACTTTGTGCTATCAAGTTGACTTGGTTTTGTTGACTAGGTGCAACAATAATTTTCTATAGATATTAGACCTTTAGAACAACATGCAAAATGACATCATGTGCATGAGTAACAAGTCTTAACGTCATAAAATTGCACTATTTGTGTAAGTGAAGTATTTGACTAACCCTAAATCATATGTAAACATTTTTCTTGCAAGTTAACTATGAAATCACAACTATATTTATCTAGTTTGAAGATTTAAACAACAAGTTTAACTATTGAAATAGTCCTAACTAGGTAGACTTTTTTGGTTTCATGATGTTTTGGAACTTGTGCATTATTAAAGCATAATGTTCAATTTTCTTATTATTATATATTTGATATCATAAGATAATTCTTCGTCTTGGTGTTAATTGTATATTTATTTATCAATGAATCTATGTTGGATATATATAATTACAACATGTCTGTGCGTCCATCCGACGACGGTTTCGTGTTTTAATGGACCAGGCGGAATCGGCCCGGACAGTCGGATTTTGAGACCGGGAACCGGCCCGGACAATCGGATTCCAAAAACGGGAACCGGTCCAGACTGAGAACGGGCGGCCAGACAGGGCAGGGCGGGGCAGGGGGGCAGGGGGCCGGGCAGGGTTGGGCAGGTGGGCAGGGGGCAGGGCCGGGTCGGGCAGGGGGCAGGGGGGCGGGCAGGGTCGGTCAGGGGGTAGGGGTCTGGGCACGGTCGGGCAAGGGGCTCGAGAAAACAGGGTTCGGGAGAACGGGCGGCCAGACAGGGCAGGGCAGGGCAAGGTCGGGCAGGGCCGGGCAGAGGGCAAGGGGCAGGGCAAGGACGGGCAAGGGGGCAGGGGGCAGGGCGGGCCGAGGGGCAGGGGGCAGGGCACTGCAGGCAGGGCAGGGGCACCCACGGGGGACTTCATAGTGGCCTTCGGCCACGGGCACCCACTACTGTTGGAAACTACAACTTAAAATTCACCTTTAGATTTTTGTTAATCATTTAATTATTAAACCAACCTTTAGTGAATTTTCTCATTTATACACTTCATTTTAACAACTATTCCCTTGAATGGTTTTTCATGTGGCTTGTCACTTTCTTTGATTTTTTGTGAGATTTATGATTTGATCATAATTTTCTTTTTAATCCTGTTTGAGTTTGGAAGTAATTGAAATGTTCTAATGAATACATTATCACCATAAAATTTGGTGTTAAACATGTAGTTAAAAAAATCTTTTATTGTTCATTTTCTCTTTCACCCTTTACTTTTTACTCTTCTCTTTTGATTATTTTGGTTGTATATTTTTACAACTTCAATCTTGTTGGTTTTGCAAAAGATGAAACAAATCAATGTTGTGTTCACTTACAACTTAAAACTATGGTAAGCATTAACATCAAGTCTCTACACATGGATTATTATACTTTGATTTTAACCTTACTTGCTTATGCACTTGTTTTTAACATTAAATTTGTCTTCCACAACATCTAGTGTAACACAATGATCATCATTGGCAAAATAGTGGGATTTATAAAAGCAAAGGAACTACATTATCACAACACAAACATTTCATGTACCTAATAATTCTATTGAAATGAATTTAACCCAATTGTGAATTGTTGGCCTATTGTTCCCCTTTCATAAATTATTAGAAGGGGCATCATAAGATTTGTAGTTAACCAATGAAAATTTATCATTTAAATCATTTAAAGGAAAATCATCATCAACTTGTAAAGTCAATGGATTGAACAAAATAAAAATAGACTTACATAATGATCATTAATGAAAAAAAGGCATGGTTGCATTCTAC